>OZ005654.1:232582162-233156162 GCA_963930645.1 Salticus scenicus
TATTATAAATATTACAAACAATAGAATTGCATTTTCTGTTTGCTCTAAATTGAGTATTCTTGAATTTCCAACTATTTCCTTTTTGTAATTATTCCCTTTTAATTTTCTTTTAATTGTTTTGTAATGGCTACCCTTTCGTAATTGTTCAAAAACCACTGACGTGTCCGTCAGTCGTGCTCAACGAAACATTGTTAAAGTTCCCATTTCGATCTATTTCTTAAAAATTCCTTATTTTTGTAGAAAAATGTAAAATCGATTTCCATTTTAAAATACCTGGATTATTCCTGAAAACTTCAATTTAACCCGTTAACGCCTGAATTAATTTTGCAAAATATTATTAGCTGATTATTTCACATCTAAATTAATATAGACAACTGACAGTGAAATATATTAACTTAAACAATTCTTCTGATTCATTTATTGACGTTTTAGCGTTCTACCGAGAAAACTTCAAGGTAGAAAAATTTTGAGATAACAGATTCATTTCTTATTATATGTTGACAAAGATCTCGAAAGTAAAGTATTATAATATATATTATTATTCAACTTGATTTAAGTTAGTATACCTGCGCAAAAAGCAAATATATGTGCGACGAATAAAAAATCATAAAATGACTATCCAAATTATGAAATAATAATTAATAGTAGGCACATAAAACTTTCAGGGATCATTTAGAGTGACACTATAAACTGTCACTAAAAAGCAGAAATTATTCCAAGAAACCACAAAAAATATACGTGCCATTTTAGTACCTGTCCTAAAAGAAAAAAAAAACTTTCAATAGTATTTTATTATTACTATTGTCGTTGTTGTTCTAATCATTATCATCATTACTCTTTTGTAACGGCGAGGGGGATATCTGAAATACTATGGTGCTTTTAATAAGAAAAGCTAAACATTGTTCGATTTTAAAGTATCTTTTTTTTTTTATTTTATTTTTTTATTATTATTATTATTATTATTCCAGAAAAATTTTGAAAAAATTATTTGGTTAAAATAAAATAATAATAATGCATTCAAAAGAATGTCAAAGTGTAGAAAATTTCAGCTGAAAACTTCTCTTACAATTTTCTGCTAAATATCGATTTTGATCACTGCAAAATGTAAGAAATATCTTTTCTTATTTTTATTAAAATTCGCAATAAATTAATTAAGTTAGTAATTTCCCGAAACTGCAAACTTTTTCTTTAAATCTCCCTAATATGAACTTTTCAAAATCCTCTATCTAAAACTAAAATGTCATACGTTAAATATATTTTTGAATAAAATTTTATCTCAGAACTCAGTTGGTTGTGCTTAATTAGTATAGAGAATTCCGATTCCGATCTGAAATTTTGCCTAATTATGTATTAAATTGCCCATAAAATCTCTGCTTATAAAATCATTCATATTAATACTAAATTGCTGAAAAATCCTTGAATTCCGTTAATAAAATTGAGAAAGAAAATTTTTAAAATTAGAGGTGGTTCGGTAGATGGTTCATTCTGTCGTAAAAGATACATGCTAGCAGCATAAGCATTTTCCTTCTAACTCTTTTGCTCCAGTAGTTAGTTTTAACAAACCGGATATACCGACATAGCATTTCCAAATATACTTCGGGAAGGATAATCTATTGCTCGATTCTTCTGAATGAAACAGACGACTTTGTTTTCAATTAAAATATTGGGAAAAATGCCATTTTTCTTGATTTAGTTGTATTTAATAAATGCTTATTATTATTATTCTGTTCCTTCGTGTTTTATATCTCGAAATAATCGATAGATCTTGACGCATAAAATGACTCATTCTGTAGCATCTTTAAACACGGTAAAAGTTGTTTTTAATTTTTTTAAAAAATATCTCTGCAGAAATTTCATAAATATTTCAAAAGTTACTTTAACTGAGTGAGTCTTTTTATTCTTTTATTCAAATTTATGTAGGGGAGAGTGGGGATGAATGGAACATTTTTCATGTTTTTATTGATAATGTTCACCATATGTAATTCAAAATTTTGCAACAATGTTCGTAAGTACACTTCAGTATTCAGTTACATATAAACATACTAACTTTAATAAAAAGTTTTCATTTTTAATTAATAATATTTTTTTTTTACAAGCATGTGCATTGTCCCATTCATCCCCATAGGTGGGGATGAATGGGACATGATTGGGGATGAATGGGACAGAACTGGAATTAAATAAGGGGGAAAAAAATGGAAAGTAAATACATTTTTAAAGTTAAATTGGTTTATGAGATTTTATTACACACTATGAATTTACTGAAATTAACATAAACTAATATATTGACTCAAATTAACATCAAAAGGCAAAAGTCCTTTGGTTTGCCTAGTTCCTAAGTGCTTTAGGCTTTGGTAATTTAATCTAATGAGATCTAATCTAAAAATAAATAAATAAGTCACTAGAAAGGGGTAAATCATTATAATAGAGTACAAATTATCCAGATAAATTTTTGTTTCCGTCTGATCAGGAAAAATCAGCATTCTATTCTGTATTATCATAATAATCACCAGGATTTATTTAATTAAGTTGATTGAAATTGGGATTTTAATCAAATTATTATTAGTTTATTTTATTTTTTTAATTATTGATTTAAGTTGCATTGAATATTCTAACTTATATTTTTTTTTATTCATAATTATTATAAACAAAAATCAGAACAATTAATTTCAATCTATTTTTCTCTAAATCCATGCTAATTTTATAATTCCATGTTATAACTACTGAACTGCAGGTTATAAAAATATTAAAAATCTATTTAAGATTTGTTTTAATATAATTCTTGTGTACAATTTTAATTAGCACATAGTGGAGATTGTCCCATTCATCCCAACCACCACATGATCATATAAAATAGGAAATAGGCTTAATGAACAACTGCCGATATTCTTCTTGAATATCATAAACACAATAAAAGATTATGCCTCAGTTTCCGGTGTTTGTAAAACATAAAAATCTAGCTATTCTCCCATTCAACCCAACTCTCCCCTATTTATTCTTCTTTTTTTTTTTTTTTTTTTTTTTGTAATAGTTTATATTTTAACTAGCAGGCTATGCCCGCTTCGCTGGTCACTATTTTTAAATGAATCATTATAATTAGTGAATTCTCAAAATTGCATTAATTTTTATCATGTGAAAAGAAAAAAAAAAAAAAAACTCTGATCGGGAAAAATGTCGCACCGGGTCCCCACTGCCTTCGGCAGCGTAGACCCGTGCGTGATGCGCACGCGCGAATGCATATATATGAGCGCCCTAATAATTTTACAAATTCGAAAATATCCGCAATCGATTTGTAAGTATCAAAAACCTCTATGCACCAGTTTTGAACGATCTATCTCTATCTTTATTTTTTTGCCCTACTGCTTAATCCCCCTTCCCGCCCCTCCCAATAATTTTAAAAATTCAAAAATATCCGCAATCGATTTGTAGGTATCGAAAACCTCGATGTACCAATTTTGAATGATCTAACTCTATTTTTTTTTTGCCCCTCTGTCCCCCCCCCTTCCCGTCCCTTCTAATAACTTTACACTTTCGAAAATATCCCCATTCGATTTGCAATCCTCTAAAACCTATCTGTACCAATTTTGAACGGCCTAACTGTATTTCTATTTGTTTTTGCCCATAGCCCCTCCCCCCTTACCGCCCCTCCTAATAATTTTACAAATTCGAAAATATCCGCAATCGATTTGTAAGTATCGAAAACCTCTATAAACCAATTTTGAACGATCTAACTGTATTCTTTTTTTTTTGCCCCCCCCCTCTCCCCTCCCCTCTTCTCGTCCCTCCTAATAACTTTACACTTTCGAAAATATCCCCATTCCAGTTGCAGGCCTTTAAAACCTGTTTGTATCAATGTTGAACGGCCTAACTGTATTTCTATTTGTTTTTGCCCATAGCCCCCCTTACCGCCCCACCCCCTTCCCGCCCCTCCTAATAATTTTACAAATTCAAAAATATCCGCAATCGATTTGTAAGTATCGAAAACCTCTATGTACCAATTTTAAACGATCTGACACTATTTTTATTTTTTTGCCCCCCCCCTCCCCTCCCCCCTCTTTCCCCTCCTAATAACTTTACACAATCGAAAATATCCCCATTCGACTTGCAGGCCTCTTAAACCTATCTGTACCAATTTTGAACGGCCTAACTGTATTTCTATTTGTTTTTGTCCCATAGCCCCCCTTACCGCCCCACCCCCTACCCCCCCGTCCTAATAATTTTACAAATTCAAAAATATCCGCAATCGATTTGCAAGTATCGAAAACCTCTACGTACCAATTTTGAACGATCTGACACTATTTTTATTTTTTTGCCCCCCCATCCCCTCCCCCCTTCTTGCCCCTCCTAATAACTTTACACAATCGAAAATATCCCCATTCGACTTGCAGGCCTCTTAAACCTATCTGTACCAATTTTGAACGGCCTAATTGTATTTCTATTTGTTTTTGCCCCATAGCCCCCCCTTACCGCCCCACCCCCCTACCCGCCCTTCCTAATAATTTAACAAATTCAAAACTATCCGCAATCAATTTGTAAGTATCAAAAACCTCTACATACCAATTTTGAACGATCTGACACTATTTTTATTTTTTTGCCCCCCCTCCCTGCCCCCCCTTCTTGCCCCTCCTAATAACTTTACACAATCGAAAATATCCCCATTCGTCTTGCAGGCCTTTAAAACCTATCTCTACCAATTTTGAACGGCCTAACTGTACTTCTATTTGTTTTTGCTCCATAGCCCCCCCCCCCTTGCTGCCCCACCTGGGGGCTGAATTTCTAAAATTCCAGAAATTGGTTTTTAGATAGTTGCATTAGCTATATTTTAGAGCAAAAATTTCACGTATATCTATTTTTTTTGTTTGAGATATATAGGATTATGCGAAATCACGTTTTACGCATGTGAAATCACGTTTTGCCCCCCCCCCCGCCCCCCTTGGGGACCGAATTTCAAAAATTCCAGAAACCGATTTGTATTAGCTATATTTAAAAGCAAAAATTTTACGGATATCTGTTTTTTTTTTTGTTTGAGATATGAAGGATTTTGTGAAATTACGTTTTGCCCCCCCTCCCTCCCTTTGGGGGGCGAATTTTGTAAAATCGCTTGCGGCGTTGTCTTTCTCGGGTCGTAAACATTAACCGTGCCAAATTTGGTCCCGCTCGGTGAAACGGCCGAGGATTTTATAGCGGACACACACACACACAGAGAGACACACACACACACAGGCTCTGCTCTTTTATATATATAGATTAACGTAATATGACAAAAATAACACAAATTTCGTAAATATTTTAAAATTCCCTGTTAAATGACTTATGTCTTCCTTTTCTTTTTTTCTTTTTTTTCTTTTTTTTCCCTTGTTTTTTTTTTTTTTTTTTTTTTTTTTTATAGTTTATACTTTAATTAATTAATCTGACAAAAGGAATACCATTATTTAAAAAATATTTAGACTTTAATTAAAATAAATGAATAAATTTAACATGATTTAACTCCTTGTTAAATGTTATTGTTTATATACACAGTAAATACTTTCAAGATGATTATACATTTTTGTAATCATATAATAATTTAATTAATTCTGTGTATAATTGATCAGAACAAAAACCCTTAACGGGTTAAAAGTTTGTGACGCAGCTACTTTATCACTATAAGAATTTGAAATATGGGTCTTAAAAATAATGATATCAAGTTTTAAGTGACGCTCTTCTATTAGTTAAAATATACATAGATTTTCTTATTTGATCATTCGCTTTTTTCTTTTATTTATATTTACAATGCAAACATAATATTTTTAACTTCAAGATAAGACAAATATATAAAATATACTCACTGATGCTTTTTCATTTTCATTTCAATTTCAAAATAACAGTTTTAAAAGGAATGATATAAAAATTCCAGTCACGCCTCGGTGTCATTTTAAAAGATTTGTTTTTAGATTCCATTAAAATTACCTTTGTTTTGTCTGATAAAGTATATTTACACATTCAAACAGTGCTTTTAATTTTTAAATATGCTGTCAAATAATCACACTTTCACTGAGTTTGCATTATAAATAAAAATTATTTATTTCAATAAATCGATTTGTCTTTTGCGTCACGCTATCCAAAACTGTGAGTAAAATATATGTAAATGTTATTTTGTATCATAGTATCCAACTAAGTGAGAATTTCTGCAAAGAGACAGTGTGATGCAAAGAAAACATTTGCACAAATTTTACTTGCAGTTTTGGATAGCGTGACGCAAAAGACAAATCGATTTATTGAAATAAATAATTTTTATTTATAATGCAAACTCAGTGAAAGTGTGATTATTTGACAGCATATTTAAAAATTAAAAGCACTGTTTGAATGTGTAAATATACTTTATCAGACAAAACAAAGGTAATTTTAATGGAATCTAAAAACAAATCTTTTAAAATGACACCGAGGCGTGACTGGAATTTTTATATCATTCCTTTTAAAACTGTTATTTTGAAATTGAAATGAAAATGAAAAAGCATCAGTGAGTATATTTTATATATTTGTCTTATCTTGAAGTTAAAAATATTATGTTTGCATTGTAAATATAAATAAAAGAAAAAAGCGAATGATCAAATAAGAAAATCTATGTATATTTTAACTAATAGAAGAGCGTCACTTAAAACTTGATATCATTATTTTTAAGACCCATATTTCAAATTCTTATAGTGATAAAGTAGCTGCGTCACAAACTTTTAACCCGTTAAGGGTTTTTGTTCTGATATCATTACTTTTTAGAGGTTATTGATCAAAAAATTAAAACGAGTCGTTCCGGCTCATAGGAAGGTTAGGTTGATTTATCTTTTCTTATGAAGATGCCACCATCTTTTTTCAAAATGACAGCTACAATTTATTAATGAACTTGGTAGATTTATTAAAGAGGTCTATTTACATATGGAGTTTTAAGCAAATCGGTTCAAAAGTTATTGTGATAATTTTCAAGTGGCCACCATTTAGAAACAAAGGACAGAGTGACTGAGATGCCCAGTGAACTTATCAAAGATATTTGAATATGTCAACTGTGCAAATGCGATTCAAACTGATTCCATATTACAAAAGTTATTGTAATAAAAAATTTTTAAGTGGCCGCCACTTGGAAACAAAATGGTGGAGCAAGTTGCCTAGCAAACTTTTCCAAGATATTTAAACTGTATTAAATTCACTCCCCAACTTTGATCTGAACCCAGTGGCGCCGATTATGTGGGGGCTTGAGCCCCCCCAGAAAATTTTCTGTAAGGGATCAGCCCCCCCAGAAATTTTGAATACTGATTCTCTATTAAACAAGAAATTCTTTCCTCTATTTCTTATTTAGTTTCTTACCAAAATCATAGCTGTAAAATAAGGTTGTTGCAATTGAAAATGGACATAAATCGACTAAGAAAAAAAGAAAGAAAAACAAGAGAGGCTGAAAGTCTCTGTATGGGGCGCGGGGTGAGTTCAGAGGAAGATGATTCCCTTTACTGTGCTACACTTATAGTTTGTGCATGAGGAGCAAAAGTTTTCAGAAACATCGATGCAAAGTAATATAACTATTTTTACAAAAGTTACTGCCATATAAATTCGATTTACATAAACTAAATGGCAAAGATTATGATGGCATTTTCAGGTCCAGTTTTGGGGCCCTTTGCTACTCAGAGCCCCTGGCACGTGCCCCTGTGTTAATCAGGCCGTTGTTTGTGTGTGCATATGTTCTTTTCCTTGGGTAAGCGTGTGTACATTATTACACCATATTTGATGACCTTGTATTAGAAATGTGATGCCCCCCACCCTCAAAAAATAATCTTGGCTACGGCCTTGGTTCGAGCCCCCCCAGAAATTTTTCAAAGTCGGCGCTGCTGTCTGAACCAGTTTAGTATTCTAAAAGTTATCGTTGTGGCATATTTTCAAGTAGCAGCCTGATTTCAAGTGGCTGCAACTTGGAAACTAGATAAATGTTGGAACAAAATTCATCCAAGATATTTGTGTGATAAGTTCAATGTCCAACTTAAATTGATTCAGTATTTCAAAAGATGAGAAAATTGCATATATTTCGGTAATCAGATGCAAAAATTATGTAATCAGAAAACATACGCCAAAAAAAGGCATAAATCTCGCTGATTTTTGACTCAATATATGTATTTAACATCTGTGATATCACTTTTCAGAAATAGCACGAATTTCGTCCATTATAGCAGCGAAAATATTTGCCTATCTTTATTTAGTGAAAAAGAGAAACAATCGCTATTTGAGCAATTAGCCATGATAAAGGTAAATTTTGTTAATAAGACATGAAACGATGGATTTCGACCCAGTGGCAGAAACACCGCGACATAGTTACGGACACAGAAAAGCGGCTTGCAGACAGTTTTTGTCTGCAACTTTCGAATAACAATTCACTTAAAAAAAACTTCTGTATAAAAACTAAAACTAATACTTTTATTATTTATAATTATCTATATTGTGTTGTGTCAAACATTGCTATAAAATATTTAATTGAATGAGATGAATTGAATGAGTACACACAATTGTTTATACTATATTGTCCTGCAGTAAAATTGTATTCGTGTATTGTTGCACGATATCACCTGATGTTACCCCCCCCCCCAATCACCTTTCAGGCTTTTTGAGTGTAAGCCATTTTCACCACTGATTAACACAAATTTTGCAGACAGATTATGAAATTTTAAAAGCCTGTCACAGACAGCTACGAAACTTTCTGCCACTGGGGATTTCGATAATTCACTGCAAAAATATTATGTTGTTTTGTAATGAATTAACAGCTTATTTCGTACTTTGAAAGATTAAAAGTAAATGTTATCGGTTAAACGATCCCGTATTGTAGATAGACTTTTGTGTTGCGTATTTCTGCAATGTATAAATAATAAAAAAAGTAATTTCATTATTGTTTTGTGAAATAATCTCATATCTCAGCAATCATTTTTTAAAAACATACAAAATTTAATAATTAGCAGTGAAATTCCAGTGGCAGAAAGTTTTGTAGCTGTGTGCGACAGGCTTTTAAAATTTCAAAATCTGTCTGCGAAATTTGCCTGTAATCAGGGATGAGAACGGCTTACACTCAAAAAGCCTGAAGCTGATAGCAGCAATCTTTGGGGGAGAGAGCTTAACAATAGTGGTGATCTCGTGCAACAATACACAAATACAATTTTACTACAGAACTATAGTAATAAACAATTATAAAATAATAAGTTGAACTCATTCAATTAAATATTTATAGCAATGTTTGACACAACACAGTATAAATAACAAAAGTATTAGTTTTGATACAGAAATTTTTATAAGTGAATTATGAAGTGGAGGAGAAGTTTTGGAGCAGTTTTAAAAGAAATTAGCACTTTTCTATGTCCCCGTAGAATCTTAGTAACAGGGGAAAAGAATACGCATATGCTGTCTATCAAGGGAGATATAGGCTGCTTAGGTCGCCATTGTTAAGTACTGTTTTGTGTGTTCCTACCAAGGCACCTATATGGGGGCTCTAGAGTTCCTACCAAAGAGCATCTAAGACGTCATACATGGGTAGCGCATTGTCGCAGGCGAAAAATGTCCGTAAATTGCAGACAAAGACTGTCTGAAAGTTGTGGGCAATTTTTTTTATTAGTACAGAGACAGACAAAGAGTGTTCGAAAGTTACGGACTAATTGTTTTATTAGTGCAGACAAAAACTGTCTGCAAGCATTTATTCTGTGTCCGCGACTATGTCACCGTGTCACGGTGTTTCTGCCACTGGGGTGAAATAATAGTCTATATTAGCAATTAGTTGCTCTTGCATAATTTTAAAAAATAAGCGGTAAAATGATTGATTCCATATTTCAGCAAATTTATTGCATACATCGGATATTGTCTTTGCAAAAAAGGGCGAATTTCATTGATTAACATAGAGATAAAGCCTATTTCAGCAAACAATTAGGATTAAAATAACCTTATTAAGCAACGGCGAAATGATTGCGTGTTTCAATAATCAGCCACAAAACATCGTGAATTTCAGAAATCACCTTTGAAAAGATTTCAAATTTTATCGATTAACGCCGAATTAATATCGTATTTTAGCAATTAGTTGCACTTAAGCATAAATTTTTGACAGTTAATAGTAAAATGATCCCGTATTTCCGAATTAGGCTGCAAAATTATTGCATATTTCGGGATTCAGCTTTGAGAAAAGCATAAATTTCATAGATTAGCGGCGAAATAATTGAGTATTTGGAGATTAAACTTTATAAAGAATACGAATTTCATCAATTAGGCGCAAAATAATACAGTGAATTTTATTAGTTAGCAGAGATATAATAGCGGTATTTGGGAATTAAATGTAAATTTTAACTATAAAAATTGACACCATAGTTAGCGGTGAAAATAATCCCGTATTTTCGAAATCAGCTGCAAAATTATTGTGTATTTCAGCATTCAGCTTTGAGAACAAAGTGCAAATTACGTCTATTATCGACGAAATAATTGAGTATTTGGGACATTTAACTTAAAAAACGCAGAAACTTTATTAATTAGCGATGAAAAAAATTATGCATTTTAGCAATCAATTGTAAAATTATCGCGAATTTTGGAAATCAGTCTTGAAATATGTGAATTTTATCGATAACTGGTGAAATTATAGCATATTTTAACAAGTGGTTGTGACTATATGTATAAATATTGTTAATTTCACATTTATTTTTGCACATGCTGTGCAGTTTTTTTTTTTTTTTTTTTTAATAATAATGTATAGACCTTAAAAAAAAAAAAAAAAAAAAAAAAAAAAAAGATATTACCTATATGTACCAGATTGAACAAATATCGAGAGAGAAAAATAGATACCTACCATTCCTTATAGAATGTGTAATTTAATTATTTATGGGGGAAAATTCTTAGGGAATCTACATATTTAAAGCCTGCAACAACTTAAAAATATTATTGTAGATTACAATTTAAAAATTTTTAAATAAAATTATCTAAAAAATAAATATTTAGAAATTATTTAAGTAAAAATTCTTAAATTGCAAATTAGAAGTATTTTGCAACAAATATTTCACTGGCTCCTAATTATTTTAATTATACTTTTATGAAATTTCAGTTCTTTTGGTCAGTAGATTTTGAGCTACACTAAAAAACTAATATCACCAAGAGATTTAAGATTGAAAAAAAAAAAAAACATTAAAAAACTCAAAAGTCCCAATAAGTATAATTGCTAAGCATATTGACTAAATTACTTCAAATTTAGTATCCAGTTGTAAAATTTTCTCCAGGATCTAAAAGTCAAAATTGTGTATTCGTTGGAAATATAAATTTTAACATCGTTGCACACTATTCGAAAATCTGACTTCCAAACAGGGTTGTTGATTTTTTTTATTTTTTTCAAAAAAATCGATTTTTTTTATTTAAATCAAGATTTAATTGATTTTTATTATGTATTCATACATTATTGTACAACATTTGTTTTTTATTATGTGTATATATATGCACAATATCCACACTATCAATCATTTTACTTAAATTATAAAAATATAAATAATATTCTATTTCTATAGAAAAAATCCATGTAGGCATTTATTACCAACATTTTTATTCAACATAATATCTTCATAATAAGAAGTAATTGTATAACAATCATAAATGCGGTAGTATGAGCCACTCAACTTCAGACTTTGACTTTGTAGCTACAATAATGTATTGAAATAAAGCAAAATTTTACTCACACTATTGAACACATAAAATAATTTTGGAAAAGGATAATTTAGTAGGAAATATGACATATAACTGAAGCAATGTATTAAGAGAAAAAAATCTTTACTCATAGTTTCTAATCAAAATTTTAAAAAAAATAAGGAATTAGGGAAGATAAAAAAAAAAAAAAAAAGATATCCTAAAAAATTTTTACTTAGGTTTAACAAATATCATTTGAATCAAGAAAATTTTTTCACACTTTACCCATTAACAATATTCATATTTTCATTACCATTTTAATACTTTCACTTTTTTTTTTTAATCTTTTTTTTTACATTTAGTGGGTACAATTCATTAAAACAAGCAGTGACAGCAGCCTCGAATTGTATTTAATTGATTATATGTAGTTAAATTAAAATGTTATTATTTTTTAAAAACTTTTTGGAGCCTGCAGGGCTTTTTAAACAGTACAATGTAAACAATGCTATTATTTTTTAAATATCATATGAGCCAATGCTAAATGACATAAACTGGTATAAGAGCTAAATAAATAAGGAAATATTTTCTTTTTTAAATGTTTTTAGAAATTGCAGAAGTAGGAATTTCATAGTAAATATTAAATAATACATTGGGAAATTGAGAACTAAAAACTTTAAAATATATCCTTAAAGTGTTTGAGATAAATGAAGGCGGTAAAAACTGATAAAACCCGTTACACCATTGCACAGTAAGTATTATGCCAACCCTGTGGCAACTTGTACCGCTAAAACGCTCTAGAGTGATCCCTGGTAGCAGGAGTTGTTTATATTTAATGTCTACGGATATTCCACCTCCTTCCATGACTTAGCGGTAAGGTATATCTATATAGTTTTATTTTCTTAAAACTTACAATTAGTTTTTCATAAAATGTAATTACATGTTTCGTCTGTTATGAAGAACAAAAATGTTGTCAAATATAAACAAACCAGTGTTTCCACTACAGTCGCTTTTTATGCAAAATGCTATACAGTTATCCAAAATATGATCACACATTTATACTAAAAAATTACATTAAATTCTATAATAATAATAATAAAAAAAATCTTTCACAAAAAAGTCACAATAGACAATTTGCACGTTTTCGGATTTTATTCTAATAGAAAATGAAAAGGTAAGAAAATAAATACATACATATTCATTACATGAATAATAATAAATACACAATAAATACATACATTTTCTTTATTTGAAATCTAATGTCTGATTTATAACAATTTTAACATCGCACTATTTACTGTACAGAGAAAACGCAGTATAATATATCGTGACGTCACTCTTTATGACAACAAACTAAAGTAATCGTTGTTTACATTTGATTTCATGCTTTGCTTTGCTTCTTGAATCAGTGAAATAGGTTTTCTATGATATAATAATGACTGATATTAAAAAATTGTAGTATAAATATTGTATTATTTGTATTGTACCATTTTGCACTAATACAACACACAACAGCTAACGCTTCTCAAAAGTTATTTTTTAGCGTTCCACAGGATCCTATGAAACGAAAACATTGGACAACCGCCATGAAAAGAAAACATTTGAAAATGATGATAATGATATTGAATGATTCTAAGATGAAAAAGAAATGCTCAGAAATCACATAAACGATTAATAATCACGAAAGTTAAAACAAATTGCTGCTTACTAACCAGGCTAACAGAATGTAAACATTGAAGCATCATAAACTGTGACGTCAGGCAGCCTTTTGAAGTCACGTGATTTTTGGTTAATTTTAAAATTATTTTTTAAATTAATGAGAACTTTTTTTGCATTTTTAATAAACTTTTTGAAATTTATGGGCCTAAAACTACCATAAGAATAGGATTTTGTTCAAATCCCCCATGTGTGCAAATTCCTCATTCAGGATGAACTTTTTTCATTGTGATTTCGGACAAATTGTGAAAATAGTTTTCAGTTGCATAAATTTGGTAAGAAATGAAATTATAAACAAACTGTCACTAAACAGTGTGAGCAATCTATTAATGATAAATAATGCAGGCCTTGAAAGTGGGTTTAATTTTTAAGATGCATTTGTACAATTAACTGCTATGGGGGAAAAAAAGAAGAAGAAAAAGAAAACTAAGTAAGAAAGCTTTTGATAAGTTTTATTTAGCTTATTTTTGGAATAGCTTTACTATAAGGTGCCCATCGCTGTTGCTGATGTACATCTCACTGAATGAGTCGATTACTGCAAATCGATATTCTGAATCATTACAAAACATCAAAAATACATTTCAAGAAAATAAATTACTGTTTCACTCTGGTGCTTGTTTTGAAATTCACTGAAATAAATTAAGCATATTTTAAAGATTAATAAAATATTTAAAACAGTAATAGAAATTTGAGCTATTTCACCACAAAAAAAAAAAAAAAAAATTCAGAGAGCTTTCAAGCTTTAACACATAAAATTCAGCATTATAAATGATGTATAATCTAAAATAACTTGAAGATTTGCCCCAAAATTTCAAAATTACAGCCTTGCATGAATCTGAAAATGCATGAAAATCTGTACAGAAGCAATCACAAAACAAACAAAAAATAAATAAAATCACTGGATGCAGCTAATTTGTCATGCACGAATCTGAAAATTCATGCTACAGCGGTCAGTATCCCAATATTAAGACTAAAACAATATCACTGGATACCCCTAAGTCATAGCACATGAATCAGAAAATGCATAAAAAATCTGTACTACAGTGGTCACTATCCCGATATTAAAACAAAAAAAAACATCACTGGATACTCCTAATTCATGGCACATGAATAAGAAAATGCATGAAAATCTATACTGCATCAATTACTAGAATACACTTTTTTCCCCTAAATAATTCCATTTATTAAAAAGTAAAATAAAATAATAAAATACACTCAAAAAATTAATTTTTATACCTCAAAAACGCATTAAAAAGAAAAATCATTCAGCTGGGCCGCATTACAATAAACACACGCGCGCGGCTGGCACAAAAAGAAAAACAAAGTTCCAAGACAGTTAAATGAAGTACCAATACAAAAAAGTTACTATTAAAAAGTGTCGATACACTGAATCTCATCACAGCATCATGAATCGCCAACAGGTACCCTATAGTAAAGCTTAGCCTTATTTTCTTTATACTGCTTGTGCTGCATTATTATATTTAGAGTAGAGTACAGTATAAGCTTGATACAGGGTTGCCACTCAAACAGGAGAATGAAATTCCCTGACTTTTAAAAGGTTTTCCAGGTATATTCTAAAAAAATTTCAGTCTAACCGTATATTGAGCATTGACTGTGTTGAGGGCAAAATAATTAACGTCCCACTTGTAAACACAAAATTTACATATGACAAAAGTTGCATATAATGATAGCATTTGTCGCTTATAAGCGAGATAAGAAATTCCTTACATGAGCAAAAGAGAAGGGTGGGGGTGTTTAAAAAAAATAGCAGAAGCTAATGGAGAAAAAAAAAAAGGGGGGGGGGGAAATGACCGTGCATTGGCAGATTTTTCTTTTCACTGACTTTTATAGTCAATTTTCAAATTCCCTGACTATTCCAGGTTCTCCAGGTAGCGTGGCAACCCTGTTGATATAAAGTAGTTTTCATACTACCTTAGCTATATCCGTCAAAAGCATTATAAATGATTATTATGATACACAACTAAGACATTCAAATTCATTTAAAATTTAACAATATTGTATTAATACAGTATATATTGTATCAATACAGTATTAATACAATAATGTATTAATACAGTACATACAACATTTCCCAATTACCCATTACACTAGACTTGTGATGTATCTAATTAAGGCTGTAAATCAGTCAGATAGCTCCCTTTCTCCCTTCCCATGTTATCATATATATATAGGATTTTTGTTGTTTCGTTTTACAAGGCTGTATCATTCAAAAATAAAGTTTTTCGTAATCTGTTTTTTGAAAAGAATAATACAGCTATTTTATTCCAATAAATAAATTTTGGACTGTAATCGAAGTATCTCTTAGTATCTCGATTAGTTAGGATCTCTAATCAAAACATTTAAATTTATTTTTCCAAAAATTGCTAAGCTAAAATGTGACATATTACGAATAATAACAACATAATTAAAGTAATAATAAACATAATAAAGAATTCGAAAACTTGTTTAATTATCATATTACAGAAAACTGAGTAACATTTTGCGAAAAAAGCGACTATAAAAAATGTAAACAATGGTTTGTTTACAAATAATTACATATACGTAAAATTATAAGCAAGTTTTAAGAATATAAAATTATAAAACACTTACCACTAAATCATGCAAGTAGGTGGAATTTTTGAATAAATATTTTAATTCCCCATTGAAAATAATAATGTAAAAATCACTGCTCACACTCTCGCTCTCATATCTCAGTGTTATTTTAATTTAATAAAAATTATGATTAACACGTTCACGCCGGCGTGGTACACCGGTGGGTCACAGCAAAAGTATCCGAGCACTACCAATATTTGTCTAAATCATGCAAAATTTCGTATTAATTCCAATTTCCAATCAACAAATTAAACAAAAACACCGCGGCGCGGACGAATACAGGGAAAGCAATTAGCTTAGCGTCTACAGGATGTACGCATCCGTATGATGTACGCATGCGCTCCAAAGACCATGGACCATGGTATAAATTTGTGTGCATGAGGGATTTATTAAACGTTTTCGCTTTAAAAATATTTTTAATTCATTATGAATAATGATGACATAGAATATCTATAATTAAAAAATTCTTCATTTATTTTAAATATTATCTAAATACTTTTTTGACGAAATGGGAAATCTTAAAATTAAAATTATATTCTTCATAACAAAAATTTATTGACTGCATTCACGTTGGTCAGCCAACCAACGTGTCTTGAAAGTAAGAACCGAATTACGACATTTTTGCCGAATAAAAGCATGCATTTTGGCGGAGTAATATAGTTCTATTTTCAAAGCAACTTTTACAAAAAACAAGAGTTTTCCTGAAAAAAACAAAAACGTTACTCGATTCAGAAAGATCCCATTAACAACATATATTAATTAAATTAAAATCGTTCGTGCGGTTTTAGAGATATTTTTTCATGAATTTAGTTCATTACATCCTTACACCTCACGTTTTTCCTTTTTGGCTTTAAATTGAGATTCAGATCTTAAAACATACTGCATGTAGGAACGTAAAATTTTCAGGATAGATTAAGACCGACGATAAAAGATTATTTTGAAAATATCAGAACAAAATAAGGCATATTTGCTGAGATATTAAGTGTCGGCTTTTACAAATCTCTTTGATGTCAGACTAGGCGTATATATGAGTTCGCAGCTTTCCGTCCGTTTGTCCTTCCGCTTGCGTCACTCGAAAAACTGCCGTTTTTCATGATATTAAATTGAAAACATGCGAACAAATGTGGAGTATTTATTTATTATTTCTTCGACAAAGAAACTAGCGACAATTTTGATGAATTTGCGCTAAATTTAATTTTTATTAATAATTAAATTTAAATTAGATTTTATTGTTCGAATTCTATCATTTTGATAAAGTAATATGTTGTGGCCACCACAAGACTTTCTTTTATGTTATAGTATATACAAATTCACGCAGCAATTAATATTTTTAAAATGTATTTTCCATGATGATTGCAGACGATTTTTATCACAAAGAAGCATAATAACTCTGCCGAAAGGAAGTCAATTTTCTGCCGACATATATATATATATATATATATATATATATATATATATATATCGTTAAAAAGGGAAAAAATGGATAATTTTGTTTTATCATGGCTGAACCATTCGTTTTAAAGGTATTGACGAGTTCTTTCGAAAGATATCATATTGAAAATTTACACCCCACTAGGTGTACTTCCTCCTCAGGGAGTTGGGCGATGTTGCTACATGCACACAATTTTTTTCCTAGTTTGCTACTACTGTTATGATTAATTCATATTAATTTTAAAATCATTCGTTTTAAAAAAAAAAATTCTCATTAAATACATTTATACGAAATTTTGTCCTATACTGCCGTGTTAAAAATTATACGGGAAAAAAAATCGGATGGTCTTGAAAGAATCTTGAACGATGGATCAAAGTTTTCACAAGACAGTTTAAGAAGACCTACATTTCTTTAAAATTAGAATTCTTCTTTCCTCTTACACACTTATTGCCATTCATATAACAAAATTTCTTGTTAAATACGCCTGTCATTCACTTTCTTATTAACGCACCAAACGTATGCAATTTTTAAAGCAAACTTTCTAATATATTGTTTTCTAAACGCTTCATAATCGAGCAACTTTTTTTTTTTTTTTTTTTTTTCTCATGTCTCATATTAGAATAGTAAAGCTACATATTCATATGTTAACTATCAAATTAATTATTTCTTTATAAGAATTTTAGCATGTAATTACTAAACAGTTATTAAAAATTACGTTAGCATTGTTAGCTTGTTAAAATCATATATTATTTATTATTTATTCGAGAGATATGGCTTAAGGAAAATAGTTCTCTCTATTTGAAATATTTAAATATATATATAATTGATATTTGTGCAAGTTTAGAAGAAAAACATCGAAATAAAAAATGATATACTGAAGATAAATGAAAATAAAAACTACTGTGTATGGACATCAACATTTATTTATATATAGGTAACAACTAACAAGCAAAATTAAACAAAGTTAAATATATATATATATATATATATATATATATATACCCTAATAGCACAGCCAGTCGATCTGACTTCACCATGACTTCACAAATGGTCACAAGAGTCACAGTCACTATGGTGACCAAAATGCAATTCCTTTAATGCGTCACATTGTGACTCTTAGATATCAGTCACTACAGTGACTAAAATGTGATTTTTTTAATGCGTCACATTGTTACTTTTAAATGGCAGTCACTTGGTGATCAAAAAATGACTACTTTAACCTGTTATATTGTGACTCTTAGATTACTGTCACTACAGTGACCCAAATGTGATATCTTTAATAAGTTGCATTTTGACTCAGATGAGAGTCACTATGGTGATCAAAATGTGGCTCTTGTAATGTGTCACATTGCGACTCTTAAATGGCACCACTATGGTGACCAAAATGTGTGACAATTTAATGTGTCATATTGTGACTTTTAGATTTCAGTCACTACTGTGACGGAAATGTGACTACTTTAACTTGTTACATTGTGACTGTAAAATGACAATCTAGTCACCAGATGACTGTAAAATGCCGACTAGTATTACAAAAACATTGCATACCGAATTACAAATATAGACTAACTTGAAGTTGATATATACAAAATAATAGTAATAATAATAAAATAAATAAAATAATAAATAAGTAGCATTACATTTAAACTTTTATATGTCAGATGTCTGACTAAATTTTTTAACACCTCAAACTAATTTTGTCTTTTTCAAGGGAAAAAATCTTTCTTTAACACGAATTTTCGATCATTTGAGGCATTTCTAAATATCTCGAATTCTGTACATCGGATTAAAAGCGAATATTCTTAAAGTGCAACATAAAACATTTCTCCGATTCCGCATGAAATAAACGAATCTCCATCTTTTATATATCTACCTTGAAGCAGGATATGATTGTTGATTTTAAAAAAGGACACTTACCCTGGCCTTCTCATTTTCAGCGACCTAGCTTAAAACTAATTAATGCGTAATACATTTCAAAGCAAATTTTGTTAAAATAGGACAAATATTTGTTGGTAAAATGTTATAGAATCCTTTAAATGAGTTCTTATCCGCTTGTTCCCAGGTCCTAGAGATTCAAGTACGGCTAGCTGACCCTTCTTCAAAAAAGTATTTCTATAATATATAAAATTAACTATTAGAACAGCGGAACTATAACAAACATCATTACGACAACGGTAATTGAAATGTCTCACCTTTAAAGTGTCACATTGTGACTCTTAGATGATCGTCACTCTATGACTCCATTGTGAAGTCACTGGGACATTTCCTATGTAACATGTCACAAACAAGTCACCAAATGACAGTTTAACGACAGATAATATAAATGATATATATATTGATTTACCGAATAGTGTACGGTATTTAAATATTAAATCTGTCCTTAAGAATCCAAAAATGCCCTCAAAAAAAAAAAAAGTCGATTTTTTACTAACAGCACTCTGTCTCTTTTTAAACCTAGGGAGACCGTGAATGCCAATGAAAAAAAAATAAAAAATAAACTTATCAAATTTCTTCTTAGCATCTAAAAATATTGTTTATTTTCTGCATCGGAGTACAATTCTCCCTCACACATTAAATTATTGCCTTATTTAGCCGATTTATCATTTTCTCTTTCTTTTGAAAAGACCGTCTGCGGGAAAATATTTTTAAAAGCTGTTTTCATTTTATCTTATACGCTATTGCTACAATGTTATCTGTTAAATGTATCAAGATGGGAAATGACTAAACTCTAAGATCTGCTCCATTTTTTTCCCTCCAAAATTGCAAATCTAGAGTGTGTCCTGATCACGGATTAGGAGACCAGGATAGAACACTAGATAGGGCAGCGAGCGCGAAAATAGAAGCTTTCCTTTCCGCATTAATTCAGCTGACCAGAGTAAGCGATCCGATCGCCGCCTGGTGTAGTATCTTTGAAACTTATCGGAAGAAAGGGAAAGCCCGCCCCTTAGGCTTCAGTCATCCAACGAACGAACAGCCAGAAATGTAAAAACGCGCTGATTGGTGGATTCTCGAGATTGGTCGCCCTCTATATGAAAGATGAAAATTACTACCTTCCCGTAACGTTAGTAATATATCCTATAGAATCTCCTAATCCGTGGTCCTGATATATCTCCTTCTAATTTTAGTAGAACTTCCAGGCTTTTCAAAGGCTTATTTTAGAGCTTTATAAGAAGTATGACTCATGCTTTAAATATTTATTTTTGCTTTTAAAACAACCGTAAAATAAAGGGGAAAATATTTAAGGAATTTAATTTATAAAAATAGTGTAAATCAAAAAAAAAAAAATAAATAAATAAGTGTAGTAAAGTTTTCAATAATAGAGACAAGATACATGGAAATTATGGAAATAATTTTATTTTTCAGTAACATAAAAATAATTTCATTTCCTTTATCAAAATTAGTATTAAAATCCGATCTAATTTTCTAAATGATTATCTTGCGAATTTTAAGTAAATTATTTATATACAGTCGAACCTCGTTAACGTGAATCTCAAGAGGAGAAAAAAAGTTGTTCATGTTATTAGTAATTCATGCTATCAGTTACTAATCTTCATATAAGTAAACTAATCTTTATTTTGACGGGGATTGTGGAAACAGTTCATGTTAAAAGTAATTCACGTTAAGCATGTTTACGTTATAACGAGGTTCGACTGTGTATATATTGATTTATAAATTTATCTTCGATATATGAAATACTAGTAAATTAATTAAAGTTATATCGTGATAAACTTGCACAAAATTCTAAATAATTTTCTGTATTTTAATTTATTTTTTTCTATAAATAAGATCCTTTAACATAATATCATTAAAAAAAAAGTCACTCACATTTGAATTAGATATTTTTAAAATATTTTTTCTTTTGTAATTATAAGGGGAAAAATTTTAAATTACAAGTTAAAATCTTCTCTGTCAATTTAGAAAAGCTGGAAATATTTTAGTTTAGAAACTCTAAATTACGGAAAATATATATATATATATATATTTTAAATGATCTAATTATGATATTAGACACATTTTCATCAGTGTAATGAATACGATAATTTCATGTTTCACACCAGTTTTGACGTTCTATAAAAATACTAAATCCGTTGCAAAAGTACATAAAAAATTTATATATATGCAGAAAAATGCACTTTTTTTCGCAATTTTTTTTTTTTTTTTTTTTTTTTTTTTTTAACGTTTTTTGTCACTTTTATTTCAAAGCTTTTCAAGTATTTTTGAATTGCCCATTGCGTAAATGTCGTGGAACGTAAAACCACTTAAAGAAAAAGAGAAGAAAAAAAAAAGAAGGAGGAAATTTTTATATTTTGTGATAACCTCTGCCTACTATGCCCATATACAATACATTCAGCGATATGTAAGGCGAAGTGAAAACTTATATGAATCTGGAGTTTTTGAATTTGAAAAGTATTTCAAGAGATTATATGGTAAACTTTTCTGCACGTCTCCAACTAGCATTTCACATCTTATACCTTAACCACTGAACATTAAAAGATGGAAATGAAATTTATGTAATATATATATGATTTATTTGAGATGCTTGGTACAAGTGTAAACATCCTGGTTAGATTTTCTGAACATAGAAAATCTTAAAATAAAACAGTTTCCATAGCAAAAATTGAGAAATTCTTTTTCACAAGTACAGTAGTAGCAAAACTTAGAATTTTGAGAGGGGCACTCTGTCAGACAAAGGTATATAAGCAACTTCTGAAATATCCCAAATTATCACTATTTCAAGATTGATTTTATTTCTGGAAGCTAAATATAACTTATAAAAGTCAAGCAATTATATCAAAACTCAGCTTATCAGCTATTGCTATAAGACGAGTTTACACTTTCTCTTCTTATTTTTTCTTTTCTTTTCTTCTTCTTCTTCTTCTTCTTCTTCTTTTTTTTTTTTTTTTTTTTTTTACTTCCTATCACTCACAATCACAAGCACTATTACAAACAGAATAGACACTTTTTTAAACACATTCATAAATTTTATTACTTTTTTTTTTCTAATATATGAAATTTAGTATTTTGTAAATAAATAGTTAAGCAATGAATTGCATAATAAATAAGCATTACATAAATGAAATATTTTAATATATTAATTGAAAAAGAAATTTATAGCACTCTGAGGTAAAATTGTTATAAGAATGAGAATAATATTTTACTTTTATTTCTTTCAGCAAAAGGAAATATTTTCGACTATTTGAATCAGTTACATACGTTTTTATATTGGATACCAGCTTTAGAAACATTTTATTCAGTATGCAGAATATTATTAGAGAATATTTATATAATAACATGGATGTGTTTTTAGATAATGTTATTATCTAATATCCACGATATGAAAAGAAGGTAGAAAACACTCTATCAATCAGTCGCCTCGCAAACTCTTCCCATCAATCAAATTACTAATGATAACGACATTACTGATTGGTTTAGTTTATAAAGCAGAAATATAGAACATCACAATATACACACACATAAAATTTTTATGTATAATTATTATTATATATGCACGCATTCACATATATGTATTATGCAAAAATATTATCACAAATAGGATCATAAATATATTATAAAATAAATATCATTATATGCACATACAGTTTTGTTTTTAAACATATCTTAGATTCGATGTTAATGCGTGCAGCGTAGAAATTTAATCTTTTTTTTTTTTTTTTTTTCTGTTCCTGTCTTCTTTATTTAACAGAAAAAAATATTGGATTCCTTTCATCTCTCTCTCTCTCTCTCTCTCTCTCTCTCTCTCTCTCTCCCTGTTTTTGGCAGTCTTAAAAGGTCCTGGATGCATATTGACCATTTTTAGAATTATGTCTGAATGTCTAACTGTATTTATGTCTGTGACAACAGCAGACAGTTATGGCAGCTCTAGATAAAGAGTAAAAATTTCAAAAATAGCGCGAAATTTCAATAACATTTGCTTACACCATATACATAAATTGGTGTCTGCCAATAGGTAGTACTTATTCCCCAACAGAATGCACTGTTACGTTCCAATTTCTCTCATTTACGGAAAGGTTGTACCTCAGCTTTTATGATGTGTAGTTGCACAAAATTTGATCTGTAAAAGAACCATTAGAAAAATATGCTGATTAATTTCGGTTTACATCCACCGAAAAGTGGTTTTGATAGGGTGCAATTTTCCCTATTTATGGGAAAGCTATATCTTAGCTTCCACAGCATATAACGTACTGAACTTGAGATGTGAAAGAACCACGCGAAAAAGTATGCTGATTCAATTTGAGTGCATATTGACCGTCAGATGGCGCTACTATGTTGCGTTTTTCAGACCGTTTGGGAAAAGACTATATTTTAACTTCTATAGCGTATAAATGCAGCAAATTTGATGTGTGAGAGGGCATAAATTAAAATAGGCTGGCTTAATTTAAGTGCATATTGACCGACAGGTGATACTGCTATTACTCATCTATTACGATTTTTATGGCTGTATCTCAGCATCTATTGGTTAATATTGCATTAACCTGCATATGTAAAGTCTTTATTGAGAGAAGCTTAAATATTTTAACAGGTAAATTTTCATTAACTTTTTGTGCATGGAAATCTGTAAATGGCGCTGTTGTATCGAATGATACGGAAAAAAGTTTTGTGATAGTCACAAAGTGAAAGTTTATTTTACTTTTTTTTCCTTTCTTTCTTTGAGAGAAAAAGTGTACTTTTTACTCTCTTTTTTATTTCGTAGAATGCGTTTATGTCATGATATAATTTGTGAATGTTTCAAGAATCATAAGGTTTTCTATAATATTTTTTAAGCCGTTTTATTCTTAAATAGTTTTATAAGTACGACTGTTAACTAATGACCTCTGTTGAATTCACATCTTATTTTCAGAGATGAAGATAGTAAAAATTTGTTTAACACAACTTTTAACCTCTCATATTATTTTTTGAACTTCTTTACTATTTTTGTAAACTAAACTCTCGTGTTTTTGGTCTGTACATATTATAAAAAAATTGTATATCTCGTAACTCGGAACTATAATTAGACCATCCTGCTCTCCGGAATCAGTTATAAAGGAAAGAGCCTTAAAAATTTTTAAAAATAAACATATAAGCATGAACTCAAAACAGTGTTAGAAAAAAAGAAGGAAAATTTCCAAGCGTATGTTCTAAACATATCATCTACCCAATACTATAAACATAAAATATTGCTGCTTTCTATCTATCTTTAGCACACGACTATGCTCCCTTGAGATTATATTTTGTCTTATGATTATATTTTTAATTTTTCGTATTGACGTTTACTTTTTTCACTCTTTTTTTTTTCCTTACTTATATAGACAGAGTATTGTTTATGGAATCAATATTTCGAAATTGAGATTTTGTTATTTGTCCGTTTTGTAGTTCCCTAAATACAAAAATCAGATTTTTAGGAATTGGTTTATGTGTGTCTGCCTATCAGTTTATTCACAGATTCAAAGACGGAAGGAGGCCGCTCATCACTATGCAGCAGCTTTGAGCGATTTTAACCTTTAAAGAGGGGCTCTGACAATAAATGTTACATAACAATGTGAAATTTTGAAAGAGCCCGTTTCTAGAGGTTAAGTCTCCCCCGTTGTTTATTGCATAAACACTAAAAAAAAAAAAAAAAAATTACATTTGCTGCCGGATATAAAATCCCACGCGACAGAGGGCAGCAGTTAATAAAAAACAAAATTTAGGCTTCTAATGAGGAGAATTCGTAGGCAGCTGAAAAAGTTCAAATTTTTGCGACGGGTCTTTGGAAAAGTTAGTAAGATTAGTTTTTAGTTTGTTAAATTGGATAGTTCCATTAGGGTCACAAAGATTTTGGTTATTTTAGTTTTTAAAAGGAGACGCTCTAAAATGTTAAATAGCCAGTTATTGGGTCTAATTGCCTATCAATCTATTATCAACAAAATTCAAAGAACAATATTTTAGAGATAATATAAGCCAGAACTCCAAACTCGATATTCTAAACTGTATCATCGAGGATGCCACTTGAAACTTTTTATTGTAATCGGATAAATGGTTCGTGCACTAGGACATTCAAAAATTTCGAAATACATTACGTCTATGGGTGAAATTTCTGGTACCAAAAGTATCCGGTCATTTAGGGAACCATAAAGTATTTACTGTCGGTAACTTTCGTACATTGGTATCATGATTATGAAAACTGTTACTATACTTATACTACATTTGAAATAATAGCAAATACTTTGTAATAATTTTGAAATTATAATGAAAAGTTGTTTTTTAAACTCATTAACGTGACCTTACTTTATTATTATTCCTTTATATTATGGATTATGCTTTAACATCTTTTACACCTTCACTGCTTATGGTAATAATTTTTACACATTTTTTCTCTTTTATTTCTGGTAAAGCAATAAGACAAATTAACAGAGAAAAAGAATATTGCCATTGAAAATATCTGATTTTAGATAAAAATAAATGTTTAAAATATATTATATGCTAACAAAATATTCATATTCCTGTTTTCTATTTTTTTTTTTTTTTTTTTTTTTTTTTTTATCATTTAGTGTCTGTCCACTTCGTTGTGATATTGTTCGAATAATTCATTAATAATAGTGTATAGTGTTATGATAGATTGATCTTATCTTATTTATTGTTCCATTTTTCTTATGCTTGTTTGCTTTTTCTCTTTTCAGAAAAAATCCAAAGGAAATATGGTGACTTAAAAGGAAAATTGATTATCGTGGACATTGTGAAAGGGTCCAATAAATTAGGCTTGAGCTTAGCCGGAAACAAAGATCGCAACAAAATGAGTGTATTCGTCTGTGGCATGCATCCGAACGGTATGGCCTACAAAGATGGCCGTATCAAGATCGGCGATGAATTACTCGAGGTAATATCATTCAAGTCTCCAAATATTTCATGCTCTGCGATATTTATTAAAAGTTTCTACTGTATAATCAAAAGTAATTTTTTTTCATAGTAAAATTATTTTTAAAAAGCGTATCCTGATGGATTTAAATTCTTCATTGAAACAATGATTCAACACAAAATTCCTTTTAAAATATTTCATATTTTCTGGAAAACATTTTTATATTGGATTGATTTAGATTTTAAGACCAATTTCTACGCATAAAAATTGAACCCTTTGTTGTATCCCTCGTTAGGGGGGGGGGGGGGCTTTCTAAGGGTCCAAGTCTGTATTCATTCGAGATTCAGAGAGAACCAGGTGAACTCCGAACGATTAAATACCCAAACATGATGTGTGTTCAAATACTCAACTGTGCTCAAATGGCATTTTCCATTTACTTGTTTAGAGAGCAGGAACTGTCGACCATTGGTTGTACCGTTTTCATATGAATTGATGCTGTATATTAATTTCGAGTTATAATAATAATTTATATATATAAATTTTACCATTTTTAAGAATTTTATGTCATTACGATCATTACCTAAACAGGTTATGGATTTCAACACCTTTCTATTATGTTAATTAAAACTATATCTCTCTTTAAAGCGATCTAAATTTACAATCGTTAATTAACATGATTCGACAAGGATTTACTTAACAAAACAGTATTAAGTGTACTTTTTTTATACAGGATTTATTTCTAACGCTCGAATAATTTTGCTGCCGACTGTATTATATGAAAATATTTTTATTTTGCAGAACAGGAAGATGTTATCTATAAAATCTTTCTTCAAAAAAAAAAAAAAAAAAACTGTGATTCAAAATTTATTATATTACTAGTTCTTAAAAAAAAAAAAAAAAGAGAAAAACAGAAAGAAAGAAAGAATTATTTATACTGAGAGACAGAAAGAGAAAATTTTACAACGGTCTTAAATCCGTGAACGATGTTTAAAGAAAATTAAACCTATAAAAATGGGATAATTTTACATATAATCTCAAAACATAATAACCACTCATTTAATATGATTCTTTTGTCATAAAAATTATCTTTATTTTTTCTGAAATAATGTATTTTTAATGTATTTTTAGTCGAAATATTGTGTCACTTAAAAGAGATAAAGATTTTGCAAAATTTGAAAGATGTATGTATGCGCTTTCTGACTTTTGCCGATATCCGAAAATGAAATTGTGATTTGGCTGTTATTTCTTGTATTTGGAAAATAATACAGCATCTAATCTTCTTCAAATAGTGTTCAAATATAGCAAATGATATGATTGTATTACACAAAATCGAAATATTTAATCTAGATAACATTTCAGAATAAAAAATATGCCGTGGTTAAGTTATTTAAAAAAACATTATTTTCTTCTAAATTGATTTGATTCTTAGATTTAGGAAAATTAAACGTAATTGGACTATCTGAGTAAAAATCAAATCAATTTTGCTACTTTCAGATATAAACCATACGTGTAAAGTTGTTTTGATAAAACTTCTTTACACTTAGAAGTTGATTTCAAAAATGTTTGAGGAATTTATCTGAAAACATGTCAGAACTATTTAAAGGCAACTTTGTCAGAAAAGTAAATATGTTTCCTTGTTTAACACTGAAAGAATAGTTGCTGCAGAAACAACTTATGTATTTAAAAGCCTGTTTCGCTGTCAAATAACAAATGTAACTTTTTTGAAATTGACAGACTCCATAAGTTGACTTAAAGGCAAATGTTTTGGGAAAGTGTGTTCGTCATGTAAAGCGCATCTATCCCATTTACAATCACAAATTCTTGAATTTAGAGCAAATCTTTAGAAGTTTACTGATGTTGTACAATACGTATCAAAAGTTTATGTGCTACAACAATTTTTAAATAAAACTTTAAGTATTCAGTTTATTTTATGTTAATAACTTCAATATTTACTATATTGAATAAAATTCTGTTTTAATTTTGTTTTAAAGTATGTAGTTTAAGAATCTTATAAAAATAGCTGTGTCAAAAGTCTTAGCACGAAAATTTTTTGTGCACATTTTACAAAATGACGTAAGTGGTTGCGCACGTAAATGATTTTTGGGTTTATAAGGTGTACCAGGCTGTTTTTTTTTTTTTTTTTAGGACTGAGGGCCTATTAGTCTCAGACAGCGATTTTTGCGTTGTCGTTTTCGATAGTTGGATATTTGTCGAAATCATTTTTCGATAGTTGGACATTTATCGAAGTCTAAAATTTATCGAAAATATAATTGAATAATTTGAAATCGATGTTATAATTGGGAAAAAAAAAACTAATAGCCCTCCGTCCTAAACTAAATTCTGCTTTTGCCAGAATTTCATCAAAATCTTTTTTTTTTTTTTTTTTGAAAGAAAAAGAAAAGAAAATTAATAATAATCAGTATCGTTACAAGAGATATCGAAAACGTTTTTTTAATAATTTTGAATTAGAAAATAAATAGTGCGCGTGCAATAATATGAAATAAAAATAAATAAAAATATGAATTTAATGATTTGATTTTTATATAAAACACGATCGAGTGCTATCTTAAAAAGTAGATGTAAAATTTAAAGTTTAATTTTCTTGGCAACAATTATAAATTAAAATAAATAATTTAATGAAAGTTTAGAAGTTAGAATTTCTAATTTTGTAATATTAGCTCAGTCAGTTAAGTTTTTGAATGCCGGTGTTTTTTTTTTTTTTTTTTTTTTTTTTTTTTTAATGCTAAGACAACTGACAAAGTTAAAAGGATTAACAAGGGAGTATTAAAATATCATTTATGCGAACGAAATGTAAGTTCTTTTTAAAAAATTTTGCTCGTAGGAACAGGATCAAAACGAGAATTTTATTAACATTTGACTCGTGGTGAAGAGTTCAAACGAAAAAGCCGTTCAAAAAAGCCGCGAATGAGCATTTTTCGTGAAGACAGGAGCATTAAAATTTTGACTTTAACTTGAAATGTTTCCCTGTCTCAAATTAAAAATACTGTTGAAAGATGAATATTGAAGAAAACTATTCATAGAAATGTTTTAGGATACGAGTGCCTCAGATATCGTTAAGTTTGCTCAATTACCGTGTTTGAAACCGCATTATAAAGAAGCTTGATTTACAGTGGCTAAACAAGACATGTTATTTTGTAAATAAAAGCTAAGTTGAGTATCATATTCAGAGAGGACAAAATGGAATTAAACAAATTTAATGGGTTTGTTTAATATTAGTAGAACTTCCAAAAAAAATTAAAAAGCATATTTTGTGGATAACATATTGTGGTTCCATAATTATATGAGTGAGATTTATTTCAATAGGCAGACGTCTCCAACATTTAACAATAGTCATTAAAACTGTAGAAACTATCAATATATACTTGATAAACATTTATGTAGAGAATTTTAGTGGAAATAAATTAGATTTTTTATGAGGACAATGTCTTTTTACATACCTTTAACTCAACATCACAATAGCTTATGTCAAAATTGGCTTCAGGTAGCAGTTGATCCTGACCAGGATTCTCACAAAGGGATATTTGGATACCAGTATTTTTATATAATAATTTTTTTAAATAGATATCAACGGATATGAATGATTACTCAAGTTTGAAATTACTGTATAAAAATACTGGTATCTAAATTTGTCTTTGTGAGAATTCTGATCCCGATCTAAGCCTATTTGGTAAAAATGTGGGATGTTCACACACATACAGTGTATCGAAGTAGTGAGAAATGTTCTTCTGTTAAAGATTTAAATTTTGCCATAAGAATGTTTGGTTTAAAATTAAGCTGGAAGCAATTAGCCTGATTTTATCAATAAAGCACCGTGTGCATCAACTAGTTTAACATAATAGCAGTTATCAAGTTTAAAAATTTTCTTTTTAATCCATCTATAGAAATAAATAAATAAATACTGTACTTTTAACACGCCAAATTTTGTTCTTATGTTAAATTCTATAGATTCAGTTGCAATTTAAAACATAATTGTGGAAAATATAATTCGTTAAACTACAATTTTTGCATAAATAAAAATGTTATTTGAATCATAATGAATAATTACAACTTATTTTAGAAATTGTTGTCTTGCTTTTACTTTTGACACGCACTGTATTATTATTTTTTTTTATGTCAATTATCATGTGTCAACATTTAAAAAACCGTAATTTTTCAATTAGAATAGATAAAAATATATATAGAAATATAGAAACACCTAAACGTAGTGTATATATAAGTCTTATATATGCATTTAATTCCAGCACCCCCCCCCCCTCAACGTATTATACGTAACTATTAACTCGTTTATTTGAAATACGGTAAATCGTGTGTACGTTCTCATTAAAGTCCAGATTACAATTTCTAATAGTATTAAGCATAATATCACTGAATTGAATATTATACTCAAGGAATTAATTTTAGTTAAAATAAATGTATCGTGGTATTTCAGAAATATTGGCAACAAGCATACTACCATCTAACATCAGACTGCATAGGCATTTGTATTGTATCGAGTAACTACTCATATCTTAACTTTATAACCACATCTACATTTATTTGTATAGTTAATTATTACATGTAGTTTTTTGAACAGCATATATTTTATATTGTTATACAGTATTTTACCAATTAGTTGTTGAATGAACTAGATGCAATTTGCCTGAAATATCAAGGAATATCGAGGAATTCAGAAGCAAACTGAAAAAAAAAATCTTAAATAATTATTTTAAACAAAATCTTAAAGTTTGGTTAATAATAATAACAATAACAACTATCATTATTCAAAAGTATTTTTGAAAGAATAAAAAAAGAGTCAACTCTCTCATAAACTCTGTGCAAAAAGATGTTTAAAGCTTATATTAAAAAGAATTTTTTTTTTTAATAATTAAATTGTTGAAATTCCTAGGAGAAAAAAACTGCTACAGTTTTTTTTTTTTTTTTTTTTTTTTTTTTTTATGCAATGAGCTACTTTTTCCTCAAAAATTTATCATTAACTTCTTTTTTTTTTTTTTTTAAGTTATGCACTTTCTTAAAAATAATTTCATTCGTAAAGATCGGTTGAATATTTTTTTCACGTTAAATTAAACAAAAGGAAATAAAAAATGCTTCTCAATTGTTTTGCACTTTCAACATTTTTAAGCTAATTTCTTATTATATTTTCTAAATTTTGTTTTAAATCAATAATATAGTGGATTTCCGATATAAACTATTGGAGCTAACATCAATTCAATTATAAAGTGGCAAGTAAATGCCCGAATATATATATATATATATATATATATATATATATATATATATATATATATATATATAACGTTAAACGGAGGTCCCGTAATATTATGTGGGTCGGTATTCCAGTCATGTGAGCATCTTAGAAAGGATGAGGAGTCCAGAATCACTAATAATCCTTTATTAAGTTCAAGATGCCGTCTTGGCCTGAATGTTAGACATCCTGAGCGTCATAAGTCCCGTAACTACGCCGAAAGTCGGCCCTTCTCCGTAGCGGCGCCCCACCGGGCCCGCAGGTTTCGTTAGCGAGCTGTTACATGATAAGATTAATATTTAACGTCGATTTATTAGGCAATTCAGTATCGGAAAAAGCCACGATTTCTCGTGTGTCCCAGCTTAAATACTGGCGTTTTTGGCGCGAAACTTTACCACTCCTTCCTCTGATTATTGGCTATTAATTTAATGATTGACAGTCCAGCTCAGGCCTGGATCCCCAGGATTAATTAACATGCATTACTTAACCACAAGAAAAGGAAGATTCCACTTATTCAGCACTTTTTATTCTGAAAGTTGTTCAATTTTTCTGATTTTCGCGTTATGAAGTCTTCTGCTGTGAAACAAAGTTTAAAGGCGCACTTACGAATTATTAGCGATTTCTAGATATTAAAATGAGGTTTTAATTATTTAAATTTAATTATTTTTTATCCCTTTCATATATATGTGTGTGTGTGTTAATATTTTCATAGATATAATTCCATATGACATTGTTTAATGATATCAATGTGTGTCACCATCAAATCGATTTATAACAGGCATTTTCTGTATTTTAAACACATTTGTATTCTAATTTCATTTGTTTTACAATTCTAGGTTAATGGTGCTGTAGTGTATGGTAGGTGCCATCTTAATGCTTCTGCCATGATCAAAGGCCTTTCAGGAACTGCTTACAAAATTGTACTTATAAGGTAAGTAGTATTATTTTTTTAATTATCAGAAAGTTGAAACAAATTGCTTTACTTTTACAGAATTACAGTAAATTGAATTTGGGGGCAATGGTACGAGATAGAAAATTTAGAATTTCAACTACATTAAAATGAAAAATATTGAATTTTTTATAATTTATTTTATTAGATTTGCTTTCTCTGCCGAAATTCCTAATAGTTTAGTTAAAAGCTGACAAGAATTTTAATAACAAATTAACAAATTACAAATAAAAAAAGAAAGAAAGAAAGAAAACACGAACGAAAAATCATGTCGTACGCATTGATTATTAACACTTTCCAAATGTACGTAATTGTTGCGTCGTATAACTTTCAATGCTCTTTGCCTACGTAATCACCAACGGATAGACATTAGTTCTGAAAGGCATACAGATAGGCTAATTGAATTCCTAATCATTGTTAAAAATTGTTAAAAATGCTTAACACAAAAGGAAAGGTAACCCTTATATTCTAATTGCAGCCCTTAAAGTATCTGAATATTTTAGTGTTGCCCTGTAAATCTGAAGGTTAACAAAATCATATTCTACACAAAATATTATTTTAGCATATTAACAATAAATGTCAATTTCTTTATCATTTTTACAATAGAAAGTTCTTTAAATGTAATTTATAAAAATGTTTGCCCTAAATGGAAAACATTGGCACTTTTTTAGGTGTGCCTGTACACAAGCCAGTTGCACAGGACTATTAATGCCATTTAAAATAGGGAGCATTCCACAGTGAATTTAAATAACATTGTATATAATTTTTTTTTAATTCTGAAAATATTTACGGACACTGGGGGTGGGCAGACTGACATATAGACAGATGGACAGTCGGACAGATAGATACACAAATTGAAATCGTATTCACACTTAAAAAATGTTAAAAAGCGTTATATTGCTTAATCGAAACGAAAATGCAATTCCAACAAATTTTCAATAAAAGCCTTCAGTGTAATTGAATATTTTTGTGTGGCCCTGTAAATCTAATGCTAATGATACTACATTCTGTAGAATACATTCCCTTGTGTATATGAATAACATATTTCAGTTTTATTAAGATTTGTTCAAAGTAAAGTTACCTTAATTTGGTTCATAGAAATACCTCTCACAGAACGAATGCTTTGGAATACTTTCGGGTGTCCTATACATCGGGTGATCATACTATATTCTATAGAAAGTATTCTTTTGTGCATATGAATAATATATTTAAATTTCATTAAAGTTTGTGTAAAATTAAAAAGTTAAAATATAGTTCATAAAAATACTTCTCATAGAACACAATACTTTGGAATGTTTTTGGGTGTCCCTGTACACAAGCGAATAGAGGTATTCACTCCAATTTCAATAGGGAGCATCCGACAGTGAACATGAATATCAGATATCAGTTTTAAGAAATTACATGAATATTTACGGGAGTTAGAGCGCGGATAGACAAACAAACAGACAAACTGAAGTCCTTAACACTTTTCAATCTTATTGAAAAGTGTTAAAAACATTTAGAAAGTGATAAAAACGATTAATAAAAACGAAAATGCAATTCCAACAAAATTCCAATAAAAGCCTACAATGTAACTGAAAATTTTTGTGTGGCCCTGTAAATCTAATGCTAATGATACTACTTTCTGTAGAAAGCATTCGTTTGTGCATATGAATAACATATTTCAGTTTTACTAAGATTTGTTCAAAGTGAAGTTCCCTTAATTTGGTTCATAGAAATACTTCTCACAGAACGAATGCTTTGGAATACTTTCGGGTGTCCTATAGATCGGGTAATCATACTATATTCTACAGAAAGCACACTTCAATTTCATTAAAGTTTGTGTAAAATAAAGAAGTTAAAATATAGTTCATAAAAATACCTCTCATAGAACACAATACTTTGGAATGTTTTTGGGTGTCCCTGTACACAAGCGAATAGAGGTATTCACTCCAATTTCAATAGGGAGCATCCGACTGTGAACATGAATATCAGATATCAGTTTTAAGAAATTACATGAATATTTACGGGAGTTAGAGCGCGGATAGACAAACAAATAGACAAACTGAAGTCCTTAACACTTTTCAACCTTATTGAAAAGTGTTAAAAACATTTAGAAAGTTATAAAAACGATTAATATAAACGAAAATGCAATTCCAGCAAATTTCCAATAATACCTATTGATGTAACTGAATATTTTTGTGTGGCCCTGTAAATCTAATGCTCATCATACTGTATTCTATGGAGATATTCTTTTGTGCATATGAATAACATATTTTAATTTTATTAAGATTTGTGCAAAGTAACGGAATTAAAATATTTTTTATAGAAGTACCTCTCATAGAACGCAATGCTTTGGAATACTTTCGGGTATTCCTGTACACAAACCAGTAATGGTATTCCCTCCATTTTCGATAGGGAATATCCGATAGTGAACTTGAATAACATATATAAGTTTCAAGAAATTCCATGAAAAGTTACGAGAGTTAGAGCGCGGACTGATGGACAGACAGACAAACCGAAGCCATTAACACTTTTCAACCTTGTTGGAAAGTGTTAAAAAGAAACATTAAACTCCTTCCTTCTTAGTTTTCAGAAATGTGTTGCACAAAGGCGTGCTCAAACTTTAATATTAATCTCACTTATGCGTATTTTATTTAACCCTTTCTTTTAACCTTTCTTTAAATCAGTTCTTTTTTTTTTCCTTACATTAATTAATACAGAGCGCGAAATTTCCGCTCGCCAGCTCGCCATTGGCGAATGGAAATTTTACTGTGGGGAATAAAATTTTGGTATAAATTTAGATATAGAATTCTTACAGTATACGGTGCTACACATACACACACACACACACACACACAAAAGAAAAAAAAATCTATTTAAAAACGTAAAATCGTGCTAATCTTAGGACCAGACATCCTCTTTCTAAGAGGACAGTCTTCTTTTTCAAAGCTCTGCCCTCTTAAACGAAAAAAAAACATTACTGGACTACAAAGTCCTCTTTTTTATGTTTTTCGTCCTCTGTCCTCTTTCATAAAGGAAAACGATTTAGTCCTTAATTTACAAATTTTCGCAAAACTGAGGAACTCAATCGGCTGTTGGCTGTATCGAACGGTGTACACTAACTTTTTCCTACGATAGGTTCGCAAAAGAAAAACTTTCTAATAAACTTGCCGAAGCATATTATGGTTTATGTCTGTTCAGATTATTCGAATCACAAAGAAATAAAAGTATTCCCTATATTTGTGCGGTTGTTTGATCCAGAATAGGGAATCACTATTGAAATTGTCATGAAATCATAAGAAGGTGGTTCGCCGGTTGATACGCGGTGGGTTGACGTGTGTTTTCACTTTTGCGTCAATAATATTCCTCCTAAAAATAGGCTCACCAGTGACCAAGAGGTTCTGTACTCGAAGCTGGTATACTTGAGGGCTGGATTCGATACCCGGTCGCGCTCGTTGGCTTAGGAGTTTTCCGTGGTTTTCTCCGAAACCAGCGTAAATATATGGTTCTAGGATCTGTTAAAAAGAGCCCACGGAGGACTCTCCTACTCAGACCTAGAGCCCTAGTGCAGACAATTGGCCTTAATGATAACACTACCACTACCTCACAAAAATATGCAAAAGTTAGTTGAATTCATTTTATGTCCTCCTGGCAAAAACGCTACCATAAAGCTACTGTTTTCTTCAATGAACAAAATGTGGACATGTGAAAAAAATCTCCTCTATATGCCTACTTTAAAAACTTATTAACTACTCAGACTAATTTAGGTTATACTTGTGAGAATTTTAAAAAAATGTTGATGAAGAATGACTGTTCGTTAAAACAAATCGTTTCGTCTGCCGAATATTAATTTTATTTTTTTTTCTTTTATGATTATTATTTTAATTTAAAAAAAGATGTATACAAACTTGTTTTATGTAACTGCATGAAAATACCACAAAAAAAAAAAAAAAAGGTTTTGGTCTATAGCAAAAATTAATAATTTAAAAAAAAAAAAAAAAAAAAAAAAAAAAAAATCTATATTGTCCAATGACACCTACAAAAACTAGGGATTTTTCCTCTCGTATCCGTATATCATTAATTTAAATGGTGTACTGATCCAAATTCATCATTTGAGATAAAATGTTTCCACCACTTGTGTAAAGCAGCTTGTGAATTGGTTTTTATATTCATTTTCAATCAATTTTGTGTCCTCTAAAATGATCTCTTTTTCAAAATTGAATGTCTTCTATTCTCTTACAAAATAAAAGACATTGCGTAAATTTTCCTCGTTTTTCAATAAAAATTCTGGTCACCTTACACGTAAAAAATAGAGTAAGTTAATCATTTTGTGGCGAGTAAATTTTTTTTTCAGCGAGTGTAATCTAAGTTGAAATTTCGGGCCCTGAATTAATATATATATATATATATATATATATATATATATATATATATATATTAATGTTAATTATTCTTTATCTCTCTTTCTCTTCTTGATCGTTTTCCTTTTTATCGTTATATCTTCTATATCACATTTATGGTGTGATGATATGCTGGTGGCTGTTTAACCATTGCTCTTGTTTAATTTTTCTTTCTTTCTTTTTTTTTTTTTTTTCTCATATGGAAAAAATCCGGGGTATTAATGGTTTATGCACTTTGAATAAATAATCCATCAATCTATGCCATTGCTGATATGATACGTTAGATAATTTTGTTTTACCTTCTCGAAACAAACGTTCATGTTATTATATACTTATATATATATATATATATATATATATATATATATATATATATATATATATATATATATATATATTAATGTTAATTATTCTTTATCTCTCTTTCTCTTCTTGATCGTTTTCCTTTTTATCGTTATATCTTCTATATCACATTTATGGTGTGATGATATGCTGGTGGCTGTTTAACCATTGCTCTTGTTTAATTTTTCTTTCTTTCTTTTTTTTTTTTTTTTTTTTTTTTTTTTTTCTCATATGGAAAAAATCCGGGGTATTAATGGTTTATGCACTTTGAATAAATAATCCATCAATCTATGCCATTGCTGATATGATACGTTAGATAATTTTGTTTTACCTTCTCGAAACAAACGTTCATGTTATTATATACTTATATATATATATATATATATATATATATATATATATATATATATATATATATATATATAACTGTATGTAACTTAGTGATTTAATGAAGGATACTACATTAAAATTTTATCAATGATTTTAAACATGAAATTGAAATTGGTGTCTTCGATATGAGAATTCAGAGAGACGTAATAAATTTTAGTTCATGTTTGAACTCAGGAATTTGTTCTCAGACATCGATAGGAAAATGGTTCTATAAATAGTATTTCTTTTTCGGGAAATTCTTCCTATAAGACGGTCATGAACAGGAAGTTATTGAACGAGAAGTGAAGAATAGAATTCTGATAACGAACCATCTCATACAATTGCAAAAAGCAAAACGATAAGTAATTTTACATAACTTAATAGAATAATAGCCATCTATTGTTTCGTATACTTTTATTTCAATTGTGTTACTTATTAATAAAGATTTCTTAATACAAATTGCATAAATTTACTCGGGAGCATTTCCTTTCACAAGAATAATAAATATTAACTAAAATAAAAGATTTGAGACAATTTCATTCGAATATGTATGAAATGTAATTATTATTTAAATATGAATATGTATAAAACTTTATGTTGTTTTATCAATTCAATGTCTTAAAAATGAAATTACTTATACATGTACAAAGTGTACGCATAAATATTCATATTTACATTTCTGTGTTTATGTTAAAGTGGGACGAATTTTGATTATTATTTAGTTATTTATTTTTAGAAATTTAATTTGTAATAACACGGAAAAGTTTCCTTTATACTCCATATCTTACATCAATTTTTACTTGATTTTTATTCCTATTAGCCGACTACCTTAAATAACGGAAATACCGTATTCGGTCAAAAATTTCGACATCGAGTTTTCACTTGATTTAGGAGTTTTTAGGAATTGGTCAAAGTATGTGTGTATGTGGGGAATTTTTTGATTATCATATCTTTAAAACAGAAAAAACAGAACAGCGAAACTTCATGTATAAAATACATGCCTATTGTACAGATGAATTCGCCAACTTTTGGTGAAGACAGAAGTTGGACTTTATTATTTATTTGACTCTAAAAAACGTCTCAAATGATTTTCTTCAGACTTGCTAAGTTACACACCCACCCCCCTTCCTTTCAGATGTAATTTCATATATATTAGTTGGTTACTGCAGTGAAATTGAAAATCACCCATATTTAGTAGGCCCATGTTAGGTCTAATAAACAGGTGTCTTAAAAAAGGGCTTTATACATTTTCTTCAAACTCGCAATTCTTACTCCTTTTTCAGATGTATTTTTATATGTATTCGTTAGTTTTCTTTCAGGCGTTCATGCGAATTTAAGAGGTTTTGTGAAAATCCGAAGTGAAACTGAAAGTAGGTATCTCATAAACGGCTCTAACGATTTTCTTCAAATTTGCTGAATAAACTTTTTTTTTAATGCAATTTTGTATACATTAATTACTTAGTGCAGGGAACTTGATAGGCACCCTGATTAGATTGGACAGTTTCAGATCTTGGAAATGGGTATCCCACATTATATTCAAAAAGATTTTTTAATATGCGTAGCAGTGGGTAATGGAAGTCATATAGTTAATAAACACTTCTTTCGTCCCCTGCCGAAAAAAGGAATAAAACAATATTTTTGGTGAAATAAGATAGAAGCATCTTATTGAAAAAAAAAATGGTTTATTGATATTAAGAACAACTTTTTCACGATATAATCTTTGAAAAATCTTTAAAAAAAAAAAAATCTGTATTTCGTCGCTTTTATTTATTATTGTTTATTAATTTATTCTTAATCACTTTTAGGGGTGACAATGGACAAAAGTTATTAATCGACTGACAGACACTACTTTTTCTCGCAATTATTTATTAAGAATCTGAAAATAATACTAATATTTTTTTTTTTTCTGTAATTTGAATTTTTGTCATATGACCCATTTTTGTTGTGGAAAGAACACAGAAGATACTGTTGATTGAAAAAATATTTTAGTGAGGTATTATTAAACATAAAGACTACTATCTCTCTCTCTCTCTCTCTCTCTCTCTCTTTTTTTTTTTTTTTTTTTTTTCTATTATACATATACATCTCAAACATATACATGTACTGTAAGTGCGGGTATTTTTATTAAATTTTGAACAAAAATAAAAAATAATGGGTAAATGTCTTTTTTTTCCTTACCCGTATCAAGGATTTGCTTTGTAATAAATAATTTCTATTATTGATTTTTTTTTTTTTATGCTTAATCCCTTATTAGAGCTTTCAAAATAAACATACAAAATCTCAGTATTTTATTGATCCATTTTATGAAAGTTATTTTACTTATATCTATGACCAACGACATATTTATTTCGCTATTTGTGATACATAAAAAGAATTAGAATAGTGATGAACGGAGTTTCTATAAAAAGAAAAAGAACGGCTATATCTCAAACATATAAAAATGGAATATTTTCCTCTTTTTTTTTCTCTCTCTCTTTCTTTGTGTACATTTATTATTATTATTATTAATATTATTTGCTTCTTTATTTATGAAATTTATTTTGAATGCTTTAAAACTTTCTATTAAAGATATTATATTGTCTTTTGCTGAATCGCTTTTTTTAATATGTTGTTATCTACTATGTAACATGTGACCCCATTTATTGGTCAATTCGTATACCTTTCTTTCTGTACAGTATGTATTTGCTTTAATGCAACAAAAGTGAAACCTCAAATTCAAAATCTACCCAACCAACCAATCATGAAATATTTTCATATATATAAATACCGTTATATGAATTATGCTTTACAATTGATGGATTTGAAAAAAAATATATAAAAAATGTTATCTTTCATATCTGGCTACACTACTACAAATGCACATTAAACATGTCACGATACAATACTTTATTTTGGCTATAAATATAAAAGTTTTGGGTTGAAGTCTACTTAATTATATACAGATATATTGCCTTGATTTATTCGCCTTTTTCTATAGCACTTTAGTATTTTGGAATGGTACACTATACGAATAAATGTGCGAATTCTCAGTCGATTTTTCTCCATCTCTGCTTTATTTTTATTGATAATTACGCCAAGCCGTTGCTATACGAAATGAATAGCGATTTAATTTTAAAATTGCAGCTTCTACAATCTAATTTTTAAAGATGTAAACAGATAAATTAAATTGTTAAATAAATTAAGCCTTTTTTTAGCTTAATATTTACATAAGAAAAGAAATTGTTTGTATAAAATGTGATAGAAAAAACTGTAGTATATTCTATGTAAAAATCTTTTTGTTCTTTCATTTGCATCATTATTTTCCAGCATATTTTATGTAAAAAAAAATCTTTTCATTCATTTTTTATTTCACTTTTATGTCATAACGGATTAAGGGAATTAGTATTTTGTAGATTAAATTCGATTTTAGAAAAAATTGTGAATTTCAAAGCTATTATACAAAAATGAATATATTACCTAAATAAACCAATATAAATGTAAATAAAAACGCCCAACATAAATTTAGCTCAAACTATTTTAAGGCTTTTTAAAACAAGGGTTATCAGAGAATATGAATTTTACAGAATATCAAAATTAATGAAAATCAGCTAAGAAATTACAACAGCAATTTATATGCACGATTACTACTAATCCTCTCTTTCTTTTTTAAATACTAAAAGAATCTTTTTTGAAACAATCTTTTTAAATCTGTAAATTAAATTTATTCTAGTTACGTCTGCTTTTCTTTGTTCATTTATCTACGTACACAAAAGAAGGAGAAAAATTTGGTTTTATTTTAGTTTGACCTTTCATTTTTATTTATTTATATCGGTATATTTTTTGGAAAATAATTAATTTAACATTCTTTCATATTGAGGATACAGGCTGTGAGCTTCACTAGTAAGTGTTATAGTGAAAAACTAATAATAATATGCTTACTTGCTTTTAGAACTATACGGGTTTTACTGAAAAAATTTAATATCTGTTTAATAAAATTTTATTTAATTATATTTATTTATAGAAGAGAAGGTGCTATTGAAGAAATGGCTGTTAAACCATTGACTCAGTTTCCATCAGAGCTGGATGAAGCAGTAAGTTGTATTGTAGTAATCTATTTTATTATATAGTTGCAAGGAATAATAAAAATGTAGAGGCATTATAAGGATTAGTGTTTGTTTGGAGATTTGAATAGAAAATCTAAATGGAAAATTTAATATTATTTTATTATAAACTATTGATTATCTTATTTTTAAATTATTTTTCAACACCAACCAAAATTGTTGGGTGTTACATTTGAAACCTTTGTCTGTGTCTGTTAGTGGCATTATTTGACGAAAATCTGTTTCATAGATATTTTCTTTTTTAATTAAAATCTGATTTTTCAACCACAATTTGCTTTAACATTTTATGATGTTATAGCTAGCGAGCTTTCAATTGAGCTTAAAACCCAGGTAACACTCATCAGTATACCCGTTCAGAGTTTTTATGTTTTTTTTCTTAAACTCACGCAAATACGGCTTAGAATCCCTTAGAAAAAATCCGATGCATGGCATTATCCCACCCAACCCTAGGTACCACGTGAAGTCAATGGGCATTAAATCAAAAATTTAAATTTAAATCATACAGTAGAACCTTAATTATCCGAAGTACCGACCACCTTTCGGAAAATCAAAGTTTTCGGATAATCGATAATGCTTTCATTTTAAGATGAAGGCATAGTTATGCGTTATTTATTTTTATGGTAACAGGTGCTTAATAAAAATGAAGCAATAGCAAAATAGAAACAAAAATGAATTACCTGAATTTTAATTTTGAAAGTAAGTACTTTTTTACATATTTCACGGGTTTAAAATAATGTTTTATTTGTCGTTGTATCCTTATACAACCAGCAACTGAACTAAAACAGTTATAGATCACTAACATCCAATTCTTCATTGCTGATATGAGACGATTGGTTTATGTGTTGGTTTATTTCAACAAAAATTAAAAATTGTCTAAAACAGTGATTATGAGTTCATAGTTCATAAATCTCTGAATTCGATTTAAAATTACAAATTTTATGGGAAAATATTCAATTAAATTCAAGGTTGGCTTTGGCTGGTTTAATATACTTCACACAGGAAATGCTGTCAAGACTTATCTCACTAATGATCTTTGGACCAAATGGGCTATCATCAGCTATACACATTTCATCTACATTTATATGTATATACATATACATATATGTATACAATACATATATGGATGCATGTGAATATGAAAGCAAAGCTATATGGAAGTAAAAAAGTACTTTTGAAAATTAAAGCGGTCGTATATATTAATCTTGGATATTCTCGCGTGTAGGTAAAATCACCCAGATTTATATATAGAATGTTTTATATGCATCATTTTTATATTGTATTTACATATTTACATTACATTTTCTCAATAAATATTATTAAGCATTATTAACATCGGACAATGTTTTTCAGTATACTGTTTCATCTTTGCATTAGAAAAATCTATGCATTTGTTTCAAAAATTGACTATAATATTTTGTTTATTGTACATTACTTTGTAAATTATATTTTGTTATTAATTTTAGTTCGTTAATTTCTAGGCAATAGAAGACAAGTATTGCCATTACAGAGGGATGCATACAGTTACTGTCAGAAAGGTAGATTTGTTTATTAAATATTTTGTTATTTTCTTCTAAAAGAAAAAAAAAAATAAAGTCTGAATATATATATCTTAGTTTTGCGACCTTTGTATTTTCTTTAAAATTTTTGTAGTGATATTTTTCGTTAAAAAACCAAAGTAAAATGAAATATAATTATTGAATGTTTTTTTTTTTTTTTTTTTTTTTTTTAATTAAAAAATCGTTATTCTTACTTGTGATGTTTTTCCATTAAAGAGTCCAAATATAATGAAGTTAGTCAATGAATGATTTTTTTTTAATTATTATTAAGAAATTTAAAAATTATTTTATAAACCCAAGAGTATTTATAAACCCAATATGTAATTCCTAACGTAACAAAATCCATAATTCCTAACATAACGAAATCCATATTGAAAAATTAGTTGTTAAAAAATTCTGATTATCTTTAAAGTTAAAAGGTAATAATAATAATAATATATATATATTTGTTTAATATATTACTATTTAAAAACAAAGAATACAGAATTTTTTTATAATTTCTGTTTTTGTAAACTGTTTAATTTAGTTAAAAAAGTTCTTTTATTAAAAAAAGAAACCAGAAAAAAATTATATTAATAAGAAAGCACCACATAACTGCCGTTTTAAATTATTACTTACAAAACTTTAAATAAGTACCATAAAATGCAATAAACTCGCACCAATTGTTTCGGGTCGGAAGAGCACACGACCCTTCATCAGGCGAACAAAGTAGGTACGAGTGCTGCAGTTAAAGCGGCAACGCACAAAACTGTTTGTAATGAAAAGCAAAACCATATAAAGTCGAATGTAAATGTAACTACTGGTGTGAGTAGAATTGTAAAATAAAACAAGAAAATAAATAAAAAAGTAAGATTAAAAGTATAACAAAATATTAAAATCTAAAAAATATCAAAATTAAACGAAAATTTAATTTACGTTAGTAATTTCCAAGCATCGGAGAAGAATGGAGTGGAAGAAATATCATTAACAAGATTTTTCAAATTTTTATATATGTAAAATGCTTCATGGATATCCAGATGGGAAGAACAGACAGGAGATGAAATTATGTTAGAAAATTAGTTTTACAGGCAATTAAATGTGAAGTTTGTTCATTATTCAATATAGAGGCTGACTATGATTCTTTTTTTTTTTTTTTTTTAAATAAATTATTTCATAATCATAATATAATTGTGGAGATAGTTGTTGATTCATAATCATAATCAACACTTTCCCTTCTTTGTTTATTTAACAATGAGTTTTTTTAATACGAGAGCAAGTCGCTTTTAAAAATTCATTATAACTCTTGTAAAATGCAAAATGTTGCATACGTTTAGAAAGAAAAAAGAATAAATCCACACACGAAAAAATCATTTGTACGACAATTTCTGATAAATTGGGTTTTTTAATCTTGTACGATTGGTTTTAATTGCTTAAGTGTATCTTTAGTAACAATAAATACTTTTTAACACTATTTTCTACAAGAATATTTTCTAGTATAAAATAATAGTATGTATAATTATATAAATGCTTCTGTTGATTCGTGTTTTAATACAATTTTGCGCAAGAAAAAATTCTCATTAAAGATACGCAGTTAGAGTTTTTCTTTTTTTTAATACTTGTAGCATTCTAAAAAAATCTTTTAAGGGAACAGTTTGAATAAGGCTCTTTTTTTTCATTTATTTCCTTTTTTTTTTTTTTTTTTAATTACTGTCTTACATTATATATATATATATATATATATATATATATATATATACATATATGTTCCGGTCTTGCGTAACTTTATATTTTTTTCTCATTCAGTTTTACATTATTATTGTTCCAAATTCCAAACATGTATTCTGAACATATTTGCGCATTCTTTTGTCATCCATCGTTTGAATCCATCAAGAAGTTAATTTATAATAAATAATTTATGACAGAATGTTGAAATTTCATGCGAATTTGAAGTTTTTCAAAACTTTAGTATATGTTTTAAAGTAATACATTAAGACTTAAATTAAAATGGTTACATACATTTAATTGAATGTCTATAAGGTACCCTTCACTGTCATTTTTTATACGATGTAGTCTAAAATTAGCAAGGCTGGAGCAATTTAAAACTTTCCAAATAAATAAATAAACTTTTGGATTTTATTTTTTTATTTACATACTTTTTAAAAAATATACTTTATGTGGTTATATTTTAATGCACATTCTTAATCTTTTTTTTTTTTTTTTTTCCAAATTTTAAGACGATAATTTGCAAGAGAGCTTTATAATGCCCGCCGTCCCCTTAACGCAGGAGGGTTTAATAAAGTAACTGTTTACATTAAGTTTTAAAGCAATAATTTTTTTTTATCATGCTTTAAAGAGCTCTTTATTTTAAAATCATCTCACTTAGAAATAATAATAATAATAGCAATAATAAAGAACTTTGGATGCATTTTTTTTGTAAACAATCCTTCAAAAATTATATCTTATTATTTATAAATATTCCATCTTGAATTAGTCATATGTTTTTACGTGTATAAGTAGTTTTATAATATTAATATTTTCCTATCTTTTTTTAAACTCGATTCTTAAATAAAAGAAATCTTTCTAATCTCATGCTAAAAAATTAAAAATACATTTCAAATATCACTAAACTCAATCTAAACTTCATTTGTCGTCCCATTATACATATTTTTCCTTTAATAAAATATATGACGTTGCATAAATTTTCTTTTGAGAATGTACAGTCGGTAACAAAAATGTCCGAACACTAGCAAAAATTCCTATGTAAAAAAAATACACTTCATACGGATTTGTTAAACAAATTCTTGTCAAATCCTGTTCTCAGTCAGTGTAAGAACGTGATTCGATAAGGATTTATTTAACAAAACCGTATGAAGTGTACTTTTTATACATAGGAATTTTTGCTAGTGTTCGGACACTTTTGTTACCGACTGTATATACAAAATTTGCTTGCGAATTTGTAAGGAAGAGTTAGACAAGACTAAAATTATATTCATGTTAAAATTATATTCATGTGAAACGTTTTCGTTAAATATAGATATATATATATATATATATATATAATTTTAAATAAAAAATTCCCTAAAATAAATAAACTATTCCTATTTTAGTTTATTCTTTATTAATGATTCAATACTTCATGCATGATATAGGCTGCGTATTTTTTTTTTTTTTTTTTTTTTTTTCGAAATATGAATGTTTGGAATGCTATATAATATACGTGTCTTTCTCTTCTTAAAAATGTGCTATACTATCTAAATCTTCTCTTCAGTTATATAAACTGGTGCTTGTAACTTGTATAGATGCATAAATATTGCACTTGTCACTTTTCTTTTCTTGTATAAATATTTATATTAATTGTTTTTGTATACATAACTTCTATGCTATTGTATAGTAAAAATATGTGTGCATGTTCTATTACTTTTGTGCATTTTATCACTGGCACTCAAGGTTGAAGTAATGTACTATGCATATTTTTCACTAAATGGTATTTTATGTGCATTATAACAGAATGTACATTAACGTTATTAACATATAAATCTATACATTATAACGAAATTATTATAAACGTTTTAAGTTCTCATTTCATTGATAAATAAATTATTGTTCGTCCTCGCTTACATTTGGTTATTTGTTTATTTATTGATGCACAAATCGTAATTTCTTTACTGTTCGTTCTCCGATACGAGTCGTAAACTATAAGGACGATTCTATTTTCGAAAGGATTAGGCATTTGCTGAGGCTTTACGCTAACGCTAGTGATAACAATAAAGGGATAAACATTCATCTCCTTTTACCCTTATTTCGATAAAAAATCACAGTCAACCTGACGCAAGCATAATACCGGTGATCCGACACCAGTCGAAAAGCAAACAGTAATTCATCTTAACAGTTTAAAACTTAAACAATTTATCAAGGACCGTATGAATATGAATTTCCTCAAAAGAAAAAGTGTTAAAGTGTTAAGGCAAAAAAGTGTAACTTAAAACTCTTAATAAATTGATAAGGGTAGAAAGTTTAAAAATTTATACAAGACCCCTGTGCATGTATTTTAAGATAACATTATGCTTTTCTTTCAATTATTTTCCTTGCATTAAATAATTGGATAATTATTTTTTTTTTCAATTATTAAGTTAATTATGCGCAATTAGTAAAAAAAAAAAAAAGAGATTTCTGCTATTATCCTTATAGTGGTGAGTTCCCCGCATAATTGTTAATTCGCCACTTTATCAGTTAGAATAAAAATTATGAGCCTAATGATAGTAACAACAGATTATAGTACATACTCTGGGATAAAGCAGCTACTTAGGTGTTTGTTAGGCAGTGAGTCATCCTGCGGTACTTTGGCAAATATTCGCCCTTTTGAAGTGGTACCAAAACTCACCTTATTATTCACAATCTCTTGTGGTTTGTAAATAATTTTTATTGACTTAAAATTTTACTCAACAATAGAACCAAATTCGTTCTCAACAATATATAACTATGATTATTAGTCTTATTTTTAGACAAACATTATGAATATATTTCACTTGGCATCTTACCATTGTCAATAATGTATCATTATTACTTCATAAAATTTTACTTATTCTTTAGCATGTTATTTTATCAATTCAAGAACAAAAAACTGTTCTTCAAAAAGTAAAAAATTAATTTCTTTCAATTAAACTAGAGCAGATTTTATTTAGAAAACTGGATGTTTTCACATGCATAGTGTTATATTGCTTCAATCTTGAAAGTTCGGTGTCACTTTTCTTTATGTGCAACTAAATTGTACTTGTGCTTGTTGCTGTTATCTTCTTGGCTTTGTTAACATCTCACCTGTGGTTACTTGGTGGGACCACAGGGACTTCATGGCCTTGGCATTATGATTATTGAAGGAAAGCATGCTGAAGTCGGACAGGGAATCTTCATTTCCGATATTCAAGAGAACAGTGCTGCTGAACAGGTGAGCGGCTATTGTTTGTCCTATTGATTGAAAATGCTGCTGTTTATATTAAATGTGTTAGTTGTGTTGCCAACAGCTCGTGCATGAAAATTGTATTGCATGTGATATCTTGTATGTGCTGTGCAATCATCCAGGTTTTGGTAATTTTTGGGGTTGTAATTTCATCTAATTGTAAAATTGTAAATTGTCTCTCTACAGATATTATGACCAAGAACTTGTTTTCGTAGACTTCGGGGTAACACACAACATTTTTCGGTGGAAGAATTTCATAGAAATCGTAACCTTTCAAATTATTGTACTTTTTGTCAATGTTTTCTCGAATGTTTAAATTTTGAAAATAGATTTAACTCACTTGTGTTTGTGTTTTGTGTAGCTGGCATGTCTCTTATATATTAAATAAAAAACATGCATACAATCGCAACAAGAAAAAATACATACCTTTAGAAAAATAATTTCCTACTGCTGAATTTTCATTTAATAATATTTAAATTTCAGAGTTAATTGTTATTATTATTATTTATTTATTTATTTATTTATTATTATTTTTTTTTTTTTTCGATTAACCCGAAAATTTTATTGGAGAAATATTAATTTTTCGAATAATGAAACTCCAGAAAACAATTTACTTTTTTTTTTTTTTTTTAATAATTATGAATATGCTAGATATACTTTTATTCTTGCAAATCTGCAGTTCTTTATTTTTTTCTTATTTTGCAATGTGATTGTTTTATACTACAGCAAAGGTATTAGAAATGTGTTTGATGAGTGTGAGAAACTAACACTGACTTGTATAAAGTTTTCTAGCTAATTGAGCAATGACATTCTATGTATATAATTGGCACTTATTTTTATATATTCACTCTGTAAATGAATGGAACATTTTTACTTTTTATTTATTTTTTTTTTTTATTTTTTTAGTGAATAAGTAATTAAAAGATTAACATAAAGAAAATCCCAATCAGCAAGTGTAAATTTAGTATATAGCTGTTTCAAGATTTTTTTTTTTTTTTTTTTTTTTTGGGGGGGGGGGGGGGGGGGGGAAAGTCATTTGGTGAATTCACTTAATAATAATGATAATAATATTTTCAAATGCGTTCTTTCATATCAGTCACCAATTAATGATTGATTATTTATTTTCATAAACTTTGTTATCCTTTTAATTATTTTTCACATAAACTAAATTTCATAAATCTAGACAAATTACTTCAAAATATCATACTTTTCAAAAATTTTAAAAATTTTTGCATTACCTTTAATGACCGCAACTAAATATGAGAAAAAAAAAAGACAAAGTTAGAAGTTTTAACAATTATTTGCTTTAAAAAAGAGAAGCAATGATAATTCATTTTAACGAATCTTTTGCATGTTGCACGTCTACACCCTTTGGATTTCTAGAACCTTGGCAACGATGGCTATTACTATTACATAATGATGGGTATTTCATTTTAGGAAAAATTACATGATATTTATATTTTGCAATAACAGGACTGTTTATATAAATTCATTCGTATAAAATTTTGTCATTGTTGTATACATTCGCTTGCAATATATATAAGCGTAAAAATAAATAAATAAATAAAAGATCAATAATATAGCAGGCAAGAATAGTGTTAAAAAGTCAAACTTTTGTCTAAAATGTCAAATGAAAATTTATAAATGCTTTAGTTGTCAATATTCGGTGTTTTTATGTGGTTCATCTCCGAAATGACCAGGAAAAGAAAGGGGGGGGGGGGGCGGGGGGTAAAAAGTGTTCAGCAAATTACAAGTAGTAGGGGAATGGCACTGTGTGCAATATTGTTAAACGAAACATGGCATGAATACATTGATTTATTTATTTTAATTTTTTAATTTTTTTTTTTAATTTTTTTTTTTTATGTAATTTATAAATCGTGTTCCAGATACAGACATTGTCAACTCGAAACAATGAGATATCTGGAGAGGTGTTGGTGTTGATGTTTCGGAATAAGACCAGTTGACTGCTGTACGGTCCTAGGTCTGAGGGGGAATGCCTTCCGTGGAGGTCTTTTTAAGGGATTTGCTCAAATTTCGGAGAAAAACATACAAAACTCCGAACGGCTAAGCCGACGAGCGCGACCTAGAATCGAGCTCGGTACCTCACGTGTACTAGCTTTGAGTGCAGAACCGCTCGGCCGCTGGTGGTCCGAATATCTGGAGAGAAATCTCAATTTTATTGTTGAAAAATCAAATGACATGTAAAGTGCATTTCACTAATTCAAATTTGCATTAATCTTGCCGTAAGCCATTTTTAAGCCACTGTGATTTTGCATAAAGATTCGGCTAGGAAAAGCGTCTTCCTTTGTCTGACGTACTAACATCGTCTGCATACCGCGTGTTTGATTATTATTATTATTATTTTTTTTTTTTTTTTTTTGTAATATTGAATGTTCGAAATGTACATTAACTATCATTAGTTGCTCATTTTTATGTTTGGTATACATAATTTACCTCAAGTTTAAAAGACATTCGAAGAGAAGAGTCAAAAAAGTGTTGCTAATTCCTCTACTTTAAATGAAGATTATGAAAGACATAGAATTTATAGACAAGTGTTGCATAATGCCCCTCTTTTAATTTAAGTACTAAATTATTACATTATCCATTCCATTATAAAAAGACGTTAAAAGTGAACGTGATTTTAAAAGGATTTTTCAAGTGCATCATAAAAGGTTAGTAAGCGCATTTCAAAAGAATTAAGCCTTTTTTACCTGTTTTTTAGACTTACCACTTTCAATGTGTAAACTAAAACTGGAAAAAGAAAGAGTGAGACTTCGAACAATCTGACTCCTATCCTATATCTGACTCGAAGTAGCAATACATATAATGTAACTGATAAAGAAAGATTAATAATTTTTAGTCTTGCTTGCCTTTTTAATTTTTTGTATTTAATAAGATTTCCCTTCCTATTACAAGTATACATGAATTTCAAAATTTATTTCGGAAAAAAAAAAGAAAAGAAAAGAAGTTCTGTATATACGCCTGATCTAACTTGTCTCTATTTTTTTTTTTTTTTTTTTAGAAACTTAAATTAAGAAATTTTAAATTAACGGTTATTTTAATACCATAGCGATAAATTTAATCAACTGTTGCTAAGATATCCTGTCAGATTATGTAGAAAAGTTTTCGAATTAAATATCGAACTTGACATGTGATCAATTTTCATGAAAAAATATCATAATACTAATTCTAAACTGAACTGCAAACTTAGACTTTCTAATTATATTATTTCAAATGAATTTGTGTAATTGAAATTCATTTAAATAAAATGAACACAGATTTTTAACAATATGGGGCAGTTTTATTATTATTATTAAAATAAAAAAGTATATTAGTTATTTACATCCATTGGTTATTTTTCTGTGATTTTTAACAGGAAGTGTACACATGAAAATGAAAATAACAATTTTGCACTTTTCTACTTGAGTGTGCAATGTGAATGCATTTTTGCGAAAATGAGCTATGAAACATTGTATGTACGTTATCTTCTGCTGCTGATGTGAATGTTTCAAAAGTGCAAATTGTAGCTGCATGTTTGCATTTTTTACAGTCAATAAAATTCAGCTGCATGTTTTTAACAATGTGTACAAAAATTAATTCATTTTTAGTTTAATTTATTCTTTTAATTAATGTAATGCTTTCTATAAACTTGATTAAAATTCTCGACGATATTTGTAATTACAGGCTGGTTTAAGTGTAGGTGATATGATTTTAGCTGCAAATGATGTGGATTTAGTAGGAGCGGATTACGATACGGTAAGTTTTTGTTTGTTTATAAATATTGTTTTTTCTCTTATTTAATATTTTTTTTAAGTTCGTGTATTATCATTAAAAATATACTTTTACGGATAAAAGGCCGTTTTTTGTAAAAAGTTAATTTGTCACTTTTAAAGAATAACGTTATTTATCATTTTAATTGTATACATAAAACTAAAAAGCTTTCACGATTTTGCAAGTACTTCTACTTATTTTACTTAAATTATTACCCTGTAGGAACAGAAAAACTCCTATGATTATTATTTTCATTTATAACAGAAAACAATTCTGTTATGTAGTGTTATAAAAGCAGTTTTTTAAAAAATACATACTTATGATATATTTATTTATTTTATTTTATTTATTTATTTATATTTATTTTACAAAAGCTTCGGTGTACTTTTTCGATGGGTTCGTTATTTATTAGTCATGGACAACGATAAAAAAATTTCCAAATAAAATATTCTTATGCGCCCTCGAAATCTCTATAAATTTTGAAATTATTGCTGTAAATATTGACTTTTGTAGGAAGAAAAAGAAAAATCTAGTTTAATTAATTTTGTATTAACATAAAAGCTACTATAAAAAATTACTGAAGAATACTATATGGCATTAAAGAAGATAGTATTATTAAAATTCACGATTTTTGGTCATTTTAAAGGTGTTAACATAACATTCCCCCCCCCCCTCCTCGTTTGATAGTTTCTATAAATATGCAATACTAAATCTTTTTATGTGGAAATTTATATACATAAGCTATGCACATTTTTTATACATAAATAAATATTTAAAAGAGAAAAGCGCTTGCAAAAATTTTTATTATTTTCGCCTTAAAAAGGTTATTTATTCCTACCTGACTTGAAGCATTATCTACCTATACATAGTTTGCACAATTAACCATACGCTATAACGACTGTTCATCCCAGCAGTTAACCCATATGTGAAAAAGAAAGTTGTAATTATTTTTGTAATGTTTTTTTTTTTTATATGAAGTGCGACGATCGATAAAGTTATTATATTCCAACGTAATCAGATTTTTCAGCTTTTTTGCTAATTATTTTTTTAATGATATTTAAAGTATGCAGTAGAAAAATAATTTAGGAGTGTTTTCAAAACTTGTCACAAAAGAGATAAAAGTTAACGATGGTTTTTCTATTGAAAAATGCTCTTGAAGTCCAATCAGTATCCGGTTAGTACTATTTTGGATACAATAAGTCTCATCTATTGGGAAATATTGATAAAATATTTGGTATTCGGTTAACTACATCAGTAGGGGACACTGTAAGGATATTTTCTAGTAAATTGTTTTGTAATACTTTTTCATTTTAAAGGCAATAACTATAAACAAGGTTCGATATCTCAATTAAATCTTTCTGTACATGACTCTTCTGCGAAAAGTGTTAATTGAATCATTTTTATATTAGAAAGATTAATTTTTTGGAGAGCTTAATATGCACTAGTAATGGACACATTGTCTATTCCAGTATTAGGCTTTTTTGAATGTATATATATATATATATATATATATATATTTTTTTTTTTTTTTTTTTTTACTCTTTTTTTTTTTTTTTTTTTTTTTTTTTTTTTTTAACAAAATAAAATAAAATAAAATAAAAACAACGGACTGAAAATGTATATTTTATTACCAAACGATATTTTATGTTTCATTAAGGCATTAAAAAACAAAAAATATAAATACTCGTATCATAATAAGAAAACAAATTATCTCTGAAAAAATTAACGTCTTCAATGACATATTGTTTTATTTCAAAAGAGCCTTAATTTGTAAATCACATTTTTATCATCTCCCCCTCCTTGCGTGATTTTTCTTATACATACCAAAGCTATGGATCTTTATTTCAGATATTTACTAGAATTAATATTCCGAATCTGAGAGAATTCTGAACTGTGTTCTCTACTGGATCTAGTTTTAAAAGTCAAATGGGCCAACAATTGAGAGGGCTGTCCACTACTGGTCATCGTGGCGTTTTGAAGTAGCAATAGTAGATTCCCATAAAAATATTTAATTAAAAATACACTGAGGAGAAAATATACCTCCTCCATCTAGAACGAATAAGTAGTCCTTTTCTTATTCCCTAAACTGGAAATATAGGTTTACGAGTTATGCGCATAAGGTAAACAAATAACCTGAATAGACAAAATGATCGAAAATTTCTTGTCTATTCTTTTCTAGATGGTGAAACAATATTATGAATATTATGAGTATTATGAGCTCCTTGTGTTGCGAAAAATTCTCGTTTAATTTTCTAGAATGAGGTCATAAACCAAGAATATAGTCACTAAAACTCGCCTCTTCAGTTCGCATTTATTTGCAGACGATTTTAAGTAAGTTTGATCATGATAATATAAGAAAAAGATATAGAATTCTAATAGGGATTTTTAAAACTCGCTAGAAAAGAGAACTAGAATTTATAAGGATGACATAGAACTATTTTTAACACGCTTTTATTAGCTTCACCTGTATGTATGTATGTTTCTATATATGTTTGTATGTTTGTAACCGCTCTGGGAGCAAGCAGAAAATCTATATTGTAAAAAAAGTCTTTTCCTCCTTGAACGTCGTGGTGTTGAGGTATAGCTCCGCACTACGAACCTAGCGGTCGATCCCAGTCAGGGGAGAATTTTTAAAAATGGTTTTTGTTTAATTCTAAATTATTTTAATTAAAGATTTAAATGTATGTAAATATTACGGTGTGTCACTCACACGATTTTCTCTTACCCTGCATTTTAATACTAAGATAGATATTTTGTGCTTTTTAGTTCACGTTTCTATAAAAGCGAGTTCTTTAATTTTTTAAAACTATAATATTATTACTAAAGAGAATTTAGTTTCTGGATATCAGTCACCATTTTTTTTTTCTTTTTTTTTGTGTGTGTGTAATGGCTTTTAAATATCCTCCCCGTTTTCCGAGATAATGCAAAGCGTGCCTTTACTTATGCGTTCATGACTGTATTTTAAATCAAAATGAAAATATCCATAAAGCCCTCTTATCGTATTACATCTCTTTGAAAGTACTTAAAATTCAACTCTTGTATCGGCGATATCTTCCTGAATTTTAACGATATTTGCTTGGGGATTTTTTTAGAGTATGTTACTACGTTATATGTTAGTAATTTATGCAAAGAAATTTTGATAACGCTTGCGCATGCGCACTTAAAAGTTATTTAGTAAAAACGCTCATATTTCATCAGATAATTTATATTTTGATTGCAATATATTCATTTTTTTAAAAAAGCACATTGTTTTCATTTTAAAACCCCCTGCATGTTATAAACAAAAAACGTATGAAGAATTGTTAATGCTATTATAGAAATCTTTATATTTCCGTTATTACATGTGCAATTCCTATATAAATTTATATCTTTTATTAAAAGAATGTTCATAATCATATGCAATAGCTACAACTCATCTCATGCATTATTTTTTATCAAGGGATCCTAAAGATTATATTTTTGATTAATTTGTAACTGATTCCCTTTATACCTTCGGGACAAAACTTTCACTGGAATCTATATGGACTGGATATATAATTTTGTGTTTGTTTTCCTTAAAATTTTAAGAGAATTCATGAAGTATTTCTTTTGGTGTTTGATAAAAAGTGCACCTTCACTTATGTTGATGACAACATTTATATATAGAGAGAGGGAAATATATTAAATAGGGATAATATTTGAAAAGTTAAAAACCAATAATTACTGAAATAAATTAATAACGTGTAGAAATATATATATTTATACGACAAGCATCCTCGATCTTTTCTTGAAATACAGTAGACTCCCGTACAACATGGGGACGCGGTAGCTAGATAAATACTACTTTTTTTTTTTTTTTTTTTTTTTTTTTTTTGACACCACTAATTTTATATCAAAGCAACTGCTTTATACAAAAAGTAAATCTGGTTTAATTGAACCTATCGACTGATACTCTAAAAGTTTAGTTGTGTTAAAAAATAAAATTGTAGTATTTAGTTGGCAGCCCTGCCCCCGTGTTGTACAGAGTCTACTGTATCTTCTTTTCAAATTTCGTAGTGACGAAGTTTCACATGGAAAAAGTATGAACCCAAACACAGAAAAATTTACCTAATATCCAGATCCACGTGTAATTTCTTTGGAACACCAATTTCTACGAAATTGACACGAATATATATATATATTTTAAAATTATTAACAGTTATTCATAATAACAATTACTATTAGTGATATTGTAGCTATAATTTGTAATAATTATTGCAATGTAAGATTTTTTTTTCCTTCTAGGCTGCATCCATATTAAAACAAGCTGAAGGCCTTATAACTTTAATTGTAGCCAATCCAAACAAACCTTCTCCTGGTTTTATATACGACGATGATAGGAAGCCCAATGAGCTTATAGAAAAGGCTCACGAAAAAAATAAAATAAGATGTGATAAAAGGAGAGAGAAAAGTACAGTAGTCCTTTTATTTATAATATTGTCTATTTTATAATTGTTATAGTTTTAAAAAAAATGGTAATGCTTGATCTAGGCAATCAAAAACGCATTATAAATTATATATTTTAAATTCGTAAAGTTGTAAAAATCGATCATTTAATTATTCAAATGTGCGTTCATTGAAGCATAGATTAATAAATTTATTTATCACAAAAATTTTATATAAATCTTTCATTAATGTTTTTAAATAAACATTTTTAGTAATAATAAAATATTGTTTTCTCAATAATACCTTATACATAGATACTATTGAAGTTCTAACTTTCAGTTTATTAAAAAAAGAATTTTAAATATGTTTAATAATATTTTCTCATTTTTATAGTTCTTTTATGTGTCTTATAATTATTAGTTTCAGCAATGTAAACAGAAAAAAATAATTTTAGCTTATTTTTTCTGTTTATGTAATTCTATATGTAAAAGGTTAAAGAAAGTTACTTGTTTTACGTTGTCATCATTATGATGTTTATAAAATAACTATTTACATCCCCAGTTCATCTAGAAATGTACTATACTGTCATACTCTACGATCTATTCTTATAAATATTTCATGCAAACATATTCACCCTGTTTGATTATACGTAGATTGCAGCTGAATAAAAAAAAAAAAAAAAAGAACATTAATTATGTTATGAATTAAATTATATTGCTTTATTTCAGAAGTTTCCAGCATGTTTACGACTGAATATAAATGTATGTTATGATTTAAATGAAGAGATCGTAAGAAATTTTTGCTTTTTATCTCTCCAGTATATGCCATGAGCATAATCGTTTTCTTCTCATTATTGGGCTATTATTATGTAAAAATTAGACTCACTTCTATGCATTAAAAAGTAAGAAACAATTGTAGTGTTCATGACAAACTTGTAGCATAGGAGCAGCTTTTCTTAAGTGGTAATCAAAAAATTAAACTGACTAAACGTAGCTTATCTCAATAATCATCTTATATATCAAGTTTGGAAGAGAAAGGCACATTCCATGGAAGCTCAGCTATTGCTATCACACAAATCTGAAAAAATGTGAAGTAGTAAGGCATTTTACTGAGTGATACATACAAAAATTTTAGCATTATATTTTAGATCAGTGACCTTTTTTCATATCATGTTTAGCACAATTCTATGCCATGCAGATTGACATAAGCTAGCAAGCACATTATGAAAACTGTAACATAACAGTACTATGTCATACGATATATACAGCAAAATCCAATCGGTTTTATGTCTTTTGAAATTAAAAAACATTTTTCATTTATCCAAAATCAACTTTGTACATTGTGTGGTAGAAGGGGCCCTCGATTAATGATTTCGCACTGGTCACACACTTCTGTGAGTCAGGCCCTGCATATTATATATCAGTTCGATGATATTCTGTGTCTGAAAAACTGGGATACAACTGTTATAGAAATTATAAAAATTACGGAGTAACAGCTCCACCTATCCATAAATATAGCTTAAAATTTAACTAGCACCAACTTAAGTCAAAAGTTGCAAATAATTATGAAATTTCGCATATATTTGAATGTAATTTCTTGCATTGCAGTGCTTAGAAATTATGTCGAAAGGTAATATGCGTCATTTTAAAATAGGGTCAAGTTAATATCTTGAAATTCCAAAACATGCAAATCCATTAAAAACCCGAAATCAAAAATATTTCTTCTTTTTTCTCTTAGAAGAAAGAATGAAAACATATTAAGATTTTATGAGCCTTATAATATAAAGAAAAAAATATAATGTTATTTAAAGCACATTTACTTTAGAAAATAGTAGAAAATTTGATATTAGGATTTTGTGTATTTTTTTTTTAATTCGGATTTTTGTTAATATATAATGTTTTAAAGTATGTATTATCATACTACAACTGACAGTTATAAATACATTTTACAGCAATTCTTATTTCCCATATATAAATAAATAAATAAATAAAAACTCTTGCTAAAGACACTTTCTTTAACTTTTCTCAAATGTTATTGTTATATACTTACTGATTATTTTACATACTGTTATTATATTGACTATTTAATTATTTTTTCCTGACAAATTGTTTATTCTAAATTTTCTGATCTCTTTAATTTCCACTTTTTAACTAAGTTTATATCAACTCTTCTTGTTCACTGTACTGCATCTTGTTGAGTATTCTTTTGTACTGCACTGTGATTGATCTTCCTTTTTTTCCGATTAACTCTAAACTCTTTTTGTACATGCATGCTTTCTGTGCTACTAGCCTCTGCCGTCCAAAGTTTGCATGCTAGCTTACTTTTGTGAGTATTATATCTTTCTCATATCTTTATCGTGTTCTGTCTTATATTGCTACTTAATGATATGTATCGCGATTAACTCATTTATAGTGTCTGTGATTGTGATTGTTTATCATTACATTTACGATTTACATATCATACATTTTGTAATTGATTATTTTAATAAAAATAATTTATAATTGAAAATGTAGTGCTATGTATATAAAATGTACCATAATTCATCATGAATGAAATTTTAATCACTTTATGTAGGATAATATAGTAAATAATATAAAAATTGTTTTTTTTTTTTTTTTTTTTTCTAAATATTACAATATTTCTGTTTAAAGATGAGATTAAAATCCATCTTGGATATTTTGCTCCCTTGTGATGCATTTTAAATTCTGATTTAAGTCCCTAAATTTTGTTACAGTATTTAAAGAAGGAAATATTATACTTCTATTTAAATATTCTTTTTAAAAAAAAGTAACTCTCTGAACCACTCCACAAACACATACTCTACTTTAAAACTAGGGCTGTGCCGATTAATCGATCAAAGCTTAGTCCCGATCAATATTTTTAATCGAGTTAATCTGATCGATTAATTCGATTAAAATTTTTCAAAATTCGATTGAAATTTTCAATCTACGAATTAAAGTAAAAATGCTGTTCTGCCTACAAAATATTTTTTCACATATTTTGCTAACAAACATTCTAAGAAACATCCATCATGAATCCTAATAATGAGAAAGCAAAAATATATATATAAAGTAAATAAATAAAAATAAAACCTCTCAAAAGAAGTTGTTGCACATTTGTTGATAGAGAAAAGGGGGAGGACAGTTATTAAACAAAATGCCGCTTCATGTGCATGCTGGAGCAACACCACCTGTCTGTAGCCTTCTATAGAAAGTGTTGGCTAGGGTAATAGTATTCTCAGAAACAAGAAGCTTTCAAAAAATGGAAATGCTAAAGATAAAAGAAAAGAAGGGATTGAGATTTCCACTATCCCTCTGAGGGGGGGGGGGGGGAATATCAACAGAGTTTCACAATATCTTCAAGCGTTTATTGTCTGTTCAGACTTGCTGATAGTAACTATTGAAATAGAAACAGAAATAACATTCCCTGTTCCAGTCCGAAGTGACAAAGAAGAACTAAAATTTAAGAATTTGAGATTTTTATGATAATGATATGGAATTTTGAGAATTCATTTAAAAATACTGACAAGCGAGATGGACAAGGCCTGCAAATATAAAACTAAAATATGTGTAAATTCATTTAATGTTTCTCTCAAAATGAATTGAAAAATAATTTATTTAAAAAAAATAATAATAATAATAAATAAAAAAATAAATAAGTGAAAATATTTATATAAAATTAACACTTAAAGTCACCAATAATTACTCTGAAAATTGATTTAAATTTCAGCTATGAAATAGATATAATTGATTAAACAAAAATTTTTTTGGAAAAAAAAAATCAGTCAAACTGATGAATAATATGTATATATATACAGAATATGAGAGTTTTATTCATCATTGAAATAAAATTATATAAAGAAAAATGAAAACCGAATAAAAATCCGATTACCGATTAATCGATTAAGGAACTACGATTAACCCAGTTAAAACTCTTAATCGATTCCCACCCTTATTTAAAACACTCTACAAAACTTTTCATTCCTTAAAAAAATTAACTTCTCATGTTATAACCAAGAGAAATTGCCTTTTTATAAGTATGATCAAAGCATCGAAATCTAATTCAAGGCATTTAACATTAATTATTAATTCAAGAAACTCCATGACATTATGAGCGATTGTTTCCCTTCATTGTTATATTATAGGTTTGGATTTGCGTATAAACAAGACTTAATTTTAGCTTAGAATTTTGCATTCGAAAGGACTTCACACATTTAGTTAATTTTAAATTATGAATTGTTATTTACTCTTATTTATTTATTTATTTATTTATTCGGACTTTATTTATCTTTAATTCAGACTTAAGAATTCCTGCTGAAATTAAAGCTTTTCATCGAACTGATGTGTAAAGTAAATCCGTCAGCAGTTAAATATTTCGTAACATCTCTTTATAAAACGTTAATGTTTCTTTTTATACATTATTATATCAAAAACACAGCATTATTCTAAATGTAACAATGAGAGATACTAGACTGGTGCTCGTCGGGACAGACATAAAAAATTCATATTTATTGACATTTTTATTTTTCCGACTGAGTGCAAATAATGCCTGGACCGTAGGTCAAGGCTCACCAATTGAGCTATCCAGGCCGACAATCGGTCAGCATTACTCACTCAGACAACCTTTAGGTAGAATAGGCTGGATAGCTCAATTGGTTGAGCCTTGACCTTGTAAGTCAAAGATCCGGGGTATTCGACTCCCGGTCCAGGCATTATTTTCACTCAGTCGGAAAAATAAAAATTTCAATAAATATGATTTTCTTCCAATCAGTTGATTGTGTGATTTTAATAAAAATTGTATTAAAAAATTCAGTCAAGGGAAAAAAATATAAAAAATAAATTAGAATACATTTGTCAAAATTTAAAACTAATTCCGTAAAATGCATTCAGTTTGTACAATATGTACTGTTTTGCATATTAAGACTACATACTGTACTCTAATATTGAATTACTTGTATTATTAGATAGATTTTTATCCGCAGAATTACGAGTAAGTAATTTCTATTATGAAATTGGGTAACTATACCATCATAGTAGACAGGGTCTGATTAAGTTTTGAAAGTAGATAGCAGATTGGTATCATTTTGGTGGCCCCTTTCATTTCGAAAAAACTCGTTCCCCTGCTATATATTGTCACATAACGATGCTATAGACCAAAAATCAGTGTGTGATTATAATTGTTTTGCATAATTTCAGCGCTAAAACCTGAAACTAAAAATTCAACATTTTGTCTTTATTTATTTATTTTTATTTTTTTATTATTTTGGAGACTTTTTAAATTTTAGAAGAAAAGCTTCTGCTTCCCGAGTAATCAGGACCTGGTAGTGGATACATTAAAGGCATTTCCTGGTTATTTTTTGTGTAATTTCTTAATTTTAGATGCTGCAACTCTAACGTGTGTTTGGTATCTCAATGAACGCTTTCTACACATGACTATACTGCAAATATATTAATTCAATCATTTTTTTTAAATCAAAAAAGCATTTTTTTTTTTTTGCCAGTTGTAAACATTTTTATCTTACAACAGTGGACCCCTTCGAATTTTTTCACAAAAATCAAAATAAAATGCAAATATTAATTCAAATAACAAAAAGCATTTGTTTCATTTATGCGTCAAAGGAATGGAAAAATATATAAACATATATCATAAATTGAAAACAAATTATCTCTGGAAATTTTAACATCTTCGATAACACTTTTTTTTTTTTTTTTTTTTTTTTTTTTTTTTTTAACGAGCTGTAATTTGTAAATAGTCTTTTAATTATGTATTATTCTGATCTGATTTTGAGTGAAAGGGATTGATTTTCCGTTTCACATTCCGAATTTGAGATAACATGGTCCTGTGTCCACTACTGGTACTCTCCCTTAGAATCAAATAACCCAGTAGTGGTTGCCCACTACTGGGACTGATGATATATTGCGTTACCAAAAGTAGACACCCATAAAAATATGATATTCAATTACAAAATCAAAATTTTAACACCATAAATGAATTTTACATTTTTATTTTAATGGCCTGAAAGCAGTGGGTACAAGAAATCGTCACAAAATAAGCAGATGCCAAAAAAACAAAATTTCGCTACTGGCACGGTACTGATGGCTAGGACTATGATATATTGCAAAAAATAATACGAACAGCAAAAAACAACGTTATCATGTCCAGAGTTCTTAAAAGGGAAATTTGGTACTAGAATTTTTATATAGTAATTTGTTTATATATGTTTATATATAGATATATACATATCAACGATTAATCAAGTCTAAATTTACTTTATAAAAGTAGTGGTCTCCAGATTTCTCTTTGTGAGAACTTTGATCATGTCATACAGTTCACCCAGTTTGAGTAAAATATCTCATTTTAAAAGTGATAACTTAAAACCTTTGCACTTCAAGATTTTAATGGTAGAGAGTTACTCAACGTAAATGCTAGACGAACCTATACACGTCATAAAAAGCTTAAGTTTTTTACGTCTGAAATTTAAATGAGGCTGCATTTGGTTAGTTTTAGAGTTTGCATCAAACGATACACTAACCTTATATTATTAAAAAAAAAATCCTCATGACAATTTTTTGTTGTGTCCGTAAATAATCAGCAAGTGAATATAATTTTATAAGAAGTAAGGATATAAATTATGTTAAAATTCAAATAAAATTTTTGAAAATGAACTTTATCAAAAAATATTTATTTCATTATTTTCAACACGTATTTTCTTTTTGGCAAATTCATTAATTTCTCTGTAACTCTGCAATGATATCACGACTACTTAAATTATTACATACTTGGATATAATTTTTAAAAGAAATGTGCACTAATTTTCTCCAGTTTCACAAAATTCATCAAAACAAGAGTGACCATATGTCCTCGACTCATTAAGACACCATATTTTTTTTTTTTTTTTTTTTAAGTTTTGAAAAAATTATAGCAAGGAAATTATGTATCATAATTGTAACCCTTTAAATACTAATTTTTTCAGCATAAATTGTACCTCTGTGAATGTATAATTGCAACATTTTTTAATGACCTGCTGACATTTTTTAATGACGCCATTTGATCACACTGCTATAACAGCCATGTTACCTCTGCACAGAAACAACAAAACATACATTTTTATTTTAGAAAATCTACCATGACTTTCAAAAAATGATTTTTTCCCCCACAACTAAATTCATTATTCTTTTATTTATTTATTTTTTTTATTTATTATTTTTTTTTTTCATATATATTTTTTATTTTCTCATAATTTATTTATTAAGTTCTTATAAAACTTATTATTTCTCTACAGACAGCGTTCTTAAAAAAATTATGTCATTATTGCTTAATTAGAAAGCGTTTGTATTTTGCTGAGTGTTTTTGAAATAGCATATCACTAAATAATCTCATGTTTCGCTGACATTTAATGGCATGTTCTATTTATGCATCATTTACATTCCAGGTTCACCTCCTTTACCACCCCCTAAACCTTCTCATCTTATTGGAAAGCTGAATAATAACAATGTGTCATATTTGCACTCCTCTAATTCCATAACACCAAGCATTATTCCCAAGTCACTTAATATTGAGCCATCGTCACCCGTCGACAATAATAATACTGTTGATTCCGTTTCCAATACTGAAAATACCAATAGCAATGATACTGTTTCTTTTCAAGAGGAAATCGAGCCGCAGTTGGATCCAAAGAAATGCGAAATCAAACCTGGCAAAGAGACAACCATCGAGATAACAAAGGAGAGGATGGGACTAGGCCTTAGCATTGTTGGTGGATCTGACACACCACTGGTAAGTATGCTTTAGCTTATTTGTTATTCTTGTAAAGTTTATGTGATTAAGTTTCCTCAAAACAAACTTCATGCGACTACATTACATATTCGCCACAATAAAAACCCGTTTGCAAATGGTTTTAAAGTTTTCACTTTAAAAAAATATATATAATAAAGGTAAAGTAAAAATATTCTCAATTTTATAATTTTTTTTTTTTTTTTTTTTTTTTCTGAGGAGTTCATTTACATACTTTTTATATTTACAGAGGTTAGTTTTATACTTTTCTTGAATATTAATTTTGGCTGTGTTATGATGATGGTGCCGATTGAGTACACGTGGTTCCTATGCGTAGGTGGAGTATACTCCGGCAAGGATCTTTCTCTGTAAAGGTTCCTAGAAAAAAACGCACAGATAACTTTGAATGACTAGGACGCCGAGCATTGACATGGGTTCAAACAAAGCTTTTTCCTTCTGCTAAGTATGAGGTGAAAGTGTTTGGGGTCCTAGCTCGTATTTACGCTAGTTTCGAAGAAAACTGCAGAAAACTCTGAACAGCTAGGTCAACGAGCGTAACCTTGGATCGAACCCTGCATTTGCTGTCCACCAGCTACCAAATATGAGAACAGATTCTCTCGGCCACTAATAAGAACAGGAGATTTAAAAGGTTTCATTGTTATGGTTATAAACTGATTTGAGGGAGAAAAGGAAAGAAACGATTTATTTTTCTATATAATTTCCTTTAAAATGGAACTTTTATGTTTCTTCATCTGCTTTTATTTTTAGGACATTGAGAACTGTTTCATCAACTTTCATCAAAAGCTTACTATCATTTTGTCTTATGAAGAATTTAAAACGCCATCTGTTCTCGATGTATATTTGAAACGCATGTTTTTCCTATTAGAAAGTTGTCGCTTAATATCGGCGAGTTCATTTTCCAAGAAATTTTCTTTAAAAATATAAGTATTTAAAAAGAAAAAATAATTAATATAATTTACTCTAGTAAAAAACTTATTACCTTACTAAAAATACGAAAACAATGAAAAAAATAATAATAATAATAATAATAATGAAGTGCGTCCACGTCGAGCGCACAATGTCTGATATTCAAGACGAATTTAAAAAAAAAAAAAAGAGATAACGAATAATCAGTTTTCTTAAATTTCTCTTTAAGTAAATATGTGTTTACATCATCTCGATGTGGAAAATTTGTTTCACCAATCCCACTAAAACAACACATGAATTCAATCTGAAATTTATCTTTTCTCACCTTTTAAACTGTTTGTCTGAAGTAAGCATCCGTGATCTATTATCATTAGATGAACTTAATGAGTTTTGCCTCGTAACTACCTTAAAAGAAAGATGGAGAAACTACACTATGCTAAAAGAGGGGTATACTAAATAAGACTATTATTATCTTTAATTTAAAATTCACTTCTGATTTTGTTTCTTTTCATACCACATAGATGGCAGCACTAACTAAAATTTCACAAAAATCCTTTTTATTTATTATTAGAGGACTGAGGACGTGAAAACTATGAGTCCCAATCTGGGATCTTTGCTGTGTCATTTTTCGATAGTTGGACATTTATCGAAAATATAATTGAATAATTTGAAAGCGATGTTAAAAAAAAAGAAGCGAATTGTCTATCGTCCTAAACAAAATTCTGCTTATGCCAGAATTTCATCAATATCATTTTTTTTTTTTTTTTTGGAAAGAAAGAGAAAAGAAAATTGATAATAATCAGTAGCGAAACAAACACTATCGAAAAAGTTTTTTTTTTTTTAACATTTTGAATTAGGAAATAAAAACTTCGCTTGCAAAATGAAATAAAAATAAGTAAAAAAATTAATTTAATGATTTAATTTTTATGTAAAACATGATCGCGTGCTATCTTAAGAACCCCGTGGCAGAAACACGGCGACACGGCGACAATGTCGCAGAAACAGAAATGTTCTTGCAGAAAGATTTTACTTAAGTCAAATAAATTTTGCCATTGTATTAAAAAGAGAGAGAGAGTGAGAGAGAGAGAGAGAGAGAGAAAGAAACTCAAAGAATGGTTTATAAGCTGTTCCGCAGAACAAATTTTCGTTTCTGCAGATACGATAGCCTCAATCCTGAATAAGGAGAAGATATGAAGCGGATGTAACTCACTTGGGTTAGGTTTGATACGGCATGCATTAGCGATTCGTGATGCGGTGATATGATTCGGTGTATCGACACTTTTCACTGGTAACCTCTTAACATCGGAACTTCATTTTCGTGTCTCCAAACTTTGTTTTCGCGCCGCGCCTGCCGCTCGTGTCGTGTGTATTTATTGTATTGCAAAAAGATGTTTTTTCGAAAGAATGTGGTTTTGCGACCATTTTCCGAATTTTATATTTCATGCATTTTCAGATTCATGCATTGCAAAATAACTGCATCCAGTGTTTTTTTTTTTTTTTTTTTTAATAAGTGCGTGATTGCTGCTATATCGGTTTTCATACATTTTCTGATTTACGCAAGACAAATTAGTTGCATCTAGTCATTTTTTTTCTTTAATGTATGTGAAGCGTGCATACGTGCGTGGTAGTAAATACACGTAAATTTTTAAAAGCTGCATTAATTTTAATGTTTGGTTCAAACTATGCAATACATTTCACAAATATATACAGATATAAGACTATGGGGAAATTTTTAACGTCTGTAGTTATACTCAAAATAAAAAAAGAAGCTTCAAACCTTGCTTCCAAAAATAGAAAATTAAGAAATTAATCTTAAAATACTATTGATTTTTAGCATTTTATATGTAGTAAAAGATCTTAGCAATAAATATTAATGGGTATCTTAAGTTATAAAATTGGTAACTTTTCTATTTTTTTTCTTTACTGATCATTAATTATTTTAATTGTGACTAAAATTCTTAGCTGTAAATTTTTTTGTTTAAGCCTATGAAGTCATTAAAAAAATTATTAATTTATTTTACAAAAATACTTTTATCATTAGTTTCTACAGCTTGTTCATTTCATTTTTTAAACATTTCAATTTTTAAAATTGTTTATTTATTTTTTTTTTTTTACTTGAAATATTGCAAATTAAATAGTTATTTTTAATAAAAATCAAACCAAAGGTTTTGTTGAATATATATATATACTACTGGCCATTAAAATTGCTACACCAAGAAGGAATAATAATAACGGAATGAAATTTGTTGGACACATACATTATAGTAGGAAGAACAATTGATTAAAATTTCAGGAAATTTCGAGTTATATGTACAGAGAAAACAGTACATAAAGCAGCGACCTCTGTGAGCAATAATAGCACTTATTTGCCTAGGCATTGAATCGAACAGCGATTGGATGACATGTACGGATAGAGCACTTCATGATGTTTTAACACAATGCCACAATTCATCGATCGAAGTTACTGGTGAGTTGTGGGGGGCCAGTCGCTTTTCAACGATTAAACAGTAATTTTCATTGGTACGAGATCAGGAGAACACGCTTGCCAGAGCAACAGTCGATAACATTCTGTATCAAAGAAGGTCCGAACAATACAAACAACTTGCGGTCGTGCATTATCTTGCTTAATTTTTGCGCTACGGAGGCCTCAAATACAGGGCAGAGGGGCGGGCCTTAACCCATCAGAACTTTAATGGCCGCTGTTCAGAGTGCCAGGAATACGAACAAGAAGTAATCGAGACGTGTATCCGATGGGAACCCATAACATCATTGGGAATGATGGACAGTATAATGATGTTGAATCCCAGTTGGCAATGTGCATTATTCATAATGCCGTTAAATACGGATAAGGCAATCTTGATGCTGTAAACAGGATTGTGATTTGTCTGAAAGGTGACTTCACGCCATTCCAGAGTCCAGGTTCATCGTTGATCACACATTAATGGCGCCCATATGAATGATGCAGTTTTGAGAATAATCAGAATTTTGGTAGCCGTATACTGTCCATCATTCCCAATGATGTTAGGGGTTCCCATTGGATACACGTCTCGATTACATATTGTTCGTATTCGAGGCAGTCTGAACAGCAGCCATTAAATTTCTGATAGGTTAAGGCCTGCCCCTCGCCCCTCTGCCCTGTATTCGAGGCCTCCGTAGCGCAAAAATTAAGCAAGATAATGCACGACCGCAAGTTGTTTGTATTGTTCGGACCTTCTTTGATACATAATGTTATCGACTGTTGCTCTGGCAAGCGTGTTCTCCTGATCTCGTACCAATGAAAATGACTGTTTAATCGTTGAAAAGCGACTGGCCCCCCACAACTCACCAGTAACTTCGATCGATGAATTGTGGCATTGTGTTAAAACATCATGAAGTGCTCTATCCGTACATGTCATCCAATCGCTGTTCGATTCAATGCCTAGGCAAATAAGTGCTATTATTGCTCACAGAGGTCGCTGTTTTATGTACTGTTTTCTCAGTACATATAACTCGAAATTTCCTGAAATTTTAATCAATTGTTTTTCCTACTATAATGTATGTATCCAACAAATTTCATTCCGTTAGTATTATTCCTTCTTGGTGTAGCAATTTTAATGGCCAGTAGTGTGTATATATATATATATATATTTGTAAACAAAAGGAATTTTATCTACTAGTAGTTGTTTTGAATAAATACTAATTAAAGGGCAAATGCTTTTTTTTTTTTTTTTTTATTTTTTTTTATTTACTTATTCGCATAGATATCAATATCAAATATTACTTTTAATTGGTTTCTATTTATTTCATTCATCTGTAATCCTTATTTTCTATTATAGATTTTATTCACGATATCTGTTACATTTCCCATTTCAACATTTCCTTAAAAATTGAATATTTCACTTGCCTCAATCTTTATGAAAATATTTCGTCTATGCTTTGTCTATAATTGTGTTACTTAGATCTTGTATTCTGTTTTACTTTATGTATTTAAATGATGGTATAATTATACATTCTGAATTCTTTAATGTCAAATCACATTTTTTAAATTTCAAATACAGATCTTTATGCTATTTGTACATAATATAAAAAATGAATCTTGTGTATTAGAATATTATCTTGCATCTTTCTAACAATCTCAAAAACTATAAATGTTGTAAATTATTTATATTTCATCATGATATTCAGTATTTTATATTAATTTTTACTTTTAATTTGTTGTATTTTAATTTTGAGTTCTGTATTATATTTTACTTTGTTTGGTTTCAGTGTTGGGCATAATTGATTAAAAAGTAATTGAATTACAATAAAATTATAATTATTTTACTCTCAATCGATTAGCAAGTAATTGATTACAAATAAATTGAATAAGTAATTAAATTTATTTGTAATCAATTACTTGTTAATCGATTGACAGTAAAATAATTGCAATTAAATTGTAATTTAATTGTTATTCAATTATTTTTTAATCAATTATGCCCAACACTGTTTGGTTTGCACCTTATGAAATAAGAGCATTTGTGTATTTAAATATATATATTTAATATAAAAAAAGTAATGAAATTTTAAAAGTATTTGTAACAATTGTTTAATTTAGACATTTCACGATTTAAATGCCTTAAAAAAATTCGCAGAATATTTTTGATGTGTTACTGCATTTTATGGCTTGAATTCATTGAATATTTTATAAACAATATTGTATATTGATGTAAACAAAAAATCTGAAGCAATTAAGATCAATAGATTTATTTTCACCTTTCTTAAAAAAAAAAAAAAAAAAAAAAAAAAAAAGAAAAAGAAAGAAAGAGAGAGAGAGAGTATTTTCTTGCAATAGCGCATATATATGCATTTGTGCCTAGTTAAAAGTTAAATACATTGGTTATCTTGAATATTATTTGCTATTTAAAAATAATTTATTTTGAATTCGTAAATGTTAACGTCACAAACTATTCCTGCAGAATGATTTTGGTGTTGATGAAGTTTGTCGCAGAAAGCATAATAAATTTCTGCTACAGGGCTTAAGAAGTAGATGTAACATTTAAAGTTTATGTGGTGCGTGTGGCATTTATAAAAATTGTTTTAAGAAGTAGAATAGAATAAAGAAAGCAACTATGTTGGTTGCATTTTTTTATATAGTTTGAATTTTTGAATTTTATAGAAGTAATATCTACCGTAGGAATAATTTCTTTGTTTAAAACTATAGGGAATTGTTATGCGAGCACAAGCAATGCTACTTTTAGATAATATTTACCTTTCTGCTTGACAATATAAACAAATGAATATGAAGAGGTATCTTTGATTCTCTAAAACTTTAAAGTTTCTACTTACAAGATTTAATAAAATAAACAACTGAAATAATTGAAATATTTCTATAATTTAAATGCAATTTGAAGCACAATTTATTGTTGTTAAAATTTTATTAAAATTGTTGTAATCGCTTTTTTTTTTTTTTTCAAAGAAAAAGAAAAGAACATTAATAATAATCAGTATCGAAACAAACACTGAATTTGGAAATAAAAAGCGCGCGTGCTAAATGAAAAAAAAAAAAAAAAAAAGAAAAAAGAAAGAAACAAGATAATTAAGTTTGAATATGAGTTGGTAATTTAAGGATGCCATTGATATAGTAACTTTTTTGTTGTAAGTTGTTTTAAATTAGTTAAAATGCGGGTACCATAATTGCGATATTAAAGATCTTTGCGAGAAACTTCCGAGTTACTTCGGTGCCAAATTTCAAATTTCGCCAAAGGAGTCCAATACTAAAGCTTTATTTATTTATTTATTTTTCCCTTAGCAACCTGATAAGAGCACTAATTAAAATTTCGGAAAATCCTTTTTTTTTTTTTTTTTTTTTTTTTTTTTTTTTAACCTCTAGCAACCTTTTAACTTTTTAAATACGTAAAAAAAAAAAAAAAAAAAAAGCATTTTTAATTTTCGAGAAATTTTTTGGTTTGAAACATCTATCCGCGATTGTAATGAAATGCTCGTCCTCTGGTGGGCTAAGGTGAAATTATCACACCACTGCATATCATCATATTATGCAATCCATTTTCCATGATGTAATGGCGGAGAAAGAACAATAATAAATACACGTGGCTATTATATTTACTAACAACTGCAGTTCAGAGAGCGCCATCGATCATTACAAACGCGGATATTTATGTTAACCTAATTAAATTCAAATTCAAATTAAATAAATAACTTTGTAAGGAAGTAATTGACTTCTGAGCATTTTACTTTTTCTGAAACAATGTTTGGTAAATTTCGGAGTAATGGTAATTTAATGGTACTATCTACCGAACAGAGCCAAAAGTTTAAAAAACAGATGAAGAAAAAAAAATTGAAAAGTTGATGCTTTATATATATACATATATTATATATTTGGTGTCAGTGCAAAACTAATCAACATTAAAGGATTAAAGAAATTTTTTAGTAAATAATAACTGTAAATAAGTGAATAAGGATTTAATTGTTCGAGAAAAAAAAAAAAAAAAAAAAAAAAAAAAAAAAAATGAATAATTGATATTGATATTGATACCATTTTAAAAAAAGGTTTTGAATGATTCATCTAATAAGTGATTCAGATAATTTTGAATTTAAAATTCTCATTAACCAGGCCTGTCCAACCCAGAACTCTTGGCGGGCCGCATTGGAAATCTATTTTACACAGATGAGCCTCATTGTATAAATGCATGAACATATAGTAATTCTTTTTCTGGTGGGTTCGTGAGGATTTAAACAGAAAAAAGGTGTATTAAATATATTTTTATTCATAAGATAACTATAAAACAATCAAAAACTTATGATTATATATTCATAAGTACAATAGTAAAATCAGTTATTGATCTGATAATATATTATTAACATCAATGTGCTCGATGTTTGTTCCTAAAGCTACCTTAACGGCCCTCTTCACTTACCGTCGCCGGAAGCCCGAGCCAATGTTATTCTATGGGGAAATTTTCTTTACAAATAACTTATTAACTAATACATATTCTTAAATTCTGTTTTCACATTCTAAAAATACCCAGCTGTTAAATTAACGGACCTTTTTTAAAAAAATATTTTTTTTAATTTTTAATATTTAATTTTGAAATTGCAAAATGAAAAAATTTTTCATATTGAAAATTCGTATTTTGCAGCTTCAAAATAAAATATAAAAAATTTTAAAAATGATTTTTTAAAAAAGGTCCGTCAATTTAACAGCTGGGAATTTTCAGAATGTGAAAACAGAATTTAAAAATATGTATTAGTTAATAAGTTATTTGTAAAGAAAATTTTCCCATAAAATAACATTAGCTTCGGCTTCCGGCGGCAGTGAGTGAAGCGAGCCCTTAATTGGTGTTTTCATTAAAAAAGTCAGAAACAATTTATTGTTATTCGATATTTTAACAGAAGATATCAAATTAGAAATTTCCTTAATTCTGTCGCGGGCCGCAAAACCTTACACGGTGGGCCACATGCGGCCCGCAGGCCGCGGGTTGGCCAACCCTGCTCATTAACAACCAGTGTTTTCGAATAAAACACTAAAAACTGTAAATAATGTTTAAATTTTTCTTCAGATCACTAAAATTTTGTCACTGTTCACTTTCATTATTGATCCATAAGCCACCGGTTAGAAACCTCTATAGTAAACGGCAGACTCTGAATTTTATTTCAGGTTGCACTCGTCAACCTAGAAGTCGTTCAGAGTTTTCCTTGGTTTGCTTCGAAACTCGCGTGTGTATATGGGCAAAGCTCCATTAGCAAGATTCTCACGTAAGGCATACCACCCAGACCTGTGTGTTTTGTTAACCCACTTGCTCATTATTATAATTACACAAAATTGCTGACGTCAATTGTTCTTTTTTAAGGACAAGATTATGTGAGATTTACTTTGAACACGTCTGTAACATCAATTAAAAAATGTAGATTTTATTTTTCATTATTTATTATTATTGTATTATTATTATATTTTAAATTTATAAAATGTTTTATAAGATTTTTTTAACCATGATTATTATAGCTGAAACTATTATAAAATTTTTCGTTTACGGTGGACTCAGTTATATGCAATACAAGAAAAGTTGTTGTACTCACATTTTTCCATTACATACTAATAGTGTACCATAAATTAAATTATATTTATGACATATTGTTCAGTGTTGATGAATTAATTTATTAGATTTCGAAACTAGAAGACAGGAATTGCTTGGTTTGACCCAGTTTCCGCTCATCGACCTAGTCATTGGAATTTTTCCGTGGTTTTCTTCGAAACCCGCCTGAATACGGGCTAAGGTCCCTTAGAAAGACCCTTCTGAACGCATATCCTATTAGACCCAGATCCCAGTGTAGAATTGACACTTGGCCTTAACCCGAACACTATCATCATACTAGAAAATATTAATATGAGTTTATTGAAGCTTATTCTCTAATTATATATATATTAACATTACGAGATTAAATTATGTGGTATGAGCACTATCTTACTCTGCATTGCTTTAGACACATTATTACACAATTTAAGGGTAGAATATGAGGCACTATAATTGAACATTTCAGTGGACTCAAAGCTGTTCAAACTTAAAAACTGTTCAAAATAGTTTTAGAAATGGTTTTATTTAATATTTATCCCAAAACACCTCGTTTGAATAGTGTAGCTACATTCATAATAAATTTTAGGTTATTATCAAATTTAAAAATTTATTTCAAATTATTTAGAGAATAGCCCTTCACACCACTCTTTGAAATTTATCCAACTAATTTTGCATAGTCTCTTTTACTGAGTATGAAATGTAAACGTACTACATGGTGTATTTAAATTTCACTCGCACACACACAAAAGAAAGAGAAAAAAAAAAAGTCATAATAACACTTGAAATGCATTTTGGGTCATTTTCATTGGTAGTCCTGGTGTATTTGAAGTCTTTTATTTGTCCTTGTAAACAAAGTATAAGTGTTTTTCATACCACATTCTATATAATATATTCTCTTCTGTATGTGTGTGCATATATATATACATAATATGTTATCATTTTGTTTAATGTAGTCTAAAGATGTTAAACTGTATCACCAAGAAATTTTTCTCATAGAAGTAATGTATTTGAATAATTTTGATTGTCCCTGTGTACATACTGTTTGTCCGATCTGTATGAAAAGTTTGAAGTAATATTCTCATATGACACAGATTTAATTTTTCAACTTCAAATTTCAACTTCCTGCTGAAATTTGTTTTTGATTTTAAAACAAACTCCGACAAAAAAAAAAAAAAAACTCATGCACAAACACACAAACCAACGACTAAAAACTCAACATTTTGAATATGAGCATGTAACCCCAAAACAATACACTCCCAGTTTTACCCAAAATAGTACATTTCTTACTATGTGTAAGAAAAATAATGTAAACATAAAAGTAAAAATTGAAATAGTAATGTATTATTAAAATTTCTAACTCGATATTAATTCTATCTTTTTATGAATTATAGGGTGTTGTGCTGATTCATGAGGTATATCCAGATGGTGCAGCTGCCTTAGATGGAAGATTAAGGCCAGGCGATCAAATTTTAGAAGTACATATGTTATTTTATCTTTGTGCCAAACCTTAAGCTTTTTAGTTGTACTTGTTACTGTTTTGTTTTTGATTTGTCAGAAAAACTATGATTTTTTTTTTCTTTTTTCAATATTTTTATTTATTAAAGATTTTTTTTAATTCTGAATTTTAGCCATTAACTTATTTTTTTAGCGAAAAAGTAGTATGTATTTAAATGCTGTTCTATACCGTTTGTAATATCATATGTTTAAAAATATTATAATCATTTTATTAAATATATGTTTAAAATAAAACAAAATCACTATATGGTAAAACTCACTCATATACTATAAGATATTGGAGGAGGTAACGGGTTATGCTCAAGATGATTTATTTTATTTAATAACTTTTATAGAATATTGTTTCAGTGAAAAAAGCTACTTTTTTGCTATTTTTCAGTAATTAAAAGTGATGGAAGTCCTCTAATTTACTTGCTATAAAATGAAAATGGGACTCTGATAAACACGGGTATAAATAAATAATATTCAGTGTTCAACTATGTACTTAATATATTGGGTATATAAACAGAATGTCGGTTTTAAACCGCTTGTTATTTCTAAATACTGCATCTACTTTTTCTGTTTCTGTTCCTTTTTTTTTTTTTTTTTTTTTCTTTCTTTCTTTTTTACAATTACTTTCTGTTTTCCAGTTCTTTATGTTAATGAAAGTTCCCTTGGGTAGATTAAAAAAAAAACAGTAATATTATTCAATAGTATATCCTCACATTTCTTTTTCTATTTATATTACACTAATATTGGGTTTAGGCATTCTTTTTTTTTTTTTTTTTTTTTTTTTTTTTTGTGTGTGTGTGTGTGTGTGTGTGTGTGTGTGTGTGTGTGCATGTTATTTTTAATTTAGGTACTTTTTATTGTAGCATATAAGTTAAAAAAAAAAATGAAATGAAATGAATGAATTAACTTTGTTACATGTTATAAAATTTCGATTTATATTATATGTGTTTAAAAGATGCTCTTATATATATTATTAAAATTATACACTGAATGAAAGATACACACACAGAGATTAAATAAAATTACACACTGAATGAAAGGCATTTTTCGATAATTTATGTTTACGTACAGTCGGCAACAAAGTGTCCAAACACTAGCGAAAATTCCTATGTAAAAAAAGTACACTTCATACGGTTCTGTTAAATAAATCCTTATCGAATCATGTTCTTAGACTAAGAACAGGATTCGACAAGGATTTATTTAACAAAACCGTATGAAGTGTACATTTTTTACACAGGAATTTTTGCTAGCGTTCGGACACTTTTGTTACCGACTGTATAGGACAATATTGTATTTGAAAATATCATACGTATTACATATATATTTTAATATCCATAATCACACTTTACCCCGTTTTAAAGTAACTTATAAAATCTATTATAAAGTTGAGTAAAATAAATTGTGAAAATTCTTTTTATTTACTGTTTTTATTGTTTAATTAAGGTTTGTGATTTTTATTCGTTTATTTGACTGATTAATAAAAAAGGATTTTTCCTTCAATGAAATTTTCAGTATTCGTTTTGCTCATTTATTTATTAAAATATTCTTGATCTTTAACTAAATTTACATTTGTTACTCAGGTTTGTGGTGAAGACCTTCGTAATGCAATACATGAGCGTGCCATCACAGCCCTCAGGCAAACGCCAAATATTGTACAAATGCTTGTATACAGAGAAGAAGGCCAAAGCCACGAAGAAGATGCTTTTGAAACGCTAGATGTTGATTTGCAGAAAAAATCAGGGAGAGGCTTAGGTTTAACGATAGTTGGCAGAAAAAATGGTCCTGGTGTTTTCATATCAGAAGTTGTAAGTATGTTTGTTTAATAGTTTACATTGAAATTTCAGAAATTAAACGTAATCTGCCATCAATTAAAAAAGTTCTAAGAATTTTGTATCGGAACGTCATAAATTAGAAAATGAAACAATGCTTATTACTGCTGCTTATAAATCTTTGCATCAGATTACTAAAGAAATAATCTGGTTTGTCACTCACACGACTTTATCCTACCCTGAAATTTAATACTATAAAGACAAGTTGGAGATTAAGAGGTAAGATAACGAGTACTGTTATGTAAACCTATGTTAAATAATTCAAATTAGGCTTCGGAAGAGTTTTATACGATTATTAGTTCTGTGTGAGGGGGGTTACCTCCCCCCGTTTCATTAATGCACCTACATTTACATAGAATTTAATTCTGTTATTAAAATTAAAAGTTTATTTAAAATTATACAGACAATTTTCACATGCAACATTCCTTGAAACTTATCAATATTGATCAAACTTTTTCAGCAACAAACTTATATTAACTTCAAAATATAACATTTGGATCTCCTAAATTTATTCGTTTTTAAGTCGCTCTTAGAGACACAGACAAAGATCAAACGTTAAAAAGCTTGACTACGGTAATCAGGAAGCTTCAAAAGGTGTAAATATACAAAAAACAAGCGATGAATATTTAGCTTAAAACGTACATCATCTACCATGTCTCTATGAGGAATTTATTTCAATTCCCGAACAGCTTTCCTGGAAATGGTGAAATATTATTACTAAAGCACATCCACTAACACCAAAAAAGAATGTTATCGCTTAAATATTTGCAGCCCTATATATCTTTCGAAGATTATATTCAGACCACATGGTGCATATAAATATAATCCTATAGCAATCATAAATAGCCCAGCCTGAAATATACTTATATCTATTTGCAACAATTGTTGCAGTTTTATCTAGTTCTTTTGTGTAGCCCTGTAAACAAACAGTCAAAGATTTCCCTATTATAATCTACATGAGACATGTTTTTACGCATATATAAAAAATATATATTCGTTTCATTTGGTTTAGTGCAGTCTATAGATGTTAAACTCTACTTACCTGCAATTTTCCCCATAGACGTAATGTATTTGAATACTTTTGAGTGTCCCTGTACACGAATCATTTACTTCATCTCAACGAAAAGTTTAGTGTAGCATCCCTATATGATACACATTTAGAATACCGAGTTTGGAATTTCTGCTACTATTTATCCTTGAGATATGCTGATAACACACACACAGACCATTCGCTAAAAACATGATTTTCGTATTCAGGGGACCTCGGAACATGTAAATATAACAAAAACTCACTTTCGAAAATTTGACCGTAAAACAATGCTTTCTCTACCTTATGGGTAAGAGAAAGTAAAAAGATTATTATCTTAACAAAATATAACAAATTTTGTTACCTTAACAAAAGTTCCTTTTGGAGTATTATTAAGCTAAATATTACCTTGAGTGCACAAAAATTTTATTGATCTAATAAAAATTGATCGGACTCAGCAAATCGCTTCTGTTCAAACCCATGTAAGTTGTAATTTTACTCAAACAACTTTTTTATTTATTTATTTATTTTTCTTGTAAATAGGAACAATTGATGGCTGCCATAATTTATGGCATTTTATAAATCAATTTCGTAAAAACCAAGAGTAAAATTATAGAAAACAAGAATTAAAGTAATAAAAAACTTCTAAAACTTCTTTCTTTCTAAAAAAAAAGTTATGAAAGTCTGATAAATGATAAAAATTTTTGCATATCATCTTTCAGATGGTATGCAAATATTCCTATCATTTAGTCTACTTTTCAAATTCATTGGCGAAGGCATTTTTACTTTCCGAACACTATAGTGAAGAAAGTATTGTAATCATGTCAAAAATCCGAATTTGAGATTTTGGTGTTCCTACATGTTTGATGTCCCCTGAATTCATATTTACTATTTTTACGATAATGTATGTATGTGTGCATGTGTGTGTATGTGAGTGAGCGCGATAGCGTTTAAACGTTTTGTTCAAATGAGCTGAAAGTTGGTACTTACGTTATAATAAATCACCATAGCACTAATCCTGTTGATTTTTGTGAATCCAGCACTTATAGTTTTTTTATAAGGACATAAAGAAAAATTCTTTATCATTATGGTCTATGGGCTCAATTTTTTTAAAGTACGATAGCGTCTAAATATCTTATTCGGCTGAGCTGAAAATGTATACACGTGTTTTGAGTCACCGTCGTACAAACTATGTAAATGTTGGTAAATCTAGCGTTTATAGTTTTTTTTTTTTTTTTTTTTATGACACAAAAAAAATTCTTTATTATTATATGTTATATGTGGGCCCAAATTTTTTAAACTGCAATAGTGTCTAAACGCCTTATTGGGCTGACATTTACATTGACCTGAAAATTTATATACATTCCATAGGTCAACGTTGCACGAAGTACATAAATTTTAGTTAATCTAGCACGTATTCTTTTACAAAGACACAACGAAAAATTCTTTATCATTATGCCCTATGGGCTCAAATTCTTTAAAGTGCGATAACGTCTAAATGCCATGTCGGGATTGAGCCGCAAATTTATATACATGTTATAGATCACCGTCAAACTAACTATATGAATTTTGGACTATGTAGCATCTTAAGTTTTATTTCGAGGGACACAAAAGTATTATTCTTTATCATTATGGCTTAAAGTGCGATAGCGTCTAAACGCCGTATTCGATTGTGCTGAAAATTTATACACATGTTATAGATCACTGTCTCACGAATTGCATAGATTTGGGAGAGTCTAGTGCTTATGGATTTTTAGAGGGACCCAATGAAATATTCTTTATCATTATGGTCTATAGGCCCAAATTTTTAAAAGTGAAGTAGCGTGTAAACGCCTTATTTGATTGAGCTGAATATTTATATACATGTAATAACAGGAGACTTGGCGTTGGAATATTAAAACCCGAATAAACTACTACGTCAGAAACGCCAAAGAAAAATATAGCAAATGCATTTGCTATATTTTTCTTTGGCGTTTCTGACGTAGTAGTTTATTCGGGTTTTAATTTATATACATGCTATAGATCACCTTCATACGAGCTGTATGAATTTTGTAGAATATAGCACTTACAAAATAAAAATTCTTAATCATTATGACTTATGGACTCAAATTATTTAAAGTGCGATAGCATCTAAATATCTCATCCGAGTGAGCTGAAAATTTATATAGTTGTTATAGGTCAACATCGCACGAACTGGGTAGGTTTTAGTGAGTCTACCATTTATAGATTTTTATAGAGAAACAACGAAAATTTCCTTATCATTATGATCTATGGGCTCAAATTATTTGAAAGGCAATAGCGTTAATTTAAACAACATACTACATAGAGAAAAATACTCATATACCCTATTATAATTTTCTTTTCTATTTATTTAATGACTTCTCTTACTTTAATTTATTTATATAACCGTTACTTAATGTTCGGAAAGTCGAGTGGAGTCACTCCAGATTTGTTAAAAGTTACTCCTATGAAATAGAAACAAATAAAGTTACGTCAACTTCTGTATTGAAATTTCCCAACTTCTTTTGTGCCATTTAAACTTCGTAGACTTGTCAAAAGTATTTGTCTTTATTAGCTTGGAGAAATGATGTAAAAGGAGATAACATGTCCGAAAAAACATGAAGCCGAAATCGCAATCTCAGAAGCTATTGAATAGAACAGTTTTTTTTTTTTTTTTTTTAATTCTGCATTGTTGTTGTGAAATTATGTAATATGGATCATTCGAGACGAACATCATTGTAAGTATATATAGGTCTCAAAGCTGTGAAATGGTAAATAAATAAACTAACACAGTACTAGACAATATTTTCACAGACTTAATATGGCTCCTGTGGTAGCATAGGCTGCTATTGCGGCAGCCATCGTCTGCATGCTGATACGCCCGTATGCTATCTCCTTTCAGACCATTTCAAGTTTGTTAGTTTGTCTCATTGCATTGTCACCTGTTATCGCACCATTTGTGCCTAACTGAGAGCTCAATGAAAGAAAATGCAATGCAAACGCTTGTATTAAACCAACTATACAGTTATAATATTAATATAAATGGTGGAAGTTATATATCCAAATTATTCATTGGCATTCTGCGAAGAATAGTTTGGGTAAATAATTTCGTTGATCCTCCATATAACATCTTCCAGTTAAATAAATAAAATTTCATCCGTAAAACTGGATCTATACTTCCGGAACATATGAAATAAGGAATTTTTTTCGTATTTCATATACACGAATTGCGCGGATTAGATAGCTCAGTTGGTAGAGCGTTTAGACCAGGATTCTCAGAAAGGGAAATTTGGATATTGAGAATTTTTATGTAGTAATCTTTTTAAATAGATATCCACGAATATCGGCAATTAGTCAAGTTTAAAATTAATGTATAAAAAGAGTGGTATTCAAATATCCCTTTATGGTTGAGACGAAGACACAAACGTGCCAGATTGGAATCCCGCCCATTTTGCTCTTATAAAAACTAATTCAGTCAATTCATCAAACATCAGAATGAGGTTTGCTACAATAGACTACACATGATTGTAACATTGCGTAGCGTCTTACTATTAGATAAAAAAATTTAACTCTGTAAGAAATTATTTTCATTCTTGTTTCAAATTAAAACTTTAAAAGTTAAAATATCTTTGAAAAAAAAATTAGTAAATAAATAAATAAAAAATAATAATAAAGGGATAGCAGAAAAAATATGATTCTGAATTATTGATGTACGATATTTATAATTTCATATTTAAATATTCATCATTTACTATCCGATTTCTCTCCGAAACCACTCTTTATCCTACACTTGAATAAACAGTGTATCTGTATCTCTCTCTCTTTCTCCTTTTTTTTTTTTATCAAAACGTCCGTTAAATAATATAAGACATTTTCTAATTTCTTTTTAATTTGTTCTAATGTATAGTATATTAAAATACGTTTCTTTCTCTCTAGGTGAAAGGAGGTATAGCAGAAGCTGATGGTAGGCTAATACAGGGTGATCAAATTTTAGAAGTCAACGGTCAAGACTTGAGAACAGCCTCACAGGAGCACGCAGCGGCAGTTCTTAAGGTTTAAATATTCTTTTGGTCGTTGCTATAAAGAATCCTTTTAAATTTTAACTACATCCTTAATGGGCTCTTCCCACCGTCGTCTGCTCAATCACATGATAGAGGAAAACGAATAACCGAATTCTGAGAATCGAATTCAAATAAATATTGTTCTTAAGAACAAAAGTGTTAATATTTAATATAAAATAAAATAAAAGTAATATTGTGCATTTGTAAACAGTGGAATAATTGTATTTGTAAATTTAATAATTTTTATAGAACACTTTATGTGTTTATTTATTTTCACCTGTAAGAATCGATTTTTGTATGATTTTGTGTAACTGTTACATTAACTGATCTAGCAATAAATAACGACTTGTTCTTGTGGAATGTTTATGGATTATAATTTGAAATTTTAAAACGTTTTCAGTTAAATTTATTCGCATAAAGGTGTTACAACAAGTTAATTAACTTAGTTACTGGTCTAAATGGATTTACGCAGTAAGATATTGCACTGTCACTGATTTAAGTACCAAAAATCAGAGTATTTAACATGTTCTTCATGAATATCAATAACAAATATAAACTAAATGATGATTGTAAATGTACACAGCAAACAAAAGATGATGAATAATGATATAAAATGGATTAAAAATGATGATGTATAAAAAAAAAAACACAGATTAAATACGATTGATCAAAAATAACAATAGAAAATATGCTATTTCAGCAATCGCTCTAGATAAACAAGACTTCGTCTGCTATTTGTTTTTCCTCTATCATGTGACCTCTGACGTCAGGTGGGAAGAGCCCATTAATGTAGATTTATTTCTATGATGCCATTACTTGTTAAAAATATTTCTTAAAAATTAAACTCTTCAACTTGCACTTGCATTCCGTTCCATGGATATTTTAATGCTAATGTCTCTTTGTATGTACATTACTTTACATATGAATGTTGTAAATTAATCAATATTTAGTTAATGAAAAACCTATCCAAAATTATGCATCGAAAATAATTCTTAAATTTCCTCTGCAATCTTTCTTCAACCAACATGTCACTTTTTAACGCACGATCCGGCAAAAGAAGTACTTTTAAAAGTAATTCTGTTAGTTACATAACTGTGTATTTGTATCAAATTTCATTCAAATCTCTTCATTAGTCTTCTAGAAAGTAGATATAATGCGAAAATCCTTTTATTATTGCAGACGAGTGTAACTTTTTAATATGTAAAATTAAAAAATACAGTAGACTCTCGTATAACGCGGGGTATACGTTCCGCGTAATAGGAAATCGCGTTATAGGAGACATACATTGAGCAGACGATTTCATTCCGCAATGTGACCAAAGCGTCGGGTGTTGACATAGTAATGGAGCAATCCTTCCTTGAACAGGTTGAAAGTAGAAAAGATGTCACGTGCTTCCTTTATTTCACGCGTTATACGAGACACTTTATCGGGTTGTATGAGTAATAGTCGCAGATTTTTCGTCGCGTTTTGTGGGAGCGCGTTGTACGAGATTCTACTGCATTACAATATTTAAAGTTGTCTGTCTAGTATATAAAACATATATGTCTATCATATGGGAGAAAATCTTACAACATATATTCGGAACTAGTATGTTGTGTCCAGCACAAAACCTTCTTCTATATTTCCTGATACACATTCATGTAATTTAGACCAAAACATTCACCATTGCATTTTTCATTGTAAAAACAATGGGGTGAAATCAACAATGGATATATATATTTAATAAAAAACGTTGTTGCAAACCAACTTAGATACATAGTTCAACCCATTCATTTCTAACGAATCAGCAATTTCTTTTGAAAAACACTCATACTGATAATTTACACCTCCATTCGGGGAAGCAACGGAAAAATTTTGTCCTCGTTGACTATTATTATTATAAATAAAATTTTTCAATTTCACAATGCTTGGTTAAAAATAATTCCAACTGTATATATTTATACGAAATTTCGTCCTATATTGCTATATGAAAAGCGGAAGAACAGCGCCATAGAACCAGCTGCTGTGAGCGATAATCATCAAGATTTGACAGACATCAGTTTATGGCAAGGTGCATCTAAATATAACTTTTCATGAAATTCATTGCATCAATTTTTGATGCATTTTTTTAGCCAAAAAAACGAATTCTAAGTATTCCATATGTATTAAAATAAATAAATAAATTTGATTAGTAACAACTGCAAGATTTCGACTACCCACTATTCACATATTATATACTCTTTTTACGGAAGAAAACTTAAAATTGACTTAACAAACCTGACACTTAACATTTTTCCTGTAAGGAAATTTTCGTAAAACAGAATTTACATAACAAGTTAAAAAAAAAAAAAAAAAAAAATGTTCAGTCGTTTTTTGAAACACCCATTTTCGAGATATAAAACTGACCTAACTAACCAAGACGACTATCAGTTTTTCCGTATAAACAAACTTACTCATTCACCGTAAAGACATATAAAACAGAGTTTAAATAGCGAGTTTAAAAAAAAAAAAAAAAAAAAATCATTCGAGCCATTTTCTGAAACACCCATTTTCGAGATCTAAAACTGACTTACTTAATCCAAACGACTGCCAATTTTCCTGTACTAACCAAGTAATACATACGAGAGGGCATCTAAAAAAGGCGTTTATGTAACAAATTTGAAGAAAACCGTTGAAGCCGTTTTTGAGGAACCTGCTTTCGGCCCCATTTCCGATTTTCACAACGAACAATTACATATAGAAGAATATGTAAAAAGGAGGTAATATAGCAAATTTTAAGAAAATCCGTTGAGACGTTTTTGAAAAAATGTACTTGCGAGACCTAAAGTTAACCTACTTACACAGATGCCTAAAAGGTTTTCTCGACTAACCAACTAATACGTACGAAAGGACATCTCATAGAGTGTTTATATAGCAATTTTGAAGAAAATTGTTTGAGCCGCTTTTGAGATATAGATTTGCAGTCACACTTTTGATTTTTAATATTTCACTTTTGGTTTTCCGATTTTCATCAAAAGTTGGAAAAATCATCTGTACACTATACTTGTTTTAAATCTGAAGTTGCGTTGTTCTGTCCTTACTCGTTTTCAAAATATGATAGTCAAAATATTCTCTACACACATACACACTGATAAATTGCCAAAAGCTCCTTTGCCGGACTCAGGAGACCTTAACATATTGTTGCGTACTTGGGGATTCGTGAGTTGTCCGAGAATGAAAGGCCAAACGTACAAAAAATCAGTAATTTATTCACAGAAAGTTCCAGAAAAATGCAGGTCTATAAACCAAGTATCAGCTTCAATTCAACTAGTAAACACAGCTTATACAACAGCTGTCAAAAGCAAATCCACAGTACAAACTGTATAGCAATAACACTTAAAGCAAGTCTCTTTCAAAGAGGCTCAAACAATACAGGCATTAGCGAAGCTGGCCGAGATCTGAACTGAACTAACTGCCTTGGCGAGAGAGCGCTTCTTATATACTGTTCCATGGAACCCAGATTTTTCGAGAAAACTCTAGAAAGTGGTCAACCAATCAACTTACAGGTTCCATATTTGGTATATCCCTTATAAGGATTTTCTCGCCAAGTTCGCCAAAAAAAATCGCCAAGGTGGGAAAAAGTCGCCAAATTTGGCGCCAAATCCATTACCTGCCTTATTGGGCTTTTTAATGCGTTTTTAAGGGGAAATAAGGCTATTTCAACGCTAAAATGACTAGAAATGGACAAAATTAGCACTTTATCAACTTACTAAGCCTCTTTGAAAGAATTTATATAAAAATAAACACAATTATTTACAGTTTTGTAACACTGCCCCCCTCCCAAGGACTGCACGTCCCGGGCAGTGCAACCCTTGGTCAAGAGGCGAAACTAACCAAATTTACACAATCTAAATTACAAAAACTAAGTTTCATATAACGACAAAATACAAAAAAAAAATAAAGTGAGAAATATTTACAAAATTCACAAATATGTACAAGTATTTCTATACAAATATTTACAGTGCGCATGCGCAAATTTTACCAGTATTTACATTTTAAATTTTAATTTTACCGTTAATTGTGGTACTTGGCTAGCCGGTTATAGTGCACCACCTTCGGTTTTGATGAAGGTGTTTTAGTGATCCGCACTACTACATCATTCAGCCTCTTTAGGACGGTGTATGGTCCGTCCCAGTTGCACTGTAACTTGGGAGAGAGTCCTTTGCGGCGAACAGGATTCCACAACCAGACCTTGTCTCCTTCCTGGAACTCATGTTGTGTAGCCTTTAGATCGTACCTTGTCTTCATTTTCTCCGTTGACATGTTAATCCGCTCCCGAGCAAAGTTGTGTACGTCCTCAAATCGTGCCTGGAGATCTTGGATGTACTCCTCGGGCGATGAAGGCGCATCGGGTGGACAACCAAACAGGAGATCACAAGGGAGACGAAGTTCACGTCCAAACAGCATCTGGGCTGGAGTATAGCCGGTGGTTTCATGGACAGCACTTCGATAAGCCAGCAGGAACAATGGCAATTTCATGTCCCAATCTTGCTGGTTCCTTGATACTAGAAGAGAGAGGTTATTCAGGATGGTACTATTGAACCTCTCGACCATGCCGTCCGACTGGGGATGTAAGGGTGTTGTCCGGGTTTTGTCTATGCCGAGTAGTTGACACAGTCCTTTGAAAACATCAGAGGTAAAGTTCCTACCTTGGTCGGTATGAAGTTGTAGGGGCGTGCCGTACCTTGACACCCATTGCTGCACTAGGACCTCTGCGACTGTGCATGCCTCTTGATTGGGAATGGGATATGCCTCAGGCCACTTGGTGAAATAGTCCATCACGACGAGGATGTATTTATTTCCACTGGAGGTCCGTGGCAAAGGACCCAAGATGTCGATTGCAATCCGTTCAAATGGTGCTCCTACGTTATACCGTTGCAGTCTTCCTCGACTTCGTTTCTGCGGGCCTTTGCGTGCCGCACAAGCATCACAGGATTTACACCATTTCTCCACATCCTCCTTTGCCTTGCTCCAGTAGAAGCGTTCCCGAACTTTCTGCAGAGTCTTCATTACCCCAAAATGGCCTCCGGTAGAGCTACTATGAAGTTGTTCTAAAACAGCTGGAACTTTTGATCTTGGTAATACCATCTGCCACCTGAAGCTTTTCCCATCATCAGATTCGCACTTTCTGTATAATACGCCGTTTCTGATATGAAGAGAGTCGCAAAGTGTCCAATAACTTTTCGTAATGGGACTAAATTCTGGAAATGTCCTGCCAGGTAGGTATGTTGCTGGTCGTCTCCTTCAGATGTAATATTGGCTTTACGTCAGGATCTTCCAACTGGGCTTGTCTAAGTTCTTCGTCACTCCATGGATCGGTATCTTCTTCTGATGGTGTTGCGACAGTAACTTGGCGAGCAACTGGCTGTATTCTATGGGGTCTATCATCGGCTTTACAGCTGTATTTATGATCTTCAGATGGAGGCTTCCGCAAGAAGGCATCTGGATTTTCACTTCAGAGACATTCTTGGTTGCGTCTCTAGGTGTTCTTGCTGGGCAGCTTCGTTTGATATGCCCGTCTTTTCCACAGCCCCAGCAGTTAGTTGTTGGAGTCTTCCCTTCTTTCCTACTCTCAAGAATGCGTAATCTTCTATTAATTTCTGCAATCATTTCCTCAATCTCTTTAAGATCATCTTGAGAGCCGTTCACTTTGTCTGCTGTGCTGTTCTGGCGATGTTTATAGGAGGCTTGTTGGGCTGTCTCGAGCTTTAGGGCATACACCAAAGCTGACTCCACATCCTTCACGCCGGAGAGTCTGAGGGCTTTTTGAATATCTGGATCTCCGACAGCATCAATGAAATATTCTAGAGCCAGATCATTACGTGTTTCAGGATGACAGTCTGAGAAAGCCAAATGTGAAAGCCTCTGGATGCTTGATGCCAGTTCTTGTAAGCTTTCCCCTGGTCTCTGACGACGGGACCTTAGCTGGAGTCGACTATATTCTTTGGACCATTTCGCTCCAAAACGTAGCTCTAGTGCTCTGGTTACAGCTTCGAAGTCATATCGCTGTTCCTTCGAAAGGGTCTCCAGAATATCTGCGGCGTCGCCCCGCAACGACCCTACCAGATGAGCCGTCTTTGCAACAGAGTCCCAGCCGTTAGCTTCAGCTACGATGGAAAACTGCGTCTTATATACATGCCAGGAGGAACTGCTGTCGTAGGTAGATAGCTTAATAAATTCCTGATTCTGGATTCTTCTCTCTTTCTTTTCAGTTTCCTGGGGCATGGATTCTAACTTTTCTTCCACTTTTCTCTCCAGATCTTCTTCTATTCTCTTCAATTTATCTTCTATCTCTGAAAACCTTCCTTTCAGTTCCTGATCAAAATTTTCTTTAACTTTCTCCTCAAAATTCTCTTCTATCTTCATAAATCTCTCTTCAAAATTTCTTTCAACTTTCATAACTTTCTCTTCTATTCCATCCATTCTATTTTCCATCACCGTTAATTTACCCTCTATTGATTCTTTCGCCGTTGAAAGCTCTCTCTTCATCTCATCTAGATTAGATTTAATTTCTTCGGTCAAACTGGCTTACATCTTTTCCTGAACTGCTTTCATTTCCTTCATTTCTTCAGTCAAACCGTCTTTCAATTCTCTTTGCGATGTTTCCATTTTCTCCTGTACTGCTTTCATTTCCTTCATTTCTTCAGTCAAACCGTCTTTCAATTCTCTTTGCGATGTTTCCATTTTCTCTTGTGCTACCTTCATTTCTTCAGTCAAACCGTCTTTCAACTCTCTTTGCGATGTTTCCATTTTCTCTTGTGCTACCTTCATTTCTTTCATCTCTTGACTCAGGCTATCTTTCATCTCTCTCTGTCCTTCCTTCATTTCTCTTTGCCCTTCTTTCATTTCATTCATCTGGGTAGCTAAGCTTTCTAGAAGTTTCTTCATCTGTTCCTCCATAGCTCTAGTTATAACCATTCACAGACAATCCCGCTTCTGACACCAGAAATGTTGCGTACTTGGGGATTCGTGAGTTGTCCGAGAATGAAAGGCCAAACGTACAAAAAATCAGTAATTTATTCACAGAAAGTTACAGAAAAATGCAGGTCTATAAACCAAGTATCAGCTTCAATTCAACTAGTAAACACAGCTTATACAACAGCTGTCAATAGCAAATCCACAGTACAAACTGTATAGCAATAACACTTAAGGCAAGTCTCTTTCAAAGAGGCTCAAACAATACAGGCATTAGCGAAGCGGCCGAGATCTGAACTGAACTAACTGCCTTGGCGAGAGAGCGCTTCTTATATACTGTTCCATGGAACCCAGATTTTTCGAGAAAACTCTAGAAAGTGGTCAACCAATCAACTTACAGCTTCCACATTTGGTATATCCCTTATAAGGATTTTCTCGCCAAGGTCGCCAAAAAAATCGCCAAGGTGGGAAAAAGTCGCCAAATTTGGCGCCAAATCCATTACCTGCCTTATTGGGCTTTTTAATGCGTTTTTAAGGGGAAATAAGGCTATTTCAACGCTAAAATGACTAGAAATGGACAAAATTAGCACTTTATCAACTTACTAAGCCTCTTTGAAAGAATTTATATAAAAATAAACACAATTATTTACAATTTTGTAACAATATAAATGAGGTAAAAATGGATATTGAAATTTTTGACTGAATATAATACTTCCACTGTCGGGTAATGGAAGTAATATCTTGTAAAACCTATTCTGTAGACAAAAGGACCCTGTGATTGCATAGCCGCCAAGTGTTCCGTATCTGAGATAACGGTACATTTTTTTTTTTTTTTTTTTAATAAAACTTTTCCTGTTATTCAATCCCAGAAAACTGCTACAATAACTTATAAAAAAAATCTGTGTGAAGTATACCGGTATCCAAAATACTGAACATTTGGTATCTATGTGATTAATAACTGCTTACAATTCGTTTCATTTTCATGTATGTTTATAAGTGTTATTTTTGAGGAGAAAAAAAAAAGGCATCATTTAGAGAGAGAGGAAAAAAAAAAAAAAAGAAAAAAACGTCATTTAGACCTTTATATCTCTTCTAATATGCTGATCACCTTTTAAGGCTTCGCAACCATCAGATTCAAACTTTCTTTGTTCTTTTATAACCCTCTGGGAGTTTTGTTGCTTCATACTGTAAAGATATTACATTCAAAAATGAAGTTTTTCGAATTCAGTTTTTTTTTTTATTATTATTTTTTTTTTTTATCAATTTAAATATTTTAACGCACACAAACTTCAAACCGTCTCAATTATATATATTAAAAACAAAAACTGTTTTAGTTACGAGATAAAACTTTAGTTAAAATACATTTAAAAACAAAATAAAAACAATTAAAATTTAGACGTTTCGAAACCCGCCTGGGTTTCCTCATCAGTATCACTACAACACAATTTGCAAGCATTACATGAATACCCAAGGAATTTATAGAAGCACAGAATAGTGAGGAGCCAGTGCGCATGTTTTATTGATAGTGTGGAGATAGCTGGCAGTGTGCCAACTCTCAAGGAAAATACGTGATTTATAATTATCATAACCAGAATTTAGAACTTTTATATTATCGAAGTCAAGAATATGATCGGTTTCTATTGAATGGATTAAAATTTTAGAATTTTGGTTGCAATTTTTATATTATAGTCTGTGCTCCTGTAGTCTAATTCTTGCAGTACGGCCAGTTTCACCTATATCAACATGTTTACAATTTTTACGAGGAATTAAATATATTACGCCAGTTAGATCCAAAGAAGGGGTAACAGGTTTAAAATTAAAAAGGAAGTTTTTTAATTGTTTAATAGGCCGGAAAGCAGTTCTTATTAAATTTAAATACTTCTTTTCGAGATTTAAAATTAGAACCTTAAGTTTACTTAATGAAACAGATGTTTAAATTTATTTATTTTTTAAATGCTCATTAATGTAAAAGGTGACATGTTCAAAGAGTGAAAAAAAGAAAAATAGAAATCAAAAAATTTAATTTTTGATTGCGATATAATACGAAGCAACTAAAATTCCACAGGATTGCATGGGAAAGAAGAAAGCGTGAATATAACTCATGTGCAACTTTGGCAAGTATTTCTGTGTACACGTAACTTTCCATTACTTAGTATAATTCTAATTTCTTTCTCATATTTTTAGACTACAATGGGCCGAATACACATGAAAATTGGTAGGTTAAAAGCTGGTTCTAGGCGAAGTACGTCAAGTTTAATTACCACAGCAAAGAGGCAGGAAAGTTTAGACTCGTAAGTAGACATTTTATTTGAAGTTATAGTATGTGTGATACATATATATATATATATATATATATATTTAAATCATTCCTATGTATGTATGCTTCCATGTTGTATTTGTGTTGCTATATATATTAAGTGCTAGCTCATATTATACTTGATGTTTATCTGTGGATAAAAGCTATTTATGTATGCATAACTATTGTTTTCCTAGATGTTGTCTAGATATTACAATATTTAAATGTAGATTTATATGCATTTAAACAACAGTTTAATGTATTAACTTGAAAGAAAAGGTAGTAAATTTAAAAATGGTAGTTATTTTTGCTGACCATTAGTAAATTTAGGTTTTAATTAGCGTTGAATGTATCAAATTAGAAAGAAATAATTTTGCATGAACTATAAATTATACGTGGAAGTTCATAAAAACGCAATTATGTATTCTAAAGTTTAATTACTTCACAATTTTTTTTCTATTCCTTTTAGTGAAGCAACAGTGTTGATTTAATACTGGAGTAATTGAGCCATGTTCAAAGCTAGTCTTGTTATGTTAACGTAATCATTTTATATATATATATATATATATATATATATATATATATATATAAATTTCGGGTTAACAAATCCTTTCTTACTGTAATTACAGTTCTTTAAATTTTAAATAAATAAAATTAGAAATATATTACTGAAAATAACATAATTTTATCAAAAATTATCATTCATTCTTCGTAATAGTAAGATTATAATTTTTTTTCTTATTTATTTAATTCTGGGAATTTAAATCTAATTGCTCTAACGCATGTATTTTAAATTATATAATATAATATTTTATAACTTTTTTTTTCTTCGAGTAAAGGAACAATAAATATTCTAGAAATAATTTGTAAATATATGATTAATTCAGTAAAGTATTTTAACTTATTAAATTACACCCAAATGAATGTTTTCATACATAATTTTTTTTTTAATTTTAGCCCCTATTGTGATATGCAATTTATATATATATATTTTTTTTTTTCTACATGTGGAATGAAAATAATTTTACTGGTACAATTGGAAGAATTGGAGATGCTTTTTTTATCTTTCTTATGCATGTAAATATATTTTGACATGTTACATCTTATTGCAAAGCATTTACGATCGAAAATTAATTTAAGTGTAAAGCTAAAGCACCAAAAAAGAAAATGTTTTAATTCACTAAATTACATGCATGTTGATGTATCTTAAAACATCGATGTTCTGTTTGAAAAAAAAATAAAAAAAATCCAAAATATGTTTAACCGAGTTAAAAATGTATTATTTCTCGGAATTATGTCCAAAGCAGAACAAGGAATCATGTATCATGCTTTTTGGATGAGCGCTGTATAATAGAATATAACAAATAAACACGTGATAAGGCTTTTTTTTTCCATTAAAAGCTTTTATTGCTTTCTGATGAAGCATAAAATGTTTTAAAGTGTCAATTATAAATAATCACAGTGTCACATACTTGTCCCTATAAATGCGCCAGAATTATTTAAAGTTTTCAACCTTGACTTTAAGAAAATGAAAAAAGTAAAATTAAATATGATTACAAAACTCAATGCTGATAAAACTTTATTTTTCGAAACATCGACGAGATTTTGTACATTCAACTTTTATCTTAAAAATAGTAAAATCAGCTATCAATAACGCTGATAAAATTTTCTCTTTGGAAATATCGACGAGATTTTTGCATTTTCAACTTTTATCTTATTTGTCCTAAAAAAAAAAGTAAAATCAAATATCATTAGATAACTTAATGCCGATAAAAACTTTATCTTTGGAAACATCAATGAAATTTTGCAAATTCAACTTTTATCTTAAAAATAGTAAAATAAGCTATCAATAACAATGATAACATTTTATCGACGAGATTTTGCCTTTTCAACTTTTTACTTATCTGATTTAAGTTTTAAAAAGAGTAAAATCAAATATCTTTAGATAACTTAATGCTCATAAAACATTATCTTTGGAAACATCGACGAAATTTTGCATTTTCAACTTTTATCTTAAAAATAGTAAAATCAAATATCATTAGATAACTGAATGCTGATAAACTTTGTCTTTAGAAACATCGACGAGATTTTTGCATTATCAACTTTTATCTCATTTATCTTATATTTTCCAGCCTTGTTTAATCATCGGTAGAAATGTGCATTGTATCTATAGGTAATGTCGTAAAGCACTTCGTATTTTTATATAAACTGTGTGTCCTGTGGTGCTTTGCTCTCCCCTCACTTGCAATTACTTCATCGCATGTCACTTTCTCTGTGTTTGTCCACCCTGTGTTCTCACTTTAAACTCCTTTAATGTAGCCACATGTCCACAGTTCTGAGTATAAGCAAAACTGCATATATAGTGTAAAGTGTTCAATTGCTAAGTGACTGGAAAATGTTTAATGTTATATTTGTTTCGTTTCCTTTAAAAATGCATATTTATCTTAAATATTCGTGTTTTGGATCTGTATAAATGCATTTTGCCATTTCTGTCTTAAAGTGTTTTTGTACTAGGTGGGAGAAATAATAATTTTTACCTTCACACGATCAGCAATAAGTTTCTAAATACTGAAATTTAGAACTTTGATTTAACTGGAGATAGATCAGTAACAAATATTTTTTATCTGACTTGAAAAAGCATTAATTGTACAAATTTTATAGACTTTATTTGTTTATTTTTATTTATGACTTTCTTCTTCATACATAAGAGGAAAGTATTGGATTCGTAAAAATTTTCTAACTCTGTTTTTCGGTGTATTTACACGTTTCGAGATGTCCTGAACATGATTTGCTCACATTTCAAAAAATATGTCTGTCTGTGTTTGCATATAAAAAAAAAAATTGTGGACGTTGTATTTCAAGAATTAATGGATAAAATTTAAATAAACTTGGTATTTAGTTGGACTTAGACATGAATTGGTTCTGATTACATTTACGGATCAATCGCTTAAAAAATAACCTAATTCTTTTTCTTTTTTTTTTTTTCATATTGTTTAATATGGCAGTAAGGACAAAATTTCGTATAAATGTATATAATGAGAGTTTTTTTTTTTTTTTTTTTTTACTTTTAAACGTGAAATTGAAATAAAAAGATGTATAATAATATTACCCAATTAGAAAAATATTTTTGTACTTAGTTAGTGCCTTAAGTTCTGATACATTATGAAAGAATTAAAATGAAAAAAAAAATTATATCAATTTTAAAACTAAATCTTCTTAAAGTTTTATTTTACCTATAAATTTAACATATTGCACCTTTTTATTCAAAATTATCACCTTTTTGCTTCACACAGGCTTTAAGTCTCTTTGACCAATCATCTATCGAGGTACGCACTACTTCCATGAGAATTTCAATGACTGCTTTCCTTAAAGATTGTTTAAAACTTTTCAAACTGGGATGTCGTTTTTGGCACACCTTTGTCTCCAACACTGACCACAATTTATAGTCGAGTGGATTCAAATCCGGGCTGCTGTAAGGCCAATATTTGGTTTCTATGAAGTCTGGAACATTTCTCTTTTAACCACCACTGGGTCGTCTTCGTTTTTTATGAGCAGGAGCGTTGTTTTGTTGAGAAGTCCAATCGTATCCACTGTACAAGTTTACGTTCAGGGGCTTCACTATTGGTTCTAAGATAGTGTCCTTATTAACTTTTGCCATGGTTTTACACTCCTTTCTTGCAAAAATGAATCTCTGTAACGCCTTCATAACTGATACCCCACTAAACCATTACGGAAGCCGGATAATGAGCTCTCTGTACGCCTTTTTCTTTTCTTTGGCTTTTTGAGCAGTCCTTGCGTATACACGGTCATTCTGGCGATTGAAAGATTCGTCAACGTCAAAAATTTTCTCGACCGTAAGCAGAATTCTTCTGTCGCCGTTTGCCGTTATGAGTGTACCGTCGCAACAGTTTTTTTTTCCTTTGAGGAACTTCTGGAGCTTTAATTCATTTGTAAGGAAAGGGCCAATTATTCTTCTAAAACCTCTTTGTCTAAGGTCTGATGTTGCAGACGATCTCTAACGATGAATTTTGAAATATTATTTTATCATCTGCTGTGTTTGTATCACAGCCGAAGGTCTGAAATTTTTGTATCAGAACTTATGGCACAACTAACCATATGTAGGGGGAATTCCCACCCCCGTGTGATAAGTACCCTCCGTGGGAGAAAAGTTTCAATATGGGTATCTTTTAAACGATCCTTTCAGTGCCTTTGCAACGAATCATTAAACCATAGGTCTGTGATAATTTGAAAGGAAATTAACGACTTTTTTTTTTCCTTTTTAACCCTAAAATATGTATTTCGCATACCATACCTTTATATAGTATAAAATTGATTTTCTTTGGGCATTTAGTATTTTGCTTCTGTCTGTAATCAAAATCGTCTGCATTCTTTACAGAAAATAATGTTGATAAATAATAACTTTAATAAATAATATGAACTGTATGAATATGTATGAATATGTATCGAAACATATAGAAGAAAGCTTTGTGGTGGTCACAACATACTAGTTTCGATCAAGTCATAAAGTAAAAAAAAAGAAAAAGAAACATTTTTTATTAATGATTTTAATTTTCCATTTTTGAAAGATTTCTAACTTTTCCAGTTTCAAACGAAAAAAAGAATATCCTCGATTACGAGATTTATTATTATTATTATTACCATTATTATTATTATTAGAATGTATGTAAGTGATTGAGAATCGGCTGATATTTAAAGATATTTTCATTCGATTAAATCTAAAAAGTTTATACTTAAAGATTCAGCACCAAGAAAAAGATTTGCTTTAAAGAAAAAAATAATAATAATAACTAGTACAGTTTTAGAATTGCAAAATTTAGAAATGAATCTGAATAGGATTTAAAAATTTTAACAGAGAAATCGACAAAATGTATCAATATGTCGATACTTCCAAATGATAAACCTGCAAATTAAATTATAAAGATTATTTTTAAAAAGTTAATATTTTAATTTCTTTTTAAATAATCTTGTACTGTTTAAAATGAATTTTAACATTTCCCCTCCAAAAAAGGGTGTCATCTTAGGCTAACTTAGCTCAACCAATATTTTTAGAAATAAGATTCGAAATTTCTTCGTTTTCGAATGCTGTATCTGGAAACTGAAGTCCAGAGCGTTAAACATTCCCCACCAGGTGGGATTTTCTGATAGAAAATTTACTGATTGTGTGATGATTTTTCATGCAGAGTATCAAGTGCTATTGGTGCCCCATAACTATTTCCCCAACCGTTATTTACAAAGATATTCTTCGAATCGAAAAAATATGTTCAAGTTAAAAATCGTTTATTTTAGAGATAGCTTAAGTCAATAAAACTATTCCTGTGTAAATTTGAAAATATCCGGATTCTCAGTTTTATAAATGTAGAGTACAGGTTTCTTCATATATTGAGATGAAGAAAAGAAGTTGCCTTGCTATATGACTATTGAAACAAAATACCTGGTAAGTGAAAATGTATACTGGGATTTCAAAGTTACTAAGCAAAATGTAGTAATGTATTTATTCAAAGGATATTCATACATGTAGGGCATTATGAACAAGTTTTTCAAAAACATTTAATATACACTTCTTTTGTTACACGATATACGTCAAATGTAGTCGGCAGCAAAAGTATCCGAGCACTAGCAAAGATTCCTATATAAAAAAAGTACACTTAATACAGTTTTTTTTAAATAAATCCTTGTCGAATCATGTTCTTAGTCAGTCTAAGAACATGATTCGACAAGGATTTATTTAACAAAACAGTATTAAGAGTACTTTTTTTTTTATAAAGGAATTTTTGCTAGTGCTTTGATACTTTTGCTGCCGACTGTATATAATGCAATTTTTAGCAAATATTGTGTAGCATGTCTGTATCGATAGCGTTAACATCTGTGATATGGGCATCCAAACCCCTCGTGATCTAAGATCTGAAGTCACGTATATGTTATCGTTAATGATAGAAGAACCTTATAGAGGAGGCAAATGGGTTACCTTAGAAGTGAACCTGAGTTATACAGTGGACAATTAGTGGTGAGATCAAGCCAAGGGAAAAACAAAATCATCTGTTGTCTGAAAGTATGTCTTTTAAGAGAGGTACACAATTTTACCTAGACTTTTAATGAAAGTAAAGCAGTATTAGATCCTCTGAGGATAATTGGGAAAACAAAACAAAACAAATTATCTTTAGGAGTGGCCTTTGAACAGAGGGGGGCATTAAGAGAGGTTTCATTGTATTTCTCTGTTAATTTCTGAGGAAATAACCATTGAACTTCGATAACACTGGACACTCTGCTTATATATGCATATATCTATGTTATTTCTCCCATCTGTATTGTTTTATAGTTGTACTGTATAATAGTTACTTATCCTCAGAACAGTTCTATACCTCTCTCTCTCTCAACTTTCTGCTTATGCTTAAGTGACCTTATATATTTCTGTCTGTCATTAAGTTATGCACTTTTTAGCTTATTGCGATCAGCTTTAATAGCTCAGAAAACATTCCAATACATTTAAAAGAGATTTTTCCTCATGCATTCCATAGAAAAAGGAAGTGAAGGTACGTTAGATGTTCTCATGTTGACCAATCATATTTCTCTCTCTCCCCCCCCCCCTTTTTTTTTTTTTTTTTTTACTTTTATTTTGTTATGGTGATTCTTTATTTGACATTAGTTATGCTAAATCCCGCATGGTTTACTGTGTTTTATTTTATGTCTTGAGTTTTAATTTCTAAAAATTTTCTCGTACATTTTTAAGTTACTCCATTACATCAGTACCTTTTAATTCATGCAATTAATTTATTTATAAAACACATTTAATATCAAAATGGAATATAATTATGTTTGATAATAAGTGGAAATGAAATGACAGAAATTTTAATTGAAAACTATTCAGCTGTTGGCTGCATTTTTATACTATTTTTAATGCAAATTCTGATTTATTTTCCTTTAAGACTTGCACGCTTTCCTTAATGAGAGCAGCTTTTTGTTTTAATATAATGCACTAAATAATAATAATAATAATAATAGTAATAAAACACATTTTCTAAAATCTTTGTACTGTTTATTTTATTTCAAGAATAAATGGTTAATATTTTATGCTCTTTGATAGAAGTTGTCTGTTTTTATTTATTTGTTTTTCTTCTAAACAAACCTACAAAAGACATAAATTATATTGCATTTTTTAAAGATTTCTGTTTTTACAAATTACAAAATGATTTATTATATATATTTTTTTAATTCTGTGTTATCCCTAGTTTTGTGTAGATTTCTAATCCCAACTGATTAGTTTAGAATTGCTTTAGTTCGTAAAAGTTTTTTTAGATTTTTGTGTTTATGTTATCTTTTGTGTGTATATATTGAATTATAATAATAATGTGTTCTTTATGTTAAATACTTTTCTTTAATGTGTATAAAATTCACAATGCTGCCTTTCTTTTTCTCTATCTTTAAATGTTACAATATTCGTTTAAAATATATACATCAATTTCTCATGTTATTTATGTATGAACAAAGCAATTTTTTCTAAATTCCTTGTTGAGTATATTAAAGCAATAATTCAGATAGTTCTTAAATAACCTAACATAATCTTCATTCTTTTAAATGTAATAAATGTATATTGTTGGTTATTTTTCATTTCCCCATTTTACATTGATGTAAATAGCTTATAAACACAAAATATTCACTAAATTTTAATGATTTTTTCCTGTAAATGCTACCCCACTGAAAAAATAGTAATTATATTAACATAAAATAGTAATGATAATAATAAATAATGTACAAAACCTATGCATATACAAAACGGGATAATTGAATTATCTCTTTTGCGACATTGAAAAAATTACTTATCTTTAAGAAATTACCATTTAAAATACATCTGCTGTAATATTAATCACAGAAGGTTAAATTTGTGTATTGTTTTAAAGACTCAAAAAAAAAAAAAAAAAAAAAAGATTTTATTTTTATCAATGTCACATGTACGTTTTTAAATAACGTAAAACTTAAGATAGCAATTATTCACTTATATTTAATTTGTATGACATTTGTATGGTAGACAAAAAATAAAATAAATGCATGTCATTAATCAATTTGATTTTATAGCTGCTGTTATGAAATCTTACAAAGTTTCAAATCTAAGCAACAGTGACGAACAATATTAAATTAACTTCACCAACCACCTACACTTCTTCGACTAGTATTCAGAGAGGAAAAAATAAATAAAAATAAAAAATAAATAAATAAAAATCCGATTGAACTCGGCCATCGTATTCCGGTACCGATACGAATGGTACCGATAAGGAAGTATTGAGAACAGTGCCTTTCATAGTAATAATATGTATACTTGCTTATATTTCAGGGCTTATCGATCTGTAATTTGCCGAATATTTTTGCTATCTTTATTTTTCTTTTTCTATGCAAATTAAAGTATGTTTAAAAATTTTTACGAACTATCAAAAATTGAGTAATACCATTGCACTTCTGCATGAAAAAGGCATAGCGGTGTTCGTTAACTCTGTATTTAAAATGTCTCCTAGTTTTGCCAATATAACCTAGAGTGCATGAAAAATAAGGAATAAAATTGGTCGTCAGTGCTGTTCTTTTACGTTTTTTAGTCGTAAAACAGGTAAAACTCTGCTAATATTACAGATAGTGAAAATTACAATAATATAACAAATGACAGAAAATTCTACTCCTACAATAGGTAACCACTAAAGCTACGCAGACGCTGGAACAGTTCAAGTCATAAAACGTAACGATCCTTTCTCCCTGTTGCCCTGTTTCGATAAAAATTACAACATACTTTCGAAGCATGCACAATTCCAGGAATAAGACTTCGATATGAAAACAAACAGTAGGAGTTTATCTTTAAAAATGCAGAAATTTGTTTTGTTGACAAATTTAAAAAAAGACTTTGAAACTAAAACGCGAAAACATTTTAAACAATTTGAAAAAAATGGAAGAAAAAAATAGTAAACTAACAAAATTCATATAAGTTTCATTCGGGTGTGACACTGAACGTATCGGTTTATTAAATCTTTTATGGGTCTTACCAATGACACGGGAATTATATCCCGAAAAAATTCAAGATAATTTTTAAATTATTCATTCCTTGAGAATATTAGATGAATCAGAATAAATGTGTAAAGCACATTTGATACATAATGCACCATATTTGTACAATAAATGTAAGTATAGAAAGCAATCTTTAAGATGATGAGAAAAGAATTTTCTCACTTGTCTCTTCACGTATACGTCTATTAATGTTAATTTTTGTTCATGAAATAGTATAAAGGAAATAACAACAGTTCAGTTGTGTTCAGAATATTCGTGAAAAGTTGCATAATTTCTCCCCTCAAAAAAAAAACAAAAAAAAAAAAAAAAAAAAAAGAATGAAAGAAACATGAAAATGTTTTTAAACATTTAAAGTGTGATTAATTTCATTATGAGTCAAAAAATAACACAAGTCTGAAAAAATAAAAAAAATAAATAAATTCAGCTGCATGGCATTTTTTGGTAAATTTTATGTTTTCGAGGACGCTAAATCCAAAAATAACTTCCATTTCTGCTCCTCACGTACATTTTTTTTCTTTGAAAGGGATTAGCAATAAAAAATCACTAATTTTAATGAATATGTATGAATATGAATGACTATGTTACATTGAAGTAAAGCATATTCTTTCTCATAATTAAACAAACATGTCTTTCATGATATATTTTACATTCTGTGTTTTACACCTTTTACCTGTGAAACCTCTTCTTATTTTTGATGTCGCTCCATACATGCTTTCGCTTTCACCCACTGCCCTCTACCATCACTCCTGGTTTCCATTTTGCATTATTTTTTAGATTATCTTTTATAAATATTGTTTTAAAGTAAGAAATAATCACTGAATATCGTTTTATAATCAACAATAGATTACCAGACTTCACGTTACCACGTAAAATTAAGCTAAAAGTATAAATCTTGCAAAAATAAACAAACAAATAAATAAGTAAAAAGACTTGATGGAATTTTGTTTACTATATTTTTCAGTTATAAGGAATAAAAATAAATAACAAACAGTAAAAATACCTTATACAGTTTCTTTTTTTTTTTTGTTACATACCTCTGTGTTGTTAATTAAATTTTATTCAAAGTTTGACACTGAACTTATGCGTATGGAATTTGAATGATAGATAATTAATATTGTAATGGTAACATAAGAAAAACTTAATTTGAAAATTAGGATATGTCCTATATTTTTATTGCCTTTGTTTTTTTTATATTATTACTTTCAGTGTCGTGTTGATATATGTATATTTTTTAATACAGTAACAATGGGGAAAAGTTATAGACTATTCAGCAGCCACTATAAAATAATTAAATAAGTCATAAAAGATAGTTTAAACTGAACATTTCATGGGTATATCTTCAGTTTTTGGAATACCAATTTTCCTGATACTGGAAAAAAATCCAAATTTTTACCAATTCCTCTTACACATATTCTCCAAATATGTGATATATGCTTATATTTTATCAAAATATGCTTGAACCTAGATGTCTAACTGAAAAAAAAAAGAAAGAAAGAAAGAAAGAAAGAAAGTGAAATTGCCCTGAAAAGCGCATCGCTCTTCACTTTGAGGTCCTTACTTCAGAGATTTAGGAACAAAGAAATTTTTGCACATGTAAACAGAAAATTGCTGTGAATAAATCTAAACATATAAAACACTTCATATATATATATATAAACTTTTTTGTCCAATATTTGTAAATAGATGCTTTTATAATTAATATTAGATTACGTTTATAAATGTTATTTTTCTTACACACATAAATTTTGTCCCTTTTAAAACGTGCTTTATTTGCTTGTTTAATTAATAATTATATTCATTAATTTCAATGCTTCATTTTTTTTTCTTGTTTTTTTTTCGTTTTCTTTTAATTTGATCGCCAAAAACTGTTTTCATAAAGAGATTATTATATTAAACAAAAATTATAAATTAAACAGGGGTTTTAAAAAGATATTTCTCGTTTTGTTATTTTATTTATTTAATGACATTTATATGTTGTGAAAAAGAAATATACAAAATAACTTTCAGCATACCAATCTTAAAAACTTTAATATTTTATTTCCAACGTTTCGGTTAAATTCCTTCATTAACCTTCTTCAAGGAAGAAACGATGTTTAAAAAACTTAAACATAGATAATTTAGGTTATTCCTTGATATCACAAATACAAGTTCTAGGAAAATTAACAGATGATTACACAACTTATAAAAATATACTATATACATTTTAAAAATATGCTAAAACATTTAAATGAACTTGAAACATGACACTACAAGAAAAGGAACTACTAGAGCAAATGGAATAAAAAGTATCAATATTGCGGGGTTGCCAAAACTAAGCTAAAAGCAGGGTAACCATAAATTAATTTAAGCCCAAGAAATGAAGCCAAATTAATTTATGGTTACCCTGCTTTTAGCTTAGTTTTGGCAACCCCGCAATATTGATACTTTTTATTCCATTTGCTCTAGTAGTTCCTTTTCTTGTAGTGTCATGTTTCAAGTTCATTTAAATGTTTTAGCATATTTTTAAAATGTATATAGTATATTTTTATAAGTTGTGTAATCATCTGTTAATTTTCCTAGAATTTGTATTTGTGATATCAAGGAATAACCTAAATTATCTATGTTTAAGTTTTTTAAACATCGTTTCTTCCCTGAAGAAGGTTAATGAAGGAATTTAACCGAAACGTTGGAAATAAAATATTAAAGTTTTTAAGATTGATATGCTGAAAGTTATTTTGTATATTTCTTTTTCATAATTATTAAAACAGCATATATAAATAAGTGGAATAAATATTTCTGAATTTATATGTTGAATATAAGATTCTTAAATATCATCTTTTGAATATCTTTTTATATCAGTCCCGCGGAGCTCAAAACGATATCCTTGGAACGAGGATCTGCTGGCCTCGGCTTCAGCATAGTTGGCGGTTACGGCAGTCCGCGAGGAAATCTTCCAATTTACGTAAAGAAAATCTTCGACAACGGCGCAGCTGCTAAAGATGGTCGACTGAAACCAGGAGATCAAATTCTTAGTGTCAATGAGCACAGTTTAGAAGACCACACTCACGAAGAGGCTGTCCAAGTGCTGAAGAAAGTGACAGGAACTGTTGTTCTTCAAATACTATCATAGAAAACGTTAAATTTTGTATTACGTTATACATGTATAAAAAAAAAATGTTTATATATAAATGAAGCTTATAATGATTTGTTTGTACATTCCTGTTTAAAAGTGAGAATCTTGGTTGCAAAATGAAAAGTTTGGTGCTTTACCTTGTTAAATATTCATATACATCTGCACAAACCTCACATTTAAACTGCTATTTAGGCAGCTGTATAAAGTGTTATAAAGAGACGAATATTATCAAATTATTACCAAAAAAAAAAAGCGTTTAAAATAAAGTGGCACAAGAATCGCTTTGTACATGAGTAGTCCATCTATGCAGCAATAAATGGCAACGGCACAGAAGGATATATTGAGATGGCTCAATTAACTTTCATTTTAATCTCAGGTACTGTTGAGAAGTACGGTGTTTGAGGCTATAGGAACATATGAATATAAACATGATAAACTTTCCATTTGTGAAATCTTATATTGTGCCTTTTTATTTTCGTCATGCACTAAAAGACTATGTGACCATTTTGAATACTGAAATAATGTAAAAGTTTAAGAAATTTTACATACTAGTGCATCGCTATATGTTTTTTCACTCAGTTTTATCTTGACAATTTTTTTAGAAACTGTTTTAATGTTAAATGGATTTTTTTTCCTCTCCCAGTCAGTTAATATTTTATATACTCTGTTTGTGTCGTGTTGAAAACAATAACATTGAAATAATTTGTATGTGAGTCAGTATTTAAAGTAAGAATTATGTGTGTAAATTAATTTTCAGTCAAAATATGAAGAATATTTTATTTTTAAAAATTTTAATGTCACATTGTTATATAAACTTCATGCTAGAATTTTTTAATTTCTCACCATTAATGAGATTTTGTTCAAGTGACGGCTCTATCAGTAAATTTTTTCCTGGATTATATATATATACTTTTTTTTTTTTTCAAGATTTTTCATGTATTATAAGCCTTCGCACAATTATCGTCTAAATAAAAAAAATAAATAAAATAAAAAATATATATAAAAGTTATAGTATTCCATTTTCTATGATGATTATTTTTACAATAAATCATTATTTTTTGAATATCATAGGCAACATATGTATGTTATTAAAGCAAATACTGTATTTTTGACTTTATCGAAGTAATGTTATTTTTTACTGCCGTGCTGTTTTTTTTCCTGTTGCTGCTGCTTTGGTTTTGAAATTATGTACTAAAATAGTAACGTTATAACCATTTGATTATGATGTCATTATTACTATTTACAAAGTTATATGCGTTATCGTTATTATGTATTTTTATTGCAGTTATATATTATATATATATTATAGTTATTGTATATTTATCACCTTTATATGCTATATGCTTATTTCTTTTATAAAAGGCACAGTTCACTTCAGAAATGTCGTTTCAGAAGCCAAAAAGAATGTTAACAGTGACTTTAAATAATTAATTGCTATTGTCATTATTATTATTATTATTATTATATTTGGAATATTGCGGTTACGTAAATAAAAATAATTAATGCTTCAAAGCAATAGAAAATCATATTTTGTAATAAAAGCATCAATGTGAAGTAAAAATAGAAAGTATTAATTAAGTTAAAGTAAAAACATAAAAATATATCTTATAGATCAAAATTCATAAAATAATATATAACATATATTTTATTATGCAGTAGACAAAAGTGTCTTTTATCCCTTTTTAATAGTTTTTATATGTTATTAGAATTATTGGTCAAGTATGCGGATGTATTTGTCAATGTGAATATTAACTATGCAAATTGGAAAAAACTGTGCAGCTTTTTAAAAACTTATAGTTTTGTTGATACCAAAATATAAACATCTTATAAATTATTAAAAGTATTAAATTTGTTATTTTGTAATTTGAAAAATGTATTAAAAAAATATCTATGCGTATGTAAAAAATCTTCTTCAAATGAAGAAATAATGCATATTAAAAAAAAAAAAAATCATATAAATATCGTAAAAATATTGTAAAAATAAAATTAAAAAAATTATATGTATCGAATAAAACTAAAACACTATGCATTTTTAAAAGCTTTTGCAAAAAAAATTATTTCATAAATTAAAAGACTATGCAAAAAGTTTTAATTTAATTTTATGAAAGACGTTTTTCTTTGTTATAAAAGTTGGTTTATGTTGTTCATATTGTATTTAACGTCCTTTTCTTAAATCGCTGAGAAATTTTAAACTTCTTCATGAAAAAGGTCTTTTCGAACTTAATTTACTTTTTAAAAAATGTACTATGAAACTAAATATTCACAGTTTATTTATTTATTACTTTTAATTATCATAATTATATCATAAGAAATTAATTTGAATATTTTTGCACGTTTGTATACATCTATTTATTTATTTTTCGCTCGCAAGTGTCCTGCCCTATTGTTATAGTTTTAAAGTTGTACTGATATTATTAAATACAGTGAAACTTGAATAATTCGAACTTGTTTAATTCGAAATTCTGGATAATTTGAATTTTTTACTCAGTCCCTTGAATTTTATATTAAAATAATGTTAAAAAATCGTGGATAACTCGAATTCTATTTTCGATAATTCGAATTTTTCATACGATTACCTTTAAAATATTACAGTAAAATTTGTTCCCGGGATTTTTTCTCAGCTAACGTGCATTATATATCTTAACAGTCTTTCAAAAGAAGTATAAGGAGATACAAGAGAAGCCCCTAGCTAATGCATCTCAGAAGATATGGTGAATGTGCATGAAATTTGAGGTTTTTTTAAATTGAAAGTCATGCCCAGAGCTGCCAACCTAATCCGGCAAATTGTTAGTACCGCCCTTTTTTCTACACCACATAATTTTTAGAGTATTTTTCTTCTTAATTCATCGTAGCTACATTTCAAGAGAATTACTCTAAAAATTAATTGGTGTAGAAAAAGAGGCGGTACTAACAATTTGCCAGATTAGATTGGCAGCTCTGCATGCCTAATGTAGTGAGTAGATTCTATTTTTGTATCAAGTCATATGGTATGACACAAAGATTGTACTTAAAGAAGAAATAAAAAATATCTGACTATTTTTTAAAAAGTGTTGAATAATTAAGCTCGTAAAAAAATATTGATTTAATGGGTGAGGGGGGGGTGTAGCAGTATTCTTAGGTAAAAAGTTTATGTATTAAATCTTTGATCGTAGAGTTTTAATTTTTTAACATATCTCTTTTTTTTTTTTTTTTTTTTTTTTTGGCAAAATAGTATATGTAATTCGAATTTTTGGATATTTCGAATTTTTCTCTGGTCCCTTCAACTTCGAATTATCCAAGTTCTACTGTATTACGTCTCTTTTACTTTCAGAAATTGAAACTTGTTAATGAAATTTATAGATATGTTAATTATTTAAAAATGTTATCTACCTTGATATATTTATAAAATGTTATAATTAGTAAGTTCGTCTCATTTTATGAATCTTAATTTCAATTTTATACATAAACCCTACAATCTAAATGACATTAAAATTAAAATTTGAAACACTTTATGCTTTAGCCTATTATTATTTGAGAAATCTTGAATGGAAAGTACCACTGTAAAAACATTACAAACGTTTGAAATACCTTTTTAAAAGTAAAAAAAAAAAAAAAATGATTAATCTTATTTTTAATTTGAAGAATATCAAATGAAATATGATTTCGTGAAAATTGCTTATTATTGTTTGTGATTTTTGTTATATAACATATATTATGAAGACGTAATTTTTTATTTTACATCTTAAGTGCAAATACTTGATTATTTTCGTTTAATTCAATTAGTTATTTTGTCAGTTACAGTTGAGCATTTAGTTGGTTTTGCGTTATTAACTAATAAAGAAACTAATTTTCTTAAAAAAAAAAAAAAGATTGGTTAATAGTTTTAAATTATAATACACTTATGGAATAAATACATTGAAATAACAACATATTACTTATTTTATTATTTCTGAAATATTTTCATCAAGTATAAAAGCGTTTATCTGAATTTCCACAAATAACAAAACAACTTAGTCCATCTTAACACATTAAAAAGAAAAGAAAAAAAAAAACATTTTTTTTTTATGACTATGCTCATTTTAATAGTTACAATAGATATACATATACCTATTTGTGAATATTTAACCATCGCATTCATCAATTATTCACAATTAAGATTACAATGACAGTTTAATCAGAAGTTTTATTAATCTGACACATTTAGATGTGCACAATATCGCACATATTTTTACCAGTGCATTATTTGTTTTGGCTTTTTTGAAACACCTGTTTCACATGAGAGTGACGATTTGTTCAAAGTAAATCAAAAGTTGTCCTTAGATTACATCTGCATCTTCTGCACCTCCTTCATTGAAATTTTTACAGAAATTTTAGGAAGTTAATTGTAAAAATAATTAAATGAAAGTATAAAATTTTGAAAACAATACTAATAGTTAGAAGCAAAACTTATTTTATATTAATAAGATTATTTTTTTTTTTCTAAATCTTTTTAGAAATGCGTTAAATTCTTATAATGAAGAAGGTTATTTTAGCCGTAATGTATGTCAGTACTGAATAATAATATAGTGCTTTTACTTCTAATATTTGATATCGCATTAGTTTATTAGAATATATATCACCGATAAATAATTCAAAATTCTATCAAAATCTTGAAAAGATATTGCAAGATTTTTGATCATCTGAATACATATCCAGATTTCACATGTTTACAAGAAGCACAAATATATAAATATGTATATATATATATATACATATATTTAAATAAAAGAAAATATATCACTTTATTCATGGTAATAATTACAATAATTATCTTTAAAGTATTGTTGAATGTTTCATTCTTTATTTTATCAATTGTTATTTATATGTATATTTATTATTTTATCTCTTATATGGATATTTTAATGTTAACATTTGTGAATTTTAATGAGAGAGTTCAAAGTATTTATTTAAGTTGCACGTAATTGTTCTTAAGTCTCAACTAATATGTGTATATTAAATAAAAGAAAAAATCTATATAAATATTAGATATTATAAAAGTGTGTATAAAATTTTTGAGCCTTATAAAAAAAGAACAATTTAAAGATTGCAATGAGCTCAAACTATCATTTAAAAATTACATTTTTATGGCAATGTAATTTGTAAAATAGTAGTAAGAATAGAGTGCGGAAAATATATTCGATTCAATAATTTGTAATTAAAAATCACACACATGAATAAAAATGTATGTATATATGTGTGTGTATTAGTTTTATGAAAGATGAATTTGTATAAGTTGAATACAATATTTTTTATATTTCAACAAATTCTTTTCAAACGTGATCGCTAAGGAGCTGATTATTATTATTATTATTATTATTATTATTATTATTATTTCTGTTTTGGAGGTATAATATTTTACAAATAAAATTATAATTATGCCCCGAGTATAAAAAATTAAAACAGATTTTCGTAAAAGGACAGTTTTAGTTTTTACTGGAAAATCGTGTGATTTTCTTTTCCAAGTATACCATATGATACATACATCTTTAATACAGAAAATTATAGTTTTAGATATAATTTTAGTTATAAAAATACAATCTGTCTTAATTTTTTTTTCTCGATACAATTTTTACTAAAACATACCAAGATAAATTACCTACTATGAAAAAAAAATAATTTCTTCGCTCTGAAAATATTTAAATATTTACAATTAAATGCTTAGGAAAAAGAATTTTTAAATTGAAAAAGTACATTTAAATACTTTAAAAATCATGTATTTAACATGTTTTATTGAAAAACGATGCATAACCGAATATCGCAACTTAAAGTATTAATTTATTTCTTAAATGTTGCATATAAGAGAAATATATTTTATCACCCACGAAATTTTAGTCAGTACTAACTGATCAGATATCAGTAGTGTTACTATCTTAGTGTTTAACATTAACAAGGAAAAAAATGGTAATTCTATCTTGAAAAACTGAAAATTTCGTTTATTATTATATAAAAAATACATATATATACCAAAAATAATTTAGAATAATGCCTATTGTAAACATATAAAGATCAAATTGTAGTAGTTTCCGTTTTTCTTAAAATGGCAATTAATTTTAATAAAGACATAACAAAACCACAATACTCATTGCAATAATATCCGTAAAAACTCGTAAAATGAATAACATACTAACATACATCTCTAACATACTTTGACATAAAAGATCTGATTTAAAAATAGAGTTAACCATTACACATTGACAGCGTGATAACTGATAATAATCAAGAATGCCCAACCTTCCGGATGACATGCACTTATTTTTTTATTTCGACTTTTTTTTTTTTCACTTAAACTTTTTTCTGCGGAAATGTTTTCAGATGGTTTTTTGAGGGATTTTTTTTCCGCGATATTATTCTGGAGATTTTTTTTTTTTTTTCACTTCCGAATTACTGCTTTATTTTATTTTATTTTTCTTTTCTTTTCTTTTTTTTCTTTTTTTTTTTTTTTTTGAATATAATAATGGTCGAAGTATTTCCTTAATTTTTTTTTTTTTTTTTTTTTTTTCTGTATTCTATTTTTTTTTTTTTTTTTTTTTTTTACTGTATTTTACTCACTTATTTTACTCACTTGACAGCCAGTATTTTTTTTTCAATATAAAAAATACATTGATTGCTAATATTTATTTTAACTATCAAACTGTACATGTTTTCCTTTCCCTTTCGTGGCTGAATAATATTATATTATATATTTAGCCACATGATGTTTTGGTGTGTGTTGTTATATTGCAGCTAATATTAAGAAAATGTATTCATTTCATACAAAGGCTGCAAACGGCTTATGTTTATGAAAATTGCTTTGTAATTATAAAGTTAATGAAACTGTGACTATCCCATCGTAATATGTTATAACTGACCACCAATGATGGAAAATTCTTAAAAAAGGCTTTACTATTTTCTTATCTGACTGTAATATATTTTCAAATGATGCAGTGTCACATGTGTATGGATGAATGAGTATGTTTTCATAAAAGACTGAATATTTCCCTGATCGAAAGATGTATGATCCTTTCGCACCATATCTTATGTAACTTTGTGACAATAAAAATAAAGCAAAAGTATTTTCATTTGAAATAGAAAACTGGGTTCTTTCAACTAAAGATTTGATCGTGATTCATTTTCTTTTAAAAGGTAGTAAATATTTATTGAAATTTACATATTGAATATGTTTCTATTTCTTAGATATTGATGATGTTGTAATGAATAATTCTTTATAAATTGTTTCATGAAATTGCTTTATTTATGCATAAAAAATGTCTGTGTTTTTTTTTTTTCATTCGCCATTGTAAAGTTTTGTATAAAAATCCCATTTACAGTTATCTGTTGCGTTTTAATTTTATTATACGATTTAGCATGAAATATAATGAATCAGTATTCATCGATGTATTATGAAATTTTTATTTTTTAATTTTATTTTGCACAATATATAACTAAAAAAAATAAATAAAAAATACATCTGATTTCTATTTAATGATGTATAAAGTAATTTATGCTACCAGAGCCATCTACACAGTATATATCAAAGAATATTATGGAAATTTTTATATTGTAATTCTAAAAATATATATATTTATTCAGGTTATAGTGAAATTATTATTGAAATAATTTAGAAAGCTCTTTTAAAGAATTTTTATCAGAAAAACAAACAAAAAAAGTAATAATTCAGTGTTTACTAAAGATTTGCTTTAAATTTGTGTTATTTATAGTTTGTTACTCATCGTGTTAATATTGATAGATTTATTTCCAGTTACTACATAGCTATATGCTGTGATCTGCCAAAGAGGATTTAACTACCGCTACTTACTATTCCCTTACATACGTTGTCCATATCTAGTTCCGGTAGCTCAAGTGATATATAAACTAGTTTGCAATAAAAGATATATTGAAATATATTTTTTTTTTATCTTTAAAGACCGAATTCGTTGCGACTATTATATAATTAAATATATAGATATACAGTATCCGCCGCTTATTAAAATCACATTCGTTCTAAGGGAAAGTGATTTGATTAAGCGGCTGATTTTTATATCCGGCGAAAATTCTTGCACTCAAGAAAAAGGTATTACTTCCTTGAATTTAAAAAGAAATTTCAAAAATTAACGATTGATGAAAGTAATAAACAGTATTGATTAATTTTTGACCGAGAATTAATAAATTGTTCATTCAAAATAAATAAATCAAACACATACTCCATATAAAATTAATAAACACATAGTGCATATAAAATTAGTCAATATTAGTCATTAATAAATATTAAAAATTTTCAAAAGTTTTTTGCTTCTTAGTTATTTCAGAATGAGAACTAAGAATTATCTTTTAATAATTAAAAATGAAAAATAAAAATAAAAATCACTGGTGAATCAAAGTAGTAACTTATTATTTCCATTTTTAAAATACATTCCTGGAATTTATTATTAAGACAAGTGATGAAGCGAGTTTATTTTGTTATTATGCTGCAGGTGTGAAATTTTCGACAAAGACAGATAACGTGGGAGATTGTTGCATTTTATTTCATTTTTATTGAAAAAAAAAAAACTGTAAATAAAATTTTTTTTGAAATGCATAAATACACATTTTTTGCTGATGAAGAGATTTCTTTTGAGCTTATTAACCGGCGATGCTGATTTTATTAAACGGCGGTTTTAAAAGTAGTTTGTATTGATTTGATTCCGGTCACAATTTGATCCTGTAAAGCAACTGATTTATTAAGTAGTGAGTTTATTAAGCGGCGGAAACTGTATATAATTTTAAAAAGTTATATTGTCACTGATTAAATACTTTTTAGGTCTTTGGACGTATGTTGTTTCTTCCTTTCCGTCTGTTTTTTTTTTTTTTTTTTTTTTTTTTTTTTAATATTTGGAATTTTTTATTCCATCTTTTGCGAATTTTTTTCTTCTCTGAGTATTTCAAATATTATTTATCAATTGAGTAATCAAGATTTTCATCATATTTCATGATTTCGCTCTCAATTTCTCTCACGTATATATTAATGAATAAAAAAATTTTTGAAAGATAGGGAAAGATTCAAACTCCTCTAAGGGTCAGGAAAAAATATATGATTAGTTTCGATTCATATTTTTCAAGAATCGCACGCTTGAGCTCCCCGAGCTAGAAAAAGATGACCTAAGTAAGGGATTAAAGTAAAACAAAATGAGTTTTAATATAAGAAATCTATATTAAATGAAAAATTCTATATCTAAGCAACAGATCATGTACAGAAATATAAGAACAAATGCGCAGTAAAAATATTAGTTGCACATTTTTACATTTTCATGTTCATTCTCTTATAGATGCCATTGAATGCACAATAGACGTTATTTAAAAAAAATTTATGTAACTGCTCCACATTCTGAACATGAGAAAAAAAAAAACCCTTTAAGCTGTAAATATATATAGTTTAGCTACATAAATAAATATACATATATATATATATATGTAAATGAAGCTTATAGAATATTTTTTTGTAAAATAAAATATTTTTAATTTTTAATAATAATTATGTCAGCTAACACACAATACAACACTTTTTTCTTGTGATAGGTCCTTAATCAACGAAATCCAATTTTTATTTTGAATATTTTTTTTCTTTCTTTTTATTTTTCTGTCTGCTTTTTATTTTGAGAAAGTTTGGGATGTTTCTTAAAATATACAATAATGTATAAATGTCTATCTTTATGTCATTTTTTACTTTTATCTTTGAAAATGCAGCATGAATATTCAGAGAAGAGTGGAACAGATCGTATTGCATTTATCATGTATTATATTACCTACAATACTTCATAATTTTATTAAAAGATTTCAGGTATTTTTTTTTTCACTTTTGGTAATACATAACCATGATAATATATATTTAAAAATATAATTTCATTTCGTAACTTTATGAATAAGTAAAATATTTATTTAAAAAAATTCATTTAACTATAATAGTGAGGACTGTGCTAATTAATTTTGCATTTTTAAATTGAAATTTAGAGAGGTCTTAAAAAAAACAGATTGTTATATTAGACAGATAAATGCGTAAATGACATTTTTATGTAATAAAAGAATGACAAAATGTTTTTTCTATTATTTATAAGTACTATATATACTAATTATATATTTTCTATATAATTAGTATAGAAAATATGTTTTTAAATATTTTTTTTCGCTTCTTATTATTTAGAAGCTTTAAACAATTTCGTTAATAAATAAGAAAGAATGGTGTTTGTAGATAAATAGTTAAGTTTGCTTTAAAATTGTATTTAAAAAAAATTCCAATACGTGTTTTTGATTATTTAAAAATTGCTTTTTAATAAAAAAAAAAAAATTTTTTTATTACATTATATTGTAACTAGATTCCTCTATTCAAACGTTTAATATTTTCTTCTCTCTCTCTCTCTCTCTCTCTCTCTCTCTCTCTCTCCTCTCTCTCTCTGTTTTTTCCCCTTTACAAATAGCATATTGTATCAAGATATCTTATTTTTGAAAAACGAAAGTTATATATTTTTAAAAATGTTATGAGTGTACACACATATATTATGAAAACCTTTTCAAATATTGAACAGGATGAAATAAAATATATGTACACACACACACACACACACACACACATATACATATATATATATATATATATGTTTTTTATTTATTCATATCAAAAAAATTTTAAATATTTCTTTTTATAAATATAACATTCCAAATTTCTTTATTTATTTTTAGGCTTAGCGAATTTAAAATTCACACACACACACACAAGAAAAAAAAAATCTTTGATCATTTTATTATGAGTTTTAATTTTAATGCATTAATTTTTGAATCGAAATGAATTTTAATGGCTAAAAATTAAATTTTTGTATTGTGATAAAAAAGAAAATTGATACTGTTTTTAATATATTTTTAAGACAAGGAACTACTGATATTATTTATCTTGTTTAATCTTTGAGGTGATTTTTGACAAACATTTTATCTCTTTAATTATCTTTTAATACTAAGAGGAAATAATTGTTCTCTTTATTTTTTAAAACTAATAAAAAAAAAATCTCTAATTTCAATAAGACCGTTATTCTTATTTCTCTCGCAATTTAAAACGTTCTGCATAAAACTAAATGTCACGAATAAATATTATTAAAAAGTGCTAATTATATTTCTAATAATAACATAAATTCGTCAAATATCGTATGATAAAATAATTTTAGATTCTAGTGCATAAAAGGGATAAAACTCGATATTTTTTACATAGCATTTACGTATTTCATAACATTGCATTTTATTTATCGAAAAATAGTATAGGTGTAAAAGATTCCATTATGTAAATCCTTTAAATAAATTATGAAATTTAATATCAACATTCCTCTTTTTAACGAATAATGATATCGATATTAGAAAGATTTTGAATTAGATTCTCGAATTTACAAAGATAATGGATAACTCTAATATATTTAAACATTTTCTGATTTGTTTCTAAATTTAGATTTGATAAATTATTTTTTATTTCGTTTTTTAATGGATAGAAAATATGCTTATTAATGCTGAAAGTATGTAATGGGCTTTTAAAAAATTTTCTTTTCTTTTAATATTCCATAAAAAGCTTTCTATTACTGTAGTGATTTCAAATTTAAAATAAAAACTTGGAAATTTTCAAATTTAACTTTATTATAAAATATAACTTTTGACAATTCCAGTTAGAAAACGTTATATTCAGAATCTAATATGATTCTAAAACTTGTGGTTTATTTTTTAATTAACGCTTAAAGATTGTTTTTTATTTCATTTTTGAAAGGTAAGAAAACATGCTGACGTTAATTATGGACAGTACATAATGAGCTTAACAAAATTTTTCATTATTTAATATTTGATAAAAAGTTTTCTTTTCAGTTTTTGATACCATATTTAATTTAAAATTTGAGAATTTTCAAATTTAACTTTATTTTTAAAATATAAGATTTATCAAAGCTAGTCAGAAAATGGTACATTCATAAGATTCGTTAGTTCGAAATACGTTTACAGTTCCGACTCTACTTTGTTAATATTCTGCTGCCTAACTTATAAGTTATATTTGCTTTTGTTTGATCAATTAAATTTCAATCAAAATGTTTGTGTTTAAACGAAAACTGTGTTTAAACAACGTATTGTAATTATTTATGTGTCCGTTTAGGTGCAAACTTTTTATTAGTGTTTAGTATTTGAATAATTGATGTTTTACCTTCCTTTTTACCTTTGTATGTGTATGTTGTGAGTATGAGAAGATGTTTTTGTTTTATTTTATTGTTGTAAAAAACCATAAATTAATTATTTTTTACTCTTCCAATCAACTGCCATTTGCATTTATGCTGGCAAACAGCATACAAAGATTGTTTCATATGCATACATTGTAGATATAAATGAATTTTAATGCTCCAAAATGATTCCTAACATAATAAAAATAATTTTTACCATTTATTGATTTCTGTTTCATTTGTCGGGGGAAAAGAGGTGGTTTATTTCGTATCCTCAGCATGATAAAATGATGCACAGAGTGTATACATTTTTTTCTTTTTTTTTTTACTTAATTACTTAATATCAACAACTATAAAATTATTCTGTAACAAAATTTTGTTCTCACAAAATATGCAACTCTTTGCTATTCGATAGCTTTAATAAGCCTTATACAAACAATTGTTTGATCATTAAAAGTGCTACAAAATAGCTTTAAAAATATTGCAGAAATTCTAGGAGTCATTCATCTTCTTAAGAGGGAACAATACCTAATCTCGCCGGCAGCCTTCGCCCATGTTATTCTATGGGAAAATTTGTTGCTAAAATTACATATTACCTAATGAATATTTTTAAATTCTGTTTTCGCAGTCAGAAAATTCATAACCGTTAAATGAGTACTCATTTTTGAAAAATTCATTTTTTTACATTTTTACATTTTAATTTTGAGTTCAAAAATGCGATTTTTCACAAAATGCATTTTTCTCATTTTCTAATCGCAAAATGAAATATTAAAATTTTAAAAAATCAATTTTTGGAAAACAAGTACTAATTTAACGCTTATGAATTTCCTAAATGTGAAAACAGAATTGAAAAATATTCATTAGGTAATGAGTAATTATGTAAACAAATTTTCCCATAGAATAACATGGGCGAAGGCTGCCGGCGAGATTAGGTATTGTCCGCTCTTAATGTATCAAATGTAAACTTATGTCTTTGTGCAAAGTAATTAAATTACAAGATAAAAACTACAAATATTAAAGAACAATTGAAAAGTTTAAAAACAACAAACAATCGTTTAGGGTCTAACCTGTAGACCTTTCGTCAATGCTATTGAAAAGTACGTGTGCAGGGGGTAAAAAAACAAAATCAGAACTGTTTCTATAGTAGTTACTAAAAGTATTGTAGCGTCATCTTGCAGAAAAAAAGTGGCAACATCAAATGGTGAAAAAATTAATCATCCAAATGCCCGAAAAGGGAAAGTGCTGGAGAGATCAGCTAATTATGGTTAATGATTTAATTAATGATGGCTCCAGCACTCACCCCTCTTGTCCCTTTTTGAACGTTTGAATAGGCCAATTTGTTTTAGGTGTAGGCCCTGAGACCTAAAACAATTATTTGTCTACTCTTCGTCTCCCTAAACAAAATATTTGTCTGCTCTTTTTAACATTTTCCAACAAAGTTGAAAAGTGTTTATGACTACGGTCTGTCTGTCTCTCCGCGCTCTAACTTCCATAAATATTCATGGAATTCCTTGAAACTCTTATATGTTATTAAAATTTACTATAGGATGTTCCTTATTGAAAATGGAGTAAATACTACAGCTTTTTTGTATACAGAGACACCTGGAAAATTCTAAAGCATTGTGTTTTATGAGAACTATTTCTCTAAATCATATCTTAATGCCTTTATTTTGCACAAATCGTAATGAAATTGATATTTATTATTCATATGCAAAAAAAGAAAAGTTTTCTATGGAATGTAGTATGATTAACATTTACAGGGCTATATAAAATTATTCAGATATGTTAAGTGCTATAACTGAAAATTGCTGCAATAGAAATTTCATTTTTATTAAGCGTTTTTAATACTTTTCACCATTTTTTCAGCATTATTATGATATGAATTAGTTTTTTTGTCTCCTTGTCTGTCTGTCCATATGTCTCTCTGTCCGCCTCTAGCATCCGTAAAAATTTTCGGAATTTCTTCAAAATGATATATGTTATTTAAGTTTACTATGGCATTTTCCCTATTAAAATGATATAAATAGTAAGACTGGTTTGTGTACAGGTGCGCCCAAAATACTGTCAATATATTTCATTCTATGAGAGGAATTTTATAAATCATATTTAAATATCTTTGTACGGCACAAATCATAGTGAAATTGTTCTTTATTACATCCTTTAAACAAAAAAAAAAAAAAAAAAAAAAAAAAAAACTTTTTATAGAATCTAGCATGCTTCGTCTTAAAATTTACAGGGCTGCAGTAAAATATTCACATACATTAAGGGTTGCAATGAGAAATTGCATTTTCATTTGTATTAACACTTTGCCGACCGAACGAATTCCGCCTGAGTATACCCAGTGGCGTAGATTGCACCCCCACAACCCCCGCAGTGCGGGGGGGGGGCGCACAAGCTCAGGGGGCGCACTTAAAATATTAAAGACTTCCCTAAAAATTACCATGGAAAAAAAAAATGAAGGAATCAACAGCAACTGGGCCTGTTCAAGTAAGTGGTAATGAAATACATTCGTATGATTCTGAAAGCAACAGTACCAAAGAAGTTGATATTAATGTCTTATTAAAAAGTTCGAAAGAAGACGACTTTGCTAATAACCTTAAAACTTTTCATATCGCTCAGTTTTCAGAAAATATCTTAACAGATGAAGTAAAAGTTTTAATTTTAAACCCAGAGCCATGTAAACCCAAAGGACCATTTCCAAAAGACCAAATCACCAATCGATCTTTTAATTGTGATTTTTACTACAGCAAAACTAAAACAGGTCAGAAAAATAGAGCGATTTTGGCTTTGTTACTCACCGATATTGAATGGCATTTACTGCGAGCCATGTTGGTTATTTGCTAACAGAGCTGATCCGCATTTCAAGGATGCATGGTGCAAAGGGTCAATTAGAGACTGGCAAGGACTGAGCAAAAAAATTAATGAACATGAACTGTCTCAAATTCATTTCAATGCGTGTTTGACATACAGCGCCCGGAAAAAGCAAAAAGATGTTCACTTAATGTTGGAAAAAGACTTGTCTAAATGGAAGGAAATACTTAAAAGAATTTTGGATGTAATAATAACTATGGCCACTTGCAATCTAGCGTTCAGAGGTCATCGTGATGAAGACATTAAAAAAATTAGTAGCAAATCAGGGAATTTTTTAAATATCATTGAATTATTGTCAGGATATGATCCACTTTTAAGAAGCCACTTAGAAAATAACAACAGCAAAACAAAATATTTAAGTTCGACAATTCAAAATGAGATGATTGATTTGGCTTCAAAGAATGTCCTCAATGAGATAATTAAGGAGATCCAAGAGGCTCCTTTTTTTGCACTTATTTTGGATACAACTGAGGACATAACAAAAACAGATCAGATGTCTATAATGATAAGACATGTAAATATTAATCAAGGAGAAAACATTCTTGAAATAAAAGAATCATTCTTAGGTTTCATTTCTCTAACTGATCAGACAGCAGAAAGTATAAATAATAAAGTTTGCACATTTTTAGAGAATAATGTGATCGATATCGAAAAATGTCGTGGACAAGGGTATGATGGGGCATCCGTCATGAGCGGACAGTATACTGGATTACAGTCCCGTATTAAAGAAAGGTCAAGCAACGCAGAGTTTGTTCATTGTGCAACTCACAATCTAAATTTGGTACTAAATGATTCAGTAAATAACATTACTGAAGTAATTGATTTTTATAATATAGTAAATCACATATATGTTTTTTTCAGTGAAAGTTTGCCAAGATGGCAATCGCTAAGAGATAGCTCAAAAGAAACATGCATCATCCATATGACGCTTAAAAGGCTTTGCCCTACAAGATGGTCATCAAGATACGACTGTCTGTTGTCTATAAAGGTGAATTTTAAAAGTATATTAAATTGTTTGTCCAAATTTATCTTGATTTCGTCAAAGAGCGCAGAAGTTGTAGAAGCAACATGATTGAGGAAGAAGATGGCATCTTTCAATTTTGTTTTAATGTTAGTGTTCCAAAGTAAAATAATGGAGCGAGTAAATTTAACATCCAAGATACTCCAAAACAAAAACGTTACCCTTCATGAAGCAACAAATCATCTTGAAAGAATTTTGAACCAAATTATGAATATGCGAACTGCATTTGAACAAATTATTGAAGAAAAGCAAGAAATTGCGAAAGGATGGGATATTGAAGCGACATTGCTAAAAAAGCGTCAAAGGAAAATAATAACTTTTTATGACGAATTGTCCAAGGATATCGAATTTAAAGATCCAACATATATTTTTAAAATTAATGTTTTTAATAGGGTCATTGACACATTGATTTGTCAAATTAATAGAAGATTTGAAAGTATGAAAAATATCAATGATATTTTTAGTTTTTTAAATCCCATATCACTTTCTGAAAAATCAGATAAAGAATTGACGGAATGTGCCAGAAGATTCTATTCAAAATATGAATCCGATGTGTCCAATGCGATTGAGGAGGAAATTTTATGTTTTAGGAATGTAGTTGAACCTGAAATTAAGAAAAGAAAAATGACAAAAATTTCAGAAGTGGCAAATTTTTTATTTATTGAAAATAAAATCTTGTCTTGTAGCCTTCCTGATATATGTACGGCTCTGCTAATCTTCTTGACTCTCCCAGTGACGGCGGCATCAGCCGAACGATCATTTTCAAAATTGAAATTAATTAAGAACTATTTACGAAATTCTATGGCAGAGACAAGGTTGAGTGGACTTGCAGTTTTAAGTATTGAGAGTGAACGGACGCGTGCTCTTAACCTGGACAAACTTGTAAAAGGATTTTGTCAGTCAAAGAAACGAAGAGGGCTATTAAATATGTAAATAGGTGACCTATAATAATTCTATATCATATCATGCATGATGCTTTTATGAAATGAAAACTTTTATTATTATTTTTTATTTATTTTTTTTTATATTTTTATTGCAATGCATTTTTTTTTTTTTTTTTAACTCAATTCATTTTTTTTTTCCCAAAACATTCATAATTTTTTTTTGTACGAAAATATTATATAAATCAACTGAGTTGTATACATATTTTGTCTGTAAAATTAAAATTTTCCCAGTTATTTTCAATTTTAAATATTTTAATGCATTTATTTATTTATTTATTTTGTATGAATGAACTCTCACCTATTGATACGTAATATTTGTCTCCAAGCAAACATTTATTTAATCTTTAAGTAAAAAGAAGTATCTTTATAGAATGATAGGAAAAGGGCGCATGATTTAGATTGCGGGGGGGGGGGGGGGGGCGCAGGACATCTTAGCTACGCCACTGAGTATACCGCGCATTTTTTAACAGCTACAACTAATGAAATCCCCAAATGTAGGCAACAATAAAGCTTTCATTAACATTTGAAAAAACAAAATAATGATGCTATAATTAGAATTCATTTACTTTAATTCAAATGACATAAATTTGATTCTAGTAATTTCGTTACACGAAACGTTTATCAGCATCAAAGGCTGTAATAACTTTCTATTATATAACTTTTTATTCGTTCTTTTATTTTTAAATAGCTATGGTGATAATTTATCGTAAGCAAAAAAGCGAAGTGGGTAAGACCATCAAAAAATATTGGAAATATTCTGAAAACCATACATACAGTATTGCGTTATATTACATTAGCTGCGTTCTTCTGGGAGAAGTTTAAAGAATTATCCAACATAAAACATTTTAACTCTGTTTCTCAAGAAAACATAGCTATTGCCAAACGGGGAGATCTCCCGATCGATCGTATACTGATACTTTACAAAACGAGATTTCCTCTCCCCGATCTGTCGGCAAAATGTTTAAGCGTTTTTAACACTTTCAATAATGTTTAAGAGTGATTACGTGGGAAAAGAACATTATTGAACGATGAAACAAGTACGTACAGTTGAAAAGGGTTAATAATCTATGCAAATCTCCTGATTTTATTGTTCTTGTTAAACTTTTCATTTGTGTATTGATATTGACAGTTTCTTCTGCATTTAATTTTCTCAATTCGCTATTTAACATCATTTTTGAATGGATAATATCTTTGTTAATTTTCAATGAAATTTCATAGCAGAAATAGTAGAAGTATTTTTTAATTTTTAACCTAAAGTAGGCTTACAACTTTTATTTTGCCATCTGAAGTCAATCTTACTCTATTAGGAATCTTTGTATTTGAATTTAGTACAAGAAAATATCGCGAAAATTCAAAAAAGTTGCTGTTGCTAGAATGGATTGAATTACATATTCCCTCTCTCAAAAGAAAGGGTTATTGTAGAGGATATCATCCATTTGTTTACAATCAACGAACACTATATTATCATTGATTGAGCTAAAATAAAAATTTCGGTAAAACCCCTTATTAAAATCACACAATCAACTGATTGGAAGAAAATCATATTTATTGAAATTTTATTTTTCCAACTGAGTGAAAATAATGCCTGAACCGGGAGTCGAACCCCGGATCTTTGACTTACAAGGTCAGGGCTCTACCAATTGAGCCATCCAGGCCGACAACAGGTCAGCATTACTCACTCAGACAATCTTTAGGCAGAAAACATCTGGTCTATCATATAGATAGCTCGACAGAAATAAGCCGCAGGTAGAGGAAAACACCGTTAAACAATGGGAGAAAGAAATACAATTTTTTTTTATTAAAATCACACAATCAACTGATTGTAAGAAAATCATATTTATTGAAATTTTATTTTTCCGACTGAGGGAAAATAATGCCAGGACCGGGAGTCGAACCCGGGGTGTAAGTCAAAGATCCGGGGTTCGACTCCCGGTCCAGGCATTATTTTCACTCAGTCGGAAAAATAAAATTTCAATAAAGCCCCTTATCTTTTGCATTCTTCCAGTGGAACTGAAATTCATCTCATTCTATCAGCGATGACTTTTTAATCTTCATGGCCTTTGCTTAGGATTTTGCCAGTCTCAATATATTTGGCTAATAAATTATGTAAAGGAAATTTCGTTGAGCACACGTGCAGTTACAAATTATTTAGTAAAGAAGCTCGTATTTCACTGGGTATTTAATGTTTTTACATTGTTACTACAGTATGTTGTGTCTAATGTAACATGTTTCCTAAAAATATCAGTTTAATACTAACATGTTATAAAATACTTATTAAAAAAAGGGGTTTTGCCAGTCTCAATATATTTGGCTAATAAATTATGTAAAGGAAATTTCGTTGAGCACACGTGCAGTTACAAATTATTTAGTAAAGAAGCTCGTATTTCATTGGGTATTTAATGTTTTTACATTCTTACTGCAGTATGTTGTGTCTAATGTAACATGTTTCCTAAAAGTAGCAGTTTAATGCTAACATGTTATAAAATACTTATTAAAAAGAAAAGGTTTTTTTTTTTTTTTTTCAATTTTTTAAAGAAATTTTTATATCTCGAAAAATATATTTGCCAGTCTCATGTAAGTGAATACAGGTAATAAAAAGAAACCACATAATCACATGCTATAGGAAGAACTCATTTTAAGGATTGTATTTTACAGGGCAATCCTTATTTTCCCTGCAGGACAATTTTATTTATTTTCCTTAATTTCTAACTGTCCCTTTTTTACTTTCGAAGCAAAACTTTTGCTAAAATATATGAGGTATATCATATTTTTTCATGCCCAAAATCTCAGAATAGACCGACCGGGTTTTCTAGTTATTTGACAAAACCTCCGAAATCGAAAGTGTCTGGTCGTTTATGGAATGGTAGGTGTAAATTGTGATTTGTATCGTCGCTATTATTAACATTGTTGGAGAAACTTAGTTAGCCTAGATCTATAAAACACAATATTAATACACGAATTCGCTATAGACTTAAAAACTACTGGACCAATTTCAACGCGGTATTTTGTAAAATGATCTGCGTAGTCCAGGGAAAATTTAAAGCTAATGAAAACTTCGACATGACAAGTAAAATCAAAGTTAGAAGCTTTATAATATAATGGCTCATGGTACCACCTACATATGAAAAAAGTAGTTACTGTTGCGATTAATATTCTTATTTATGTCCTGAATCGTGAATGTTGGTGTATAATTTTCTATTATTATACCAAAAGATGGGAAATAATAAAAAGTATACAAGTTCACTGTTTAAATTAAATTATTCTAATTAATCAAAAACAATCTATCCTAAACTAAACAAAACCCTCGTACTACCTTTAGAATTCTTAAGTATTTATATTAATATTATGTGCATGTTTTAAAGATTTATTTTTTTTTTACTCAACACGATTTTGTGGAGAGAAAAAGTGTGGTTTTCATTTGAAATAATCTGGTGTGTCACTCACACGACTTTTTCTTACCCTGAAATTTAACACTAAAAGTACAGATTGAATATTAAGGGTTAAGATAACGAGTACTGTTATGTAAACCTATGTAAAACGATTAAAATTAGGCTTCGGAACAGCTTTATTTGACAAATAATTCTATTGAGAGGGGGGGGGGGGGGTAGACCCACTCAACCCCCATTTCATTATTGTATCTACATTTATATAGAATTCAAATCTATTATTAAGTTCAAAAGTTTAATTAAAATTTTTCAGACAACTTTCACACGCATCATTCCTTGAAACTTATCAATCTTGAACAAACTTTTCTAGTAACAAACGCATTAACTTCAAATTACATCATTTGGATCACCTGAAATTATTTATTTTTAATTTACTCTAACAGACGCAGTCAAAGATCAAACTATAAAACTTGACTTCGCTATTCAACAAGCCTCAAAACGTGTAAATATACAAAAATATAAGTGATGAATATTAATCTTGAAAAAATACCTTATTTATCAAATGGCTATGAGGAGTTAATTTCATTCCCTCTGAGTAGCTTTCCTGGACATGGTAAAATATTATAGTTAAGCACTTCCACTTACAAATAAAAAAGAATGTTAGGGCTTAAATGTTAGCAGGCCTGTATATATTCAGAAAGTTATGTACACATCACATGGTGCACAAAAATATAATCATATATTAATAACACATAGCACAACCTAAAGTACACTTCCATCAATTCCCAAGTATTGTCGCATTATAATCTAATTCTTTTGTGTATCCCTGTAAACAAAATCAGTGGATGATTTCTATGCCATATTCTACACGAAACATTTTTTTACGCATATAAAAAATATATATTCGTTTCATTTGTTTTAGTGCAGTCAATAACTGTTAAACTCTACTTACCTGCAATTTCCCCCATAGACTTAATGTATTTGATTTATCTTCAGTATCCCTGTACACGAACCATTTACTTCATCTCAACGAAAAGCTTAGTGTAGCATCCTTATATCATACACATTTAGAATACTAAGTTTGGAATCTCTGCTGCTATTTGTTCTTGAAATATGCTGATAACAAACAGATACACATACAGACACACACACAAACCAACCGCTAAAAACACGATTTTCGTATTCAGGGGACCTTTAGAAAATAACAAAAACTCACTTTAGAAAATTTGACCCAAAAACAATATCCATTATTGAAACTTTGCAAGTTATTGTGTTCAATGAAAGTCCTAAAATTTTTCCTGTGCATGGGAAGGCTATATCTCAGCTTCTATGGCGTATAAATGTCCCAAATTTGATACATAAAATGATCTTTATAAAAACTAATGTTCACTTAATTTCGGTGTATATCAGCTGGAAGATGGCGCTGCTATTACTTTTTGCCATTTCCCGCATGGCTATATTTGTGTACCTATTGGTTAAAATTGCATGAAATTTCATATATAAAATGTTAATTACGAGAGATGATTAAAGTTTTGTGCTTGTCAGCCATGATGCGGCACTTTTATATAGAAAGATATAAAGAAAATTTTATGATGGTCATAGCCTACTATTTTGACAGACATTGACTATAATAATTACTTTGACAATACTTAAAATAAATAGACAATTAAAAGACAAGTAAGCGATTTTCAAACGATAAAATGGGAAGCTGTAATCCAACAAACGAAATTTTCGAAAATTATACACTAGATAGGACAAACCTCTGGTCATCAAAAACTTTCATCTGTGGCATTTTATATAACAGCGCCACTTACTCCTTAACATGCACAAAATTTTAATCGTACCTTTTCATAATAAGGAGTTTACAAATGTAGTTTGGTGTAATTTTAATCAACAGTTTCTGAGATGTAGCCATGTGGAAAATCACAGAAGTTGGGTAATAGAACCATCATCTGTCGACTGATATCAACTCACATTCAGTCAGCATTCTTTTTCATAATGGTTATTTCACATATCAAATTTGGTGCATTTATATGCCGTAGATGTCAGATTTTGTCTTCCTACGAAGTAAATTACATAACTGAAGCACCACCTATGGGCTGATATGCACTCAAATTGTATCAGCGTAATGTCTCATAATAGCTCTCTCGCATTATAAGTTTATTTTATTATACCTGTGATATAACCTGTGATATAACCTTCTCTTAAATAAAAGAAATCACGCAGCGCCACCTCTTGAACGGTTTGCACCAGAGGTTGATAGGCACTAACTTATGTCAAGGTACACTCACTTAAATTTATATAAAATTCTGTGCAGAAATTCCTGAAATAGCGTTGCTGCACACACACACACACACATACATACACACACACACACACACATATATATATATATATATATATATATATATATATATATATATATATATTGCACATAGACAGACAGATATTTTCTACATATGATCAAATCGTGTTCTGGACTTCAAAATGTGCAAATCATTCGAAAACCAGCTGTCCAAAATTTTTATGATTCTAATACTTTCTTGTATTGAGTATAGAAGAAAGTAAAAATAACTTATTTACACAAAATAAACAATGAAAAATTTGTCTTGTTTTGTTTTTTGCTTCCAAACTTTACTTTTATCACTTTTCAACAAAGTCATAAAATGTTTATGACTTAGATTTGTCATTTTATCTCCTGCCCTTAAACTTTCATAAACATTCTTAGAATAATTACAAATTTAGAATAAACACCATAAAATGCAATAAACTTGCAACAATTACTTCGAGTCGAAAGAACACACAACCCTTCGTCAGGCGAACAAAGTAGGCGCGAGTGCTGCAATCAAACTTTGACTGTAACTCGTACCTACATTGTTCGCCTGACGAAGGGTCGTGTGTTCTTTCGACTTGAAGCAATTGTTGCAAGTTTATTGCATTTTATGGTGTTTATTCAAAGTTTTGTAATTATTACTTCAAAACGCCAGTTCTGTGGTGCTTTCTTTTTATTCTTAGAATGTCTTGAATCTAATATATATAGTTAAGTTCACTATGGAATGTTCCATGTTGAAAATTGTATAAATAGCTCAACTAGTACAGGGGCACCAAGAGAATTTTAATGCATTAAGTTCTTTGAGAAGTATTTCTATAAAGCATATTTTAATATCTTTATACGGCGAAAAATATGTTGAAAGTAACATATATTATTCATACCCACAGAAGCTTGTTTTCTACAGAATATGGTAGGATTACCATTAATGATTATTTTACTGAGCCCCACAAAAATATTCAGATTGTTTAGGGATATACTATGAAATTACTGGAATAGCATTTTCAGTTTTGTTATGTGTTTTTAAACATTTTCCAAGAAAGTTAAAAGTTATTATGACCCCCATTAATGTTTCTTTATCTATCTGTCTGCCACCGCTCTTATGGGGATATTCTGCTGCAGCGGCATAAATGCACAAAAAAAAATTCCAAAAATTTATAGGCTGGTAAGTTAATGATAAAAAAAAAGGGGGGGGGGTTCTGGATGACACGGTTGCAACCCTTCTGGTCATCTAAAACAAAATTTTACAAAAAGCTCTTCACCTGTAAGAAAGTCGTTATAGTCCCTACTTAAGAGAGAGAAAAAAAAATCAGAAAATAGTGACTGTCTGAAAAAAAAAAAAAGGCATTTTTTGACATTTTTTCATAATTTTTTATTTTTTATAAGTCGTAAAAAAATTGATTTTGATACGAAAGTGGTTGGGGCGATAGAAAGTTATATATTGAAGGTTGGTACAAAACTTGAATCAAATTGGTTAAACAGAACTTCAGATATCATGTCAACCATGTTGAAAAACGTATTTTGAGAAAATTTTTAAACAAGAACGAAAAATCATGCGGCGCGCATTGGTTATTAACACTTTCCTACTGTACGTACTTGTTGTATCGTATAACTTTGATGTTTTTTGCCTACTTTATCACACAACGGAAGACAGAAAGATTTAAAAGCATACAGATGGACTAGTTGAATTCAAAATCACTCTTAAACATCGTTGGAAAGTGTTAAAAATGCTTAACGCAAAAAAAAATGCAGCCCATAGATTTTAATTACAGTCCTTAACGTACATGAATATTTTAACCCTGTAAATTTGAAGGTTAACTATATCATATTCTAAACAAAACATTATCATTATTTTAATGAATTTTCAGTAAAAAGTTATTTAAGTGTGATTGATATGTCTGTTCTAAAACACAATACATCGCCATTTTTTTAAATGTCCCTGTATACAATCCGTACAGGACCTATCAATGCCATTTTAAATAGGAAATATTCCATAGTAAACTTTAATAACATATATAATTTTTTTTTTTAATTCTGAAAATATTTACAGACACTGGGACGGGAAGACGGAGAGATGGACAGTCGGACAGATAAATACGCAAATTCAAATAATATTCACACTTACAAATTGTTAGAAAATATTTAAAACGCTTAAGGACAACGAAATTACAATTCCAGCAAATTTCCAACAATATCCCTTAAAGCAACTGAATATTTTTGTATGACCCTGTAAATCTTAATGCTAATCATACTATAATCTATAGGAAGCATTCTTTTCTGCAGATAAATAACATATTTTAATTTCATGAAGATTTGTGCGAAATAAAATTATTAAAATTTGGTTTATAGAAATACCTCTCATAGAACGCAGTGTTTTGGAATACTGTCTGATGTCCCTGTACACAAACCAGTGGTGGTAATTACTTCATTTTCTATAGAAAACATCCGATAGTGAACTTGAATAACATATTTCAATTTCATTAAGATTTAAGTAAAGTTATTAAAATTTAGTTTATAGAAATACCTCTCACTGAATGCAGTGCAGTGTTTTGGTATACTTTCTGGTGTCCCTGTACACAAATAAGTGATGATATTTACTACATTTGCCATAGAAAACATTCGATAATAAACTTGAATAACATATATCAGTTTAAAGAAATTCCATGAACATTTACGGGAGTCAGAGAGCGGACAGTCAGACAGACAAACCGAAGTCATTAAAAAAGCAAGAGTAGGGAATGAAGGGAATATGCGTTTAGTTTTGTGCAAAAGCTTAGGCCAAAAAGTGACTGACGATTTAAATCGGTTTTTTTAATCCTTTAATAAAAAGAGACTTTTTTTTTTCCCAAAATTCTAGATTAGAATACCTCCTTAATTCGTTAAATATTCACAGATTATATATAGATTGTATAAGAGGCATTTCTAACGACATATTTTCTTACCATTCTACTGCATATAATATGAAAAAATAATTAAGGGGTGGAGGAAGTTTTAACTTAAAAAAAAAATGGCTCTTTAAAAATATATATACAGGATGGCGTGGAGCAAACTGACATTTCTCAGCTTGTCGTATATTATAAGCGGAATCAGAGAAATATAAGTAAGAGTGTTTATAAATACGACCAAGTATACCATTTATTTTACCACTAATTACAATGTTATTTTTTGAAAACTGCATCAATGCATTATTACATAAGTTTCTTGAAGTTGTCACACATACGCCTCCATGGGTCCTCATCAATGGCTGCAACTTGGTAACCAGAGGCATATCATGAGTATTCAAAAATTCAAGGAAGAAAAACTTAGCGAAGTTTTCTGTAATACATTGATGTACACGGAGGCCATAAATATGTAGTTTTGCCTTAGGTCATCCTCCTCATCATCATCAACAACAACAACTTCAGCCTGTATCAGTTCACTGCAGGATGAAAGCCTCTCCTAGGTGATTGCAAACTGCCCTGTTTTCTACAATTCTTCTCCATTCTGCTCGTCCAAACTTCACAATTCCATCTCTCCAACGACACAGTGGTTTCTTCCTCTGTCTTTTCTTATCTCTTGGTACCCCAAATAAAATTTTGGTGGTCCATCTATCATCATTTTTTCTCGCAAGGTGCCAAGCGCAGGTCCATTTTAACTTCTTGACTCTTGAAATAACATCAGCAACTTTGGTTTGTTTCGCAATCCAAGTGTTTAGCTTTCTGTCTTTTTCGTGTGAATACTAACATGCATCTCTCCATGCTCTGGGTTGTTTGAAGTTTTTGTACAGCTTTGCACATTAATGTCCAAGTTTCTGATGCATAAGTTAAAACAGGCAAAATGCACTGATCAAAAACTTTTTTTTTTCAAACAAATTGTGAAGTCGCTTTTGAATATAGCGCCATTTCTTCCGAATGCTCTCCATGCAAGTTTAACTCTGTGGTTAATTTCTTCTATGATGTTCCCGTTCATTGTAAGGACTTGTCCCAGATAAGTGTAACTGCATACCGTGTCTAATTCATCTATATCAATAGTGATTTTAGTGAAGAAACAAAGGAATTTGACATAACTTTTGTCTTGCTGAGGTTCATTTTTCAATCCAACAAGCTTGCTTGCTTTTTTTAATTCCTGAAGCATTTCTTGCAAATCTTCAAATGAGGAGGCAAACCGTAGAATATCATATGCAAATCTCAAATGATTTATAAACTCTCCATCAATTTTTATACCTTTCTGTTCCCAATTTAATTTTTTTTAAACTTCTATCTAATTTTGAAAGCATTACTCGTTTTGTGGAGCTTTAATTTGGCTGTTGCTTCTTTATAATTGTTTCCAATAAAGTGAATATATCCTGAACTAATAGTAGTGTTCCTTAATGCATCCATAACTGCTAATGATGATACAGAGTCAAAAGCTTCTTCGTAGTCCACAAAAGCCACACACAAAGGTAATTCGTATTCATTACTTCTTTCAATAATTTCTCTACTAAAACCACTTCGAAATACTGCTTGTTCTTTAGGTTGCGCTGCATGTAATCGTTTCTGTAAGCGGTTTGTCAGAACTTTCATCAGAATTTTATACAAAATTGAGAGCAGGCTGATTGGACGATAGTTTCTAATATCTTCTTTTTCTCCTTTTTTAAAGAGTAAGATTATGATGTCATTTTTCCAGTCCTTTTGGAACATCACGAGATGATATACATTTGATGAATATTTCAATAAGAACTTCAATGGCTTAATTCCCTGCTTCTTTTAAAATATCCACAGTGATTTTGTCTTAAGCTTTTCTATTTTCCATTTCTTTTAATTGCCATAGCTACTTCTTCCTTCAATATTGCTGGTACAGCATCGTTTGTGTTTGATGAGGTAGGTGAATCACTGAGTTGTTCTGGTGAGCTGTACAATTCTGAATACAAATTTGCTGCCTCTTTTAGGATTTGCTCTTGATTCCGAGTGATATTTCGACTTTTTTTCTTCAAAGCTAGAATTATTTTCCTACCAAGCATCAGATTTTTTTTTTTTTGCAGTCTTCAAATATTTATTTTCTTCAGTGGCTTGCTGGATCATATTATAATTGAATTTCCTAGCGTCTTCTACAATCTTTTTCCTCAGAGTTTTACATAGTTCTGAAAATTCAAATTTTGCAGTAATATTTTCCTTGTTATATGTCATTTTTCTTCTCTTTCCATAAGCTGTCTTGTCTCTTCCGAGATTTTTTTAACAGGTTTATCTTCAGCAACAAAATTCACAGTGAACTCATTGACGTCTTCAGTACCCTCAAGTAAGTGGAATCTGTTCGTTAGTTCAAGCTGGTATTCTTGTTTTTAGCTTTTAGAAGCTGTGGTTGAATTGTCTTGTTACGAATTTGCACCAGTTTCTGTCTTTCCAATGCAGTCTAGAACTTTACTTTACTACATACCAGCCTGAGATCACTACCAGAGTTAAATCTATTTATCACGGCACAATCCGTAAAAGTGTATTTCTTGTCAGTTAGAATGTGGTCTATTTCACTTGTTCCTCCATTGGGACTTCCCCCAATGTCCATTTCTTATTTGGATTCTTTTTAAAAAAATGAATTAATGACATAAAAAGTTTCACCTTCTGCAAATTCAGTCTGCCTGTGTCCTCTTTTATCTCCAGTTCCTTTTCCAAATGCATCAACTACATGTTCATTTGAATATGTGGTACCAATTCCAGCATTGAAATCTCCAATAATGATTGTAAGATTACACCTTCTATAACGCTTAGAGAGCTTGATGGTGAGTGTTGTAACTCTATCAGAAAAGCTTGCAGATTTTATTAGTCTATTTTTTAAGTTATTGTTGACCAAAAATCCTACTCCGCTGCATCTTCCATTATCATTTCCTTGATAATAAAGCATATTTCCACTCTTCAAATCTAGAAAATTTTTGCCTTTTCTTCTAACTTCACTGAGACCTACAATATTCCATATAATAAGTCGTAATTCTTCAAGTTCAAGGAGTCTATCTTCGAAGCTCAAGGACCTGTAATTTAAAGTACGTATATTCATTCCTTGGCAGCTGACCCGGTGATTCTTCGCACCCTCTGCTTTCTTGCTTGCTGCCCAAAGCAAGGACATTCCGGCCGCCGGGGGACTGAGGGATATTGTACATACGAAACAGGCATTTTGAAATATGAAGGAGGAATCGGCCAAGTCACACCACGCTGGCCAATGCGTCTTGGTGCGAGCCCATTCATGTTGATTCGTAATGCTAAGCATTACTAACAGCTGCATCACGTGAAGGTACGGATTGGATATTAGACCTATGTCCTGGTCAGTTCCTCCAAGCCACGAATAATGGAATTGGGGTGGGGGGGGGGGGTTCTCCTTCCAGTTAATTACAAAGATCATTATGCAACCTTTGCCTTATGTAATTATCAAAAAATAATCTTCTAACTGGTGGTAAATCAATAGCATACTTGGTTGTATAGACACATTTTCTTTTTCCTTTGCTTCCGTATAAATTGAAAAGCGTCAGTTGGCTCCTCGAAATCCTGTATATGTTAAAATATTAACAATTCTGAACATTTAGATATTTCATTTATTATTCTATATACTTTGGTTCAAAAGTTAAAAGCAAAAATTTAATTAATATCATGAATGAACATTTCAATCTGCAATGCAAGACATGTCGTGAAGTTTATCTACTTTATATATATATATATATATATATATATATATATATATATATTCTTAAAATGTTTGTGCGTATACGTATATTTCGTAAAATGATGTAAGGATTTTGAGATATTTCAAAATTTACTATATTAACATGTTGAGTGCCATTTCAGCCATCGGTGCCTGACACTGAATTTTCCGTTTAGGCCACGTCAGCCAACGGTGGCTGACAGTGTAAAACATGATATAAAGCCGCGTCAACCACCGGTGGCTGACAGTGTAAAATATGATAAAAAACTAAAAAAATTACATTGTTTTAAGTAATTACTAAAAATTTATTTTAAATTTATGTAATTTTTATTTATTACAGGATATCATTAAGGCATTTTAATGGATTTTACTGAAACACTGTAAACGGATAACGCGCTTCTAAGCAACGCGCGTGGCCTGACGGGGATTTCCTTAAGAATTCGCGTGGCGCTGAACGTGTTAAAAATAGTTAAATTTGAAAATTTTTAAATTTTCCAAAAATTTTATAAAAATATTTAATTAAATAAGTTTAGTTTTACTAAATGTTAATTCATTTCCTAGATATCATTTATATAAATGTGTGCGCAAAACTTTAAGGAAATAAATAGGTAAAGAAAAAAATCTTGTGGATAGTGCCAAAAAAAGCGTTGAAGTTTGGATATGCAATAAGTGTGATCTTGATATGTTAGAATTTTCTCATAACTTTTGAACAAAAGTACGTAGAATCATGAAAAAAGCATCAAAATGTTTTCAAAATTGTTTATATTTTAAGTCGATTTTTTATTCCCTAATATAAAAATTCCCTAGACCAGCAAAAAACCATTATCCATGTAGGATAAGATTCATTAGACTAATTTACAGGAACACAGAAAGTTGTTCCAATATATTATGAGAATTGTAAATTGCCCAATGTAATTTTTTGGTATTGTGAGAATTTTGTTTAGTACACTATATAGTTAATATGTAAATTTTAGAGAGCTACAAAAATGTAATCTTTTTAAAGCTTTATGTTTAAAATTAAAGCTATAAGGATAATTTTAATCAGTCCTTCGCCCATATAGTTAATTTTATTTTTATCATTTAGTTATTGGCCTAACTGTTTTTAGACAATATACTTTTCTACCCAAAAGCAATCTATTTTATAGCATTCCTTTGAAGTTAAAGCTAAAATAGTTTTCGTGGGGTTGCTTTCACTATCAAAAACAAATTATATTTCACGGTAGTATCACCGAGGTAAATTATACTGAAGATTAAACAATGTAGTAAATGATTACAGTTAGAAAGTGTTTATAATTTATGTATGTTGCATAATTTTTCTTTCTTCTTTTATTATTCATTTTCTTTAACGTATTAGTATATTTAGTGTGTAATAAAATAAAATAATGACACATAAAGGCTATTTCATGTTTATTTGAAACTCAGAGATCTGTATATAAAGAAATATTGGTTTACAATGAAAATATGCATTAAGCACAGAATACATATGACAATGCAAACTCTTTTATCACTGAGTTGGAATTAATGGAATCAATGATTCGTTTCATAACAAAGTATGAAATTATTTTAAAAACAAGAAACCTAAGTACATGATTTTTCACACAAGACATGATATTTCTTACAACAAGACAAGCTTTAAAATATTTAATACTACTTAGAATATCTAACTTAGTGCTACAGTCTAAAGAGTTACTAAGGAAAAAAGTGTATTCCAAGAGGCTATATTATCAAATTTTCAAGTAGAAAATGAATGTATGTTTTTTCTCGGCTAAATATCACATGATTTTTATATAAAATTCCGTTTTTACTTAAACTTTAAAGCAGAAATTTCAAAAAACAGTACAACTTTTAAAACAGGCATAAATTGTTTAATTTTTTTTTTTTTTTTTTTTTTTTTTTTTTGAAAATATATCTAATTAATTACAATTGCGTATTGTAAAATGTAATCGAAATTGTTAATGGACGAAAAAAATACTTTATGAAGAAAAGTAACTTGAGTAATAGTAATAATAATTATTATTATAATAACAACGAATTACGATGATTCGTATAATTTCTAACTAAAATCTAATTTATGAACGAAAGAAATAAATCAATTTCGAATTCTTAAATATGTTGTTATTATTATTATTTATTATTATAATTTTAAAAGCTTCAACTTACTGTTATATCGCACTGATGCATCCAAACTTTATTTCAAAGTGTAAACTGAAAAAAAAATAATAATAATGCTGAAAATAGCAAATCTCACAGACTTTATATTACTAGCACATTTTTTTTCTACAACTTATAAAGTCCAACTTTTTTTTGATAGAAAGTTACTTATTTATTTATTTTATAGAAAAATGTTGTGATAATAAAGTAATTTTTTATTCATAAAATAGCAGTTTATATACATAAACAAAATAATATATACTATCACATTTTTCCCAAGTGATATATAAAAAAATCTCTACGTTTATAATATAAAATTTTTTAACGTCATTCATAAAATTCATCCATAAAGTAATAAATCGATAAAAATTTGAAAATTCTGGAAACTTTTATAGTAAATTGTAAAATAAACTACATAAAGAGAATAATAAACGCCTTCAGTACTACTTTGGACACATGCCTCGAGGAATTCACTTTATCCAATCATCTAACAGCACTGTGATACTAATTAACTAAAAATTAAAGAAACGTAGAAACAAAAAAGCAACAACAAATACATACAACATCATTTATTGTGCAAATGACTTTAAAAAATCACCGGTGAAAATTCATAGAAAAAACTCAAAGACATTCAAATGAATGTGCCTTAAGCAATATTTGAAGCTCTAATCTCAGAACCTATGAAAATGTGAATCGCCGTTACAAAATATCTTTATTAAATATATATGTACGTATATTTATGTGTGTAATTTAAAATTACACCTTTTCTAATAAAAAAAATATGTGCAAAAAAGTATGTATAAACATTTAATTACTTATATGTTTTGTAATTTCACGAAAAGAGCTACTTCAATCTATTAAAGGAAATTTAGACGTTTTGACAAGAAGTTTTATCAGAAAATTTTAATTTAAAAGAATTTTGCAATGTAACGGTCAATTTGATTTTTTTTCCCAACTTTAATTTCTAGCAATGTTCAACTTTTTAAATATATATTGAGCTTTTTTGACAAATATTAATTTGAATAATTAAAAAAAGATAATAATGCTTATATTTATGTAATACGAATATTAGTTGGAAATGAAAGAATAAAATCTACACAGTAAACTAAAAAATTTAGACATTTCGAAAATAAATATATAAGCAAAAATTACTAATTATCTCTATAAGTAAAGTACCTATTTTTAAATACTTAAATACTTTAAAGTATTTTTTTAATGCAAAATTAAGAATATCGATTGCAACTGAAGTACCAAACGTGATTATTACAACAATTTTCCAACAATTATGTAACTGCCAGCTGTACCACCAACTTTTCCGTCAATTAAAAAGCCAACATTTTCGTTTATTAATAAAATATTTAGTACTACTATTTGTGAAAGAGAATTTACAAATTATTTAATCTTAGAGAAGCATGATAAATCCCTTCTTTTCGAAAATATAGTGCTTGCAAATGTACGGTACCATTAGCAATTATGTAATTACAAAAAAAAAAAAAAAAAAAAAAAAATCCTTACTTTACTTCGATACTGGAATTTTTTAATTTAATTCTTAAGACAGTTGTAGTCTAGACTTCAATAGATCATTTTTATGTTACTTTTTGCTTGTTTCATATTCAACAGAGTCTACATATATATATATATATATATATATATATATATATATATTCCCAAGATTAAATTAATCTTTTACTTATTGGCAAGCTTTAACGTTAAAATTTTAAAGATGTTATTTCTTCAGTGAATTTTGTGAATCACACTGTAAAAGAAAAAAAAAAAGTAAAAAACTATATTATAGGTACAGTACATATACGATATTCGTACCATATAGAAGGTTTATGGTATAAATACAATATTTCTAAGGTACATCAAACGTAAAAATACAATATATATTTCAATCGAGTGCTAAACGGCATTTATATCGTAAAATAACTATTTCTTAGTAAATGTATGTCACGTGTACCTTTTGTTTACGCTAGCGTACCACTATGGGACGTCAAAGCTTACATACTTCTTTTATGTGTAGTATATGTGTTATAAAATAATTTATGTTACTTGTGCCATAAATTAGACTTGGGGTGCAAATACTGGGCACATTGCTGCCAATACTTGTACTTAATTTGATTTTTCATTTTTTTTTTTTTTTTTTTTTAAGGGTGCTTATGACATTCTGACTAGTTAGGCGTCTAGTATCAAACGGTGTTCCTAGTTTAAACAAAATATGTCTTTTGCTACAAAACTCACGTAACGACGACACACTTTTTTGCACAGGCATATTTTCCCATAGGTACTGAAATTAGAATTATTAGAGGAAAGAGTTTTTAATGACTGTTTTGAGTATACAGCTTGAAACATCTTTACCTCTATTCTCTCAAAGTCTCCGCATTTTCCTTTACATATGTAGATATAATAGTACAAAGTGCATTTTTGCAAAACATTGCTATACTTTACAGATTTTGATTACATTCCCAATCAAAATACTTCTGATTTTGATTGATAAAGTAAATACTAAAAACATGCACAATTTGATTACTTTGCATAAATTACACTAATCCATCTTGCAAGAATATATGAATGGATGATACAGCATTAAAATAATTTCAGAAATGTTTAGAACAGAATGTCATTATCTAATTTTTGATTATTTACAATGAAATTTAATAGAAACAACGTCTAAAATTTGCTTTTAATAATATATTAGTTTTATTTTATTATTATTAATATTTTATTGTACGATTGAAATTAGTTTCATTCTTGAAATTTTTGAATAGCCAAAGTGAGTTTAATTTATGAAAATAATACTTCACAAATTTCAATAAATGTAATAAATGAGGAAATTAAATTGCCTTCTTAAAATAATTCAAATTTTAAACACTAAAAAAATCGATAGTTAAAAATATTGCTGTACATAATAATCAATTTTTGGATTTAATTACGGATTATTTCATTAATGCTGATTTCCATCAATACATTAACACATAAAATAGTATGTGAAATAATTTCTATAAAATATGGATTTTAAATAACAAGAAAACTTACGCTATAAGAAGTAAATTATATTTACATAATTAATAAAATGCTAATTTACATTAAATCATGAATTTAAATCAGGTAAATCAGAAAGAAAAGAGCTTGACACGACATTCATATAAAAAAGCTGTGCTGCTAGCTGTAAATGATAAAAATAATCTACGCTATCATAAGAAAGATTATGAAAATGTTGCCGATTATTTCAAGCAAATAAATACAAGTGCAGACTTACTTGACACTCTGAATTATAAAATAGACGGATAACAACTTATAAGTATTGATTTGTGTTAGTGGTTCTCAAGCTTTTCAAACAAGTATTGTCATTATTCTAAACACTAAACATATTGTTCACTGATTCAGATTTGTTTAAATATTTATGTTATTCACCTTACAGTTTTACCATCAACTTATTATTATTATTATTATTATTATTATTATTTATGTTATTACTTGCTTTGAACTTTTAATGTAACATAATTATCAACCGCAGCACTAAAGAAAATAAACAAAAAACGCACCATTATTTAAATTTAGTTAGACAACATTTTTTCATTTCTTATTATTTTTTAAACTAATAAATTGATTATTCTAGGAGAATATATATATATGCAGAATTCCCATTAGAGCGCGAGTCTCGCATTTTTTTTTTTTTTTTTTTTCTCCCTCACTTAAAAATTTTAATATTGTGAGAAATTCGCGCACTTTTCCGTTTTTCAGAAATAGATAAAAAAAAAAAAACACTAAAAAATTTTTAATAGTAATTTTTTTAACTTTTTTTAAATAACTTTTCTTTTTATACTTATATTTGCCCTATGATAGGAAAAAAAAAAAAAAAAAAAAAAAGCCGGGCCCTAATTTGATCAAGTATATGCGATTTCTTGCTCCCCCTCCTCCCCTCCCTCCATGCATTAACGGAATACAGCTTAAAAAAAAAAAAAAAAAAAAAAAAAAAAAAAACTTCTGCTTTTCTAAAAATGCAAATGCACCTAGCACTTCATAAACACATTATGTGCAATCTGTCCTAAAAGAAAAATCGACTCAGACGCTCAGATTAGGCTCTAGTTATATCTGCTCTCCCTATAGAAACCACACAAAATTCGAAAATTATGAAACAAAATCGCATTAATTCCAGATATGAATCCTATAGGTCCATGTAAAAGACCTATTATTATTATTCAAAGTTAATTTGGGGTCTCACTTAATTTTCAGAAATCTCACACAGTTTTTAAAAATCCCACCTTGTTTTTGGGAAAGGATGAGAAATTTTCACCCAATTTTTTCCTCGGATGAGAATCCTGATATATATATATATAAACATCATAACTGATATCTTAACTAAGATCCAAATCATCTAACAGTAAAGGTACAACTGAATAACTCATCATTTGACGACTAAGTAATGTACAAAAAGAACCATTAAATCTGTTTTCTACAAATGGTAATTTTCAAAAGCACATTCCCACAGATAATCACTTGCATATATTTTACGTATTATGTAACATTATAAATATGTTTTTGCACATATTACAAAAATATTTGACAAAAGTGTAGTGAATACTAATGTTCTCTAATAGAATCTAAAATATTTCATGGGGACCAGAAAAAAAAAAAAAAATGCATATAGAGTTTTTGAAAGTAAGATGCGTAAATACTTAATTTTAATGCATTTTTTAAAGTCTTAGAAAATGATTTAAATTTCTCAACACCGATGATTATCATCTACAATTACTCTGACTTTGAAAAGGACAATGTATTGTTTCAAGTGTTATGATGCAACTTTCATCATCAATATTAACGTATGTTACACTCGAACAGCAATAAACATTTATAATCGAGGTAGAATTGCCTATACACTGTTAATTATTTAAGCCAAATCCAACCATTGTACGATGCTAGGTATCTTAGAATTACAAAGTTTTACCAGTTTTTGGTTCTACACTTGATCACTTCATCGTACAACTTACACAAGTTTATACTTTAATCAGTGCATCAAATTTAAAACGAGTTTTCATCAACTTATAGCGACAATTCTTTCGGTATTATATTATGGTGAGATAAGGAATTCATTTTTTAACACTAACGTTCTTAAAATTTTCCCACAAAAGATGGATATTGCTCTAGCAAGGGCAAGATTTTTGAATATTCGTAATCTAAATCCTATTTGAAAGGTATAATTCAAATTCATTATTATAAATTTACGAATAATGCAATGGTATCTATAGCATACGATGTGCACAACTCTAAAATGTAAAATAAATAATTTAATAATTAAAATATTACGCAAATTTTCTGTTTTTACTTATCACAGACTTGTTTGAAAAATAAAACAGTGTAACTGAAATATGAAACATAACGGTTTTAACAGCTTGAGAACCACTGCATATTATTAATTTAAAAATAAAAAAAAATTAAAAGCATGCTTTGAAGCAGTCTGAAAAGACTGTTTAATAAGAAAACTAAACACATTTTTTTTTTTCGCTAAAAATTAACGAAAAGAGCACCAATTATTCAAAGTGTAAAAATTGTAGCGCTTGAATTCGCTAGATCTGAATCATTCACAAAACTCTTTGCTTCCGCCGAAAATTTTCTCTGAAATAGATTATTATTTATGAAATTCCAACAATTCATTACAATTAAAGAAACAGAGATTCAGATTTTAGTCATTTTATCCAAGTGTTTGCTGAGTAATGCAACTTTTATACAGAAAGTTCAATATGGAAATATTTCACGTTCTCATAAGAAAACGAAAGTTAGAACTTCCTTTCTAAATTCAAAAGAAATTGGCATATTCTTAAGCTGATATTTTCTTGACCATAAAGTAGAAGCAGCATTTAACAGGTAATTCGAAAGCAGAAGCATACCAAACATTTATTAAGATGTGTCAAGTGCAAATCAGCAAATCTCTAAAGAAATATGCCATAGGTGTAAGTTTTTTTTTTTTTTTTTTTTTTTTAATTCATCTTCAACATTGTGTATAAATATTCTTTAATAATAATAATAGATGATTTACTTGTTTAACGTAAGATAATTTTTTTAAATAACCAAAAACAACTGCTAAATTAGAAAATTTTAGACAGCCGACGATGTACTTTGTCACAGAAATATACAGAAAAAAACTTTTTTTTTTTTAGAATAGTTACGTTTGGCGCTAACTGTCTGTACTTCGATTGTATCAATTGCTTATATGTTTATACCGAAACACAGAGCTACTAAGTTCGTAAGTCATCTAGAATTTACTATTGGGTCGGCAAGAAAGTAATTTCAGTTTTTTGTGTAAAATAAAACTTATTTTTTTCTATCAAAAAAAAAAAAAAAAAAAAAAAAAACGAACTGTAATCAATCAAATTTCTTCCACTCTGTTCGATGATCTTTCGACCTTTTTCTAGTAATTTCATGAATCTGTAGTCATAAAACTTCTGATCCTCATCAGCAAAAATCTTAACCTAACCTACAATAATTTCTACGTGTTGCTAAAGATGTTGTGTTGTGGGGATGAAATACGATTCCTTTGTGGTTTGCCAAATTTAGCCCATTCTTTTTGGTTGCTTTTTCGAATTTCATAAATTTTTAGCAGCAAACATATGAGTAGATCGTTTGCTTGCTTGAAAACTGGCCAAAATATACAGCATCGTTGTGATCCCACCAAATCGCCGGCATGATATTTTTCTGATGCAATTCAGCTTTCGACATAGGTATGTTCTTTTTTATCACGCTTGAACCATGATTTTTCCAATTTATGTTATTGTACACAATACATTTTTTCATCGCCAGTGATAATTCATTTTTAAAATAATGGGCAACTGCTTTACGTTTGAAATGTATTTCACAAATTTTGACTCGTTATGTTAATTTCTTTCAGTTCGTGCGATAACCAAATATCGAGCTTCTTAATGAGTCTATGACATCTTATGCGATTTCTAGTCATTGTATGAGATACATTTAACCTTTTTACAATTTATCGCACAAAACAACAATTAAAAAATTGACAGAAAAATAACAAAACAAATAAAATGCTACCTATTTGTGTAAACCAAAGGAACTTTCTTGCCAACCTAATAGTTTCAAACGTCACAGACATCGTTCAGGAAAATACATACCAGATTTTAAAATTCTGCACAGCATCGAAAAAAATGTCAGCTTTTCCTATGATATTGAGACAAGATCCTTCAAAATGAGCTTCAGTCAAAAATGACAGTCAATTTCTGTACACACATGACTTTGTAGCAATTCCATAACTAAAATATGAAATGTAGAATAAAGTTCCAATATAAATGAGCATGATGAAAAGAGCTATTTGCCCCTGTGTGGCTTTTTTTTTTTTCAGTGCAAGTATGTTGTATCTCGTATCATAGTTGAAGTTCTCGGGAATGAGGACTATTACTGTGAACATTTGCAGTTCTAGTAGCATTGCAAACTACGCTCAACGACAGTAAAAAAATAATGGTGTAACTATAGTACCGTTTTGCCAAATGTAACTTATTCCGATATAAAAAAAAAAAAAATCAGTATCTTTCTGTACATTTCTGTGGGGATAAAAAGCATATTTACTATTATTAAGAATTTGCAAACGCTTAAATTTTTATTTTTATTTTATTTTTTTCATTTTGCATATTTTAAAGCTTATGATATTTAAAAAAATCGCATGGAAAACATTAAAGCCATCGTTAGGGGTTGATCCAGGTTTTAATTTTTGGGGCCTATTTTTGTGAAAAACAAATTACTTTTGTGAAAATCAAAATATTTTTGTGAAAAAAAAAATTGTCGCTAAAAACCTTTGATTGTAGCAGTTATTCAGTCTAATGTTTAATATCAAGTTAATAGCATTTTATTAAACAAGTACAGACAATGATTAAAAATAATGCTGTAAACATGGAAAAATTTTACAAAAATATTTTTATAAAACAAAATTTTGTGAAAGGGCTGTTTTTATAAATCTGAATTTTGTGAAGGGACCCATTTTACGGATTTGAATTTTGTGAAGGGGCAGCAAAAGGGTCCCAATTTTTGCTTGGATCAACCCCTGATCGTTAAAAATTTATCGTTTACCGAATAAAATATATATATATTTATATATTTTATATATATAATTTCTTATCCTTAACATAGACTCATAGATTTTGCATTACAATTTGAGTGAAAACACAAATAAATTTTTTCCAAAAAAATTTAACATTTAATATTTAAAATTTGAAATAATCTTTAAGGATTTTATCAATATTCTTTAACGATTTTATGCAATTAATGTACGTAAAACTTAACAGAATACCTAAAAATTGTCCTTAAGATCATTCAAGGACTAACTGAAAACAACTGCGAAAATTTTATCCGATAAAATGCGGAACATTTTTATATCCAAACTAACTCATCCATTGCAATTAAAAAGTTTTTAAAAGATTACAAATGAGTGAGAAAAAAATTAAATTATAAAAATTACGCTTAAAATTAAAACATTAACATTAAAATCTTGCTTCTTATAAAAATTCAAAAATGTATACAAATAGTCAAAACAGCGTTAAAAAAAAATCTAGGCTAATAAAAAATGTTGTTTCACAGACGTTATTTCTCCATAAAAACAAATCTCCAAACCTTTCAAAACAAAAAGAGAAATCCTAGAACATAAAACAACTTACATGTTAAAGCACGTTATCCAATCGTCAAAGATCACAGCTTATAATATCACTCAAAACGTTTCACAAACACTATCATGTTTAAACCTCAAAACACAAAACCAACTTCTTACAATACAAAGTATATATTTTCAGACATCTGCAACAATGGAAATTTTTCAAACATCTTTTTTTACTCATACTTATTATTTTTTTTTTTCAAAATACATGTAATAAATTAGAAAAAAAAAAAAAAGTGTAGAGAGGAAAAATAACGCACTTGCACACACACACACACGCACACACAAAAAAAAAAAAAAAATCTGATGTCCTTGTTATACTGAAAAAATTTAAATTTTGCAAGTTTCTCCGCCGAAAAAAAACAGGGCAAGATTAACACGAAATCGTAGGAGTTTAAATTGCGGATCGGTCTTTTAACAGGTGGCATTATCTGTATCATCATTATTTCTTTCTTTCTTTTTTTTTTAATTCTAAAATTACGAAAGCATAACTTGCAAAAGTATAAATTAATTTTACTGTTTGTGAAGTATAATTTTTTGGTGGTTGAAACAACCATGATATTTTTTATAGTTGATTTATTAGTGTGTTTTTTTTTTTTTTTTTTTAATTATTAAATTTTATTTTTAAACTCACTTTTTTCAAGAGAATGAAGAGGAAAAAAGAAATAACGAGGTATAATATGTTCTTTTCTTTCAAATATGTAATAATGCTGAATAATATACACTCCTCAAAACTGAAATTTCAACACAATGAAGTATTGATGCGATTAAGCTGATATTTTCAGCAAATGTAAATTATACTGTGTAAAGTAAATGATTAAAATTTCAAAGCCATCACGCGTGCGTGTACTTAACAGCGCCCTCTGGACTGCTGCTGAAACCGTATAAATAAAGGGCTGTAATGACATGTTTAAAATAGTCTATGTTTATCTCTTTGTGGAAAACGTAAGGAGAGATGTAATTATGCCTCGTTGACGACAGAGGGCGTAATTTGAACAACTTATAAAGTTTTAACGAGGTAGAATCATCGGCCTTCGTGAAAGAGGATTTTCCTATCACGTAAAAGCAGCTCGTGTGCAGCGTAACAGCAGCACAATGATGCGAGTTTGGAAGAAGTGAACAGACGAGAACAGGACGACTCGAAAATCTGGGAGTGGACGCCCAAAAATTACGTCAGTGCGCGATGATAGACACTTGGTCCACATGGCGCTGATGGAGCGTACAACTTCATATAGACAGTTGGCAGCACATAGATCCACTGCTACAAGTGTATCATTGTCTGCTTCGTCAATTTGTCGACTTCTGCTGCGCCGTGGACTGCGTGTACGACCTCCTTTATACAGAATCCCCCTCATGTGAAACTATCGACGCTTGCGGCTGCAATGGACTCATGCACATAGAGACTGGCGTGCAGATAGGCAGCAAGTAGTGTTTTCTGACGAATCCCGCTTTAATTTGAGGCATCATGATGACCACATTCATGTTAGACGCTATGCCGGTGAACGCTACCTTCTGGAGTACATTATCGAACGTCATAGTGGACGAACACCCGGAATTATGATCTGAAGTGCGATTGAGTATCATGGACGATCTCTGCTGCTACGAATTGTAGGTAATCTTAACAGCGACGGGTACATCAGAGAAGTGTTGGAGCCTGAATTCGTTCCTTTCCTTCAAGGCATTCCTGGAGCTATCTTTCAGCAGGATAATGCTCGACCACATGCGGCAAGAAATGTGCAAGACTTCTCTTTTCATCAGAAAATATACAGCTTCTTTCATGGCCTGCTTATTCGCTGGATATGATACTGATTGAACATGGGTGGCATTGGTCGGCGTCTAGCTCGAGATCCTCGTCCTCAAGAGATGAACTCTGGGTACGCCTACAAGAAATATGAAATGCTCTTCCCCAAGCATATATTCAAAATCTGTTTGGCTCTATGCCACATCGTATAACAGGACTTATTGCAGCGCATGGTGGCCACACCAAATATTGATTTCGGACACTTAACATTGTTTTTTTTCTTTTTTTTTTACTTTCAAAATTTAATCATTTATTTACACCAATACCAGTCATTTGTGTATAAAATTTCATTAATTTCTGACAATTCTTTCATAATGTTGCAATTTCACTTTTGACGAGTTTAAATGCAGATCATTATATAATTCCTTTAAAAATAATCTTAGCATTAATTAAAATATTACAAAATAAAGAACGTAGACATTTTAATAAAATACTTAAGTTCTTTTTTTCTGGTGAGAAAATATTTTGCCAACAAAAATTCCAAATTTTATGACATCGACAAAATATTTACTGAAATACTAATAAACAGTAACTTTTCCTATATATATATATAATTAAAAAATTACTTTGCTAGACATCCAATATTTACTTTTAGATTGAAAAATAGCCTTTATTGCAGATACCTGAAATTTCATTTACAGGTGCAACAAACATATACATTTTTTTTTCTATAGTTATATCTAGGTAATTGAGAAAACTGTGTTGAAAAGTTTCATGGAAAATTCTTTTAGAACAAAATCGAATATTTTCATTAAATGGGTCATGGGGAAAAAAAAAACTGTAAAAGAGAAAAAAAAAATGATTTATGTTTGTTGCAATTAGCATTTATAGTTAAGATGTTGATTGATAATCCCCATAAATTAAAAACTTTTCAAGAAGTTTTTTCAAATGTGATTTTTTTTTCTATTTACATTACATTAATCGTAAAATTTAAATTATTTCTAAAATAATTAAATAATGTCAAATAAAAGTACTTTTATATATTAAGAAAAACCACAAGTAATAAAATAACGTTCTACTATCTTAAGAAATACTATTACTTTCACAGATGAAATGATATCAGAAAAAAATGTATGCTTAGACCATGAAACTAGTATTTTCAAATGAAAAAAAAGTGATTATAAAATAAAAATATTATCAAAAATATTCAAGTGAATAATAGCAAAAAATTATCTAATGTGTAATTCTACATTAGTACTATAAAATATTGAATGAAAATACATACAAAATTCCCCTCCTTCGTTCGAAATATTAAAAAATGCTTTTATATAAAACAAAGGCTAATTTGGACGGAGGATGTATAGAAGTTACATTTAAGCAAAAATGTAAATAATAATAAAAAAATTTTGTAGAAATTATTAACAAATGTTCGACATTAAATACATTAGTTCATAAGGGAAATATATTTTCTAACTTTACCGAAAACTTTACTTTCATGCAATTTATTGTAAAAGTTTATATCAAACGTTCGACATTTACATCACAAGAGTCTTGTTCATTTAAATTGATCAAAAAAGAAATTTTGATTGTAGTCGTCACATTTTCTAAGGCACTTTCTAATTATCTAATTTCAAATTTAGTACAATATTAAAAATTTAAAATTTCCGTTATTACTTATATGATTAGTACATAAAAATGTTTTCAGCTTAACGTTAAAGATTGGTCAAATAAACAAAAATTTTCCTCTGCAAAAATGATCACAAGCATTAGCTATCATATTCATAATAAAACAGAACTTTTACTTTATAAAAATGACAGATTTATAAACTATATTCAAACGTGAAAAACATATATTTAAAAAAGAAAATGAATATTTTAAACTATATTTTTAATTTGTTGTTTATTTGCATGATTTGGGTTGTAATCATAAAAAAATTTTGAGTCATTCTAATTTTAATTTTGAAACCAGGTTTCAATAAGTTTTTCGTAAGAAATAGTTAAAGCTTAAATTTTACTGGAACAAATCGTGCATTGTAAACATGATAAAGGACTAATTCCTTTATAATTCAAAACAAAATTCGAATTTTATATGTTTTATGGTATTTAAATAGAAGTCTAACTGTCAAAGTGCACAATATGTTACATATTGGGAAAATGTTCTTTCTGATATTTAACTATAAATGTACCATTTACAAATTCACATTACACTTCTTATAAAAGAGCGTCAAAATTTTACTGGAAAAAATCGTGCATTGTAAACATGATAAAAGACTAATTCCTTTATAATTCAAAACAAAATTCGAATTTTGTATGTTTTATGGTATTTAAATAGAATTCTAACTGTCAAAGTTCACAATATGTTACATACTGTGTAAATGTTCTTTCTGATATTTAACTACAAATGTACCATTTACAAATTCACATTACGCTCCTCATAATAAAGCGTCAAAATCAGCCAAACACCATGCAACTTTATATGGAGAAATTCGTCCCATTATTACTCATTATATAATATATATATATATATATATTATATTCCTTTACCACATTCGGAAAATTCATGACCATTAAATAAGTCCCTGTTTCCTGAAAATTGATTTATTATTATTATTATTATTATTATTATTATTATTTAAACATCTTGCTTTAAACCTTTTAAGTTGTAGAGTGCGAACTCTCTCTAAGGAAAGTTTTACAACCTTATAATAGCTTTGAAAGAGAGAAAAAAAATAAATTTTTGGAAAACAAGGACTAATTTAACGGTCATGAATTTTCCTAAATGTAAAAACGATATGTATAACATAATGAGTAATAATGGGACACATTTCCACAAAGGTTGGCATGGTGTTTGGATTTCTTTGGTACTCTCTGGGTGGGAACCTAAAGGGGAAGTATTTATTTTTATTTAAACATAAGCATAGTGACGATTAAATAAGTTCAAATTTCATCAAAACTTTAATGTGCAACTACTTTAAACTATCATATAAAGACTTTATTCCCCTCTTAAAATCCACATTTTTTTTAGGTATACTAGAATATATTTATTTGTCTTATTGCTATCGTTCTTTTTTTTTTTTTTTTTTTTTTTTTTTTCTTTCGTTTCAATTACAGTATAATTAGGTTTTACTTTACAAAATGGTTACGATTTTCTGACATCTAAGAAGTTATTATGGGAAAATGTAAGACATTCTATTCATAAATTATTTAGAAACTACCAATTTTGCATCAAAGAGGAGAATTTCTTTCTATTAGGACAAAGTCTTTTTTTTTTTCAAAAGTTCGAGAGGCCAAAATCTGATCTACCTCCTCTAAACTTTTATCTTGCTCCATAAATTCGGAAACTTTACATTCGGACTTAATCATGTCTAATTTCCTTTTGAATGCTTCAAGAATGAACTGTTATTTGTTGTTTCCTATTCCAGGAAAAGCTAACAACTTTTGTAAACCTTTGGAAGGAAATCAAAAAGGCATACTTAATCTGTTCTAGTGTTTATAATATTGCTAAAATTATATGTTGTTCATTCAGAGGTATTCCAAACTTCAATTTCAATAATTTTAAAATCCTTTTTTAAGTATTCCATGTTGAGTGTAATCACATCCATGTTTAGTTTCACGAAGTTTATTTTTTCTCCTTAAAGTTAATAATACAATTTTTCTGGAACATCTTTCTTAGTGTCAATGTATATTAGGCTTTACAACATTATTTAACGTTATCTTAGAAGTTCCCTAAAGCAAAAGCAGACAATATACGTGGCATATGCACAGAACTTCAAAACGCATCATCACAGTCACGGTTGTTACTGAAAGATTCAGTCTTCTTTCTTTCTCACATACTGAGTAATAATAATAATAATAATAATAAATGAGAATTTTAAAGTTGATGCAAATTATTGCTGTTTGTTAAATTACTTTTTAACGAAATGTATTTCAAAAATGGTTTATCTAACTCTTTCTAGTAATCTCAAAAATGTTACTTTCTTTAATATAAGAAAATTTATTTTTAGATTCCATCATTAAAATAATCAAAATATCTAAAGACAACTCAGTGGAATTACGAAACATAATATTTTTTAAATTAAGAGGGGGCAGTACCTAATCTCGCTGGCAGCCTTCGCCCATGTTATTCTATGGGAAAATTTGTTGCTACAAATTACACATTACCTAATGAATATTTTTAAATTCTGTTTTCGCAGTCAGGGAATTCATAACCGTTAAATGAGTACTCATTTTTGAAAAATTCATTTTTTTTTAATTTTTACATTTTGATTTTGAGTTCAAAAATGCGATTTTTCACAAAATGCATTTTTCTCATTTTCTAATCGCAAAATGAAATACTAAAATTTTAAAAAATCAATTTTTGGAAAACAAGTACTAATTTAACGCTTATGAATTTTCTAAATGTGAAAACAGAATTGAAAAATATTCATTAGGTAATGAGTAATTATGTAAACAAATTTTCCCATAGAATAACATGGGCGAAGGCTGCCGGCGAGATTAGGTATTGTCCGCTCTTAATGGGTTCTATTACCCCAGGAAAGAAGGAATCAGACATTTTTCCCCTTGAGAACAGAAGTCATAATACATTTCTACAACAGTAATATCACATACTTTACCTAAAAAAAGGGAAACTCTTTGAAAAGTTTAACAAATTCTATAATTCAGCGATCGCAACGGTTCTATTTTATTACATGAATACTGTGTTTTATTATTTTTTCACCACAATTTCCAAGCAGTAATCCTTTAAATATTATTATAAAATTAAAATCTTAAAAAAAAAAAAGTGTAATCAGTGGTAACAAAATAATAAAAATATAAGACCGCTGCAACTTCAGATATTTGTGTGATACAAGAAACATTTAAGTCGCCAATTACCCATTGTACAGTACCAGTGCGACATTAAACCCAACCAACCAACCATGAAACATTTAAGAAGTTTTGTAATTTTAGTGAAGAGTCCATTCTATTATTTCTATCTACAAATATAAACCGTTATCAAACAGACTTTCGTCCCACTCTGAATACAATGCAACATTTCCATTTACATCGTTTAAGCATCTACTTTAACATTTAAACATCGTACAAACAAATTTTTAGAGAAATCAATCAACATCTTAACCTCACTTTAACACACGACGATAAAAAAGCTTTCGTATTTACACAGCGCGTTATGTTCATTGCTTGATAAAAGTACATGTAACAGAAGCTTGGAACATAGACATCCATGCTCAACAGACAAGGCTTTTTAAAGGCACATAAAATCACACACAGTTGAATAATCAATAAGCTAATCACATTTTGCAACTTAAAAACAAAAAAAAAAAAAAGTATCATATACGAAATATATATATAATATGTATAAATGTATAACTAGGAATATATCTATAATACACATTTGATGGACTAAAAAAGTGCAGATGACAGGGGTATATTTCATAGACAAATTACACGATTGGAGATTTTAAATGAGATATTGAAATTGCAATAAATCTCAAAATATTTTTGTCTTAAAACTCTGAATTTGTTATTTTAATAGATATTTTACTATACTTTTTTTTTTTTTTTTTTAGCTCCAAAAATAATGATTTGATATAATAAATTTAATACCACAATTTAAAATTTTTCCACCGATAATGAATTTTTAAAAATTAATTCTAATTTTCTTATATATTTGAGTGTGATGTTTTATGTCATCACTAATATAGAATATCTTCAATTACTGGTAATAAATTCAAACAATAAAAAAGCATGGTCCGCAACTGTTTTAAGTCACAGATAATAATTTGCTTTACTGTTCAAAATAGTATATAAATATTCTTTAAATTTTCTCTTGATTGTTACATAAACATATTTATTCTCAACAATTTACACTTTAAAACATTTTATCATTAACATTAAACTAAAATTTAAGAATAAAATTAACCATTTTATCAAACGTTTTTTAATATTAATTTTGATGAATTATTAAACATACAATTTTGGCGGCCTTTACATTTTATATTTAGCCAAAATGTTTAAAACAAAACCCAGAGATATTTTGTCTCAATATTTCAAAAATATTTCTGAATACATTTAAATACCAATATTGTATATTTTAATGAACAACAAAGCATAAAAAATTAAAGTATTTCTACTCAGTTTCTTTTCAAATGCCCATGTCACCTTGAACAGATTCAAACTGTGATATTCATAAACGTCTATGACTAAAAAACAATAGTTTAACTGCAAAAAATGTAATTATATATTACATCTAATCTACATCTACAAACAAACACTGTTATATAAGGTTTACTTACATTGGGCATTAATAACCCACTTACGATAAAACAATATATTTTTAATTATACTGTATTTATATACACATATATATGCTAATGGTGGAATAACATAGAGTATAAGAGAAGTGGCGTAACTATGAGGAAGTGAAGGAGCGGAATATTAAGGATTCTGAAGCTCAAAAGGAGCCTCTTACTTCAGTCAGTAAATCACAAACAGAAAGGATTGCTTTTAGGACTTTTCCCAGTGTTTTAAATTATGATACACTACAAAAACCTTTATTCCTAACTATATCATGGTGGAATATTAAAGAAACGTAGTGCAAACACTATATTCAAATTTCTAACGTATATATTACAGGGCTCTGGTGATTTTGCACCTCAATTTTTTATTTAGTCTGTTCTACAGCAAAGTCAGAAAATTAAATGCATGTTATTTTTTACAGATAAATAACTTGTAAAACGTTGCTTCAATCAATAATAACTGAAGTTTTTATTAAAAAATATTCATGAGATGTGATGTCCTTTGTGGCAATTTTTATTGATATATACAGCAAAAATTGTTATTGAAATAGTGTAAAACAATTTTGCCCTGAGATCCTGTGAACAAAGTTACGCCACTATATGAAAGTCCAAATTTATAAACCACACTTTGTGTAAAAAATGAAAAGCATTATTTGTGCTCTAGAAATCCAATTATAATATTAATTGTTATTTTTTTATTAAAACGAAAATTAAAAACAAACATAACATTAACATATAAATTCATTATTCCTACATATGACACTTTAATAGGAAACTGTGTTTTTAAATAGGACTTAATATAGTTACAATAATTGTTAATGTAGTAATTAACAATAAACGTCATAGTAATGAACGTCAAAACAAATAGACACTCGCTAGTTAATAATACAACAGAAATATTCGTCGAGTATTTTCGATGAAGACTTTTAATTAATCAATTGTTCTGTTTTCATGTTCAATCCACTTAAAATAATATTAGAAAGAATTTAATTTTACATATTTTAATTAAATAAGAATCGAAATAAAGTTTAAAACCTATTTAATTTTATTAAAATCACACAAACAACTGTGGAAGAAATTCAAATTAATTGAAATTATATTTTTTCCGACTGAGTGAAAATAATGCCTGGACCGGGAGTCGAACTCCGGATCTTTGACTTACAAGGTCAAGGCTCGGAAAACACCATTAGATAATGGGAGAGAGAAATACAATTTTATTAAAATCACACAAACAACTGTGGAAGAAATTCATGATAGACCAGAGATGTTTCTGCCTTAAAGGTTGTCTGAGTGAGTAATGTGGATCGGTTGTCGACCTGGATAGCTCAATTGGTAGAGCCTTGACCTTGTAAGTCAAAGATCCGGAGTTCGACTCCCGGTCCAGGCATTATTTTCACTCAGTCGGAAAAATAAAATTTCAATTAAAACCTATTTGTTTCAAATGTTAAATGTGTTCTTGCATATTTTCCTTGTGTAATGTGTCGCATAAGAATATTTTTTAATTATTATCGGATTGTTTCTGAAATAATTGAATAATATAATTTTTCAGAATATTATGATATTGCTGAGTTGATAAAATTTTCATTTTAACTTTCAGTTGTAACAATTTTTATTCCCCCCCCCCCCCCCCCCCCAACAAATGAATAATTTTAAGCTTTGTATGTTTTGCTTCGACTTCCTGTTTTATTTATGTGTAATTTTTTGTTATTTATTAGCTGATACTTTTTTTTTTACTTTCCATAAAAGAAAAATAGTTATACATTTATATAAAATTTTATTTTATATAAAAATCCAGTCAATTGATTTCGAAACTTTTATTTTATATAGAAAGTTAATCAATTGATTGCGAAATTTTTATTTCATATAAAAAGCAAGTCAACTGAATTGCGAAATTTTATTTGATATAAAAGACTAGTTAATTGATTGCGAAATTTTTTATTTTATATAAAAAAGCTTGCAAATTGATGACGAATTTTTTATCTCTGCAATGCGTGTCTAGGAAAAGATACAAGTCCTGAAATAATATTTGTTAATATATCATCTAGTAGCATATACACGTATATTAAGAAATAACAATTAAGAGTAACGAATACAAATACTCTGGTTTAAATTCCCTCTAAGATAACAAATAAGTCAGAAATTTCAGCTATCCGAATTTTATACGTTACTTTCAAATAACTTTCTAAAGTCAAAATCCAATCCTGCTTAAAATTAAATATTTAATGGCTAACATATATTGTTTCTTTTTTACATTTTCTTTTTAAACCAAGTTTATTCTGAAACACCGCCAAAAATGGAAAGTTAATGCAGAGGTTCTTCACCAACTTTAGATTTTATGATGATTTATCAGTTACAAAATTTATCCCAGAAAACTATGCAATATTAGTGAACTGTATCTAAAATCACTTTTATTATTTTATGTGCTTATTTCGTAACTTTAATTTTTAAAAGTTTCTTTTTTTGGTGCTATTAAAAATTATGTTCGATTAACTAATTAATAGTTACCAAAAATTATCTCACGTCAGTTAAAATTTCCTTAGATGTATCTAGGTTTTTTTTTTTTTTTTTTTTTCTTTTATGTATTCTTTGAATTTAAAATGAAAATAGGTAGTTACATTTTAAAAACATATGCTTATCATTCCATATAAAATGAGTGTTAAAAGAAAGAAGAAGAAGAAAAAATAGCATTTTTTTTTAAATAATAATATTAATATTAATGTAGTATTTAATGCAGATAACAAATGATACAGAAATTTATCATTTGAAAGTCGTAAAAAAAGAAGAAAAAAGAAAAGGAAAATATAGCTCTTTTCTGTAATGTGTTTAAAATAAAGCTGACCAAAAGACACAATTTACGAAATGGTAAAATTATACAGGCGAGTCGTAAAGTTTTAGTTATTACTAAGAGATAACAAAAATATCTACGTACAATTTATTCTTCATATTAATTGGTCCTGATGTACATCATGTTAGAGTTAATAAGGTTGATTTATTTGGTAAAATAAAAACATAGACTGAAACAAGCCATATTCGCTACATCCTCACATTTAACGACGGGTTATTATGAAGGTTTAATTACCACTAAGAAATAACCAAACTACCTCGAAAAATTTATTCTGCAGAATTTTGTAAATTACAGCTATTAAGATTGGTTTGCTTGACTTCAAAAAGCCGTATATTGAAATATCCCATTTCCATCATATACTACCTGTTAAATATGGTATGTTTCACCATAAAATGGTTCCAGTTTAATTGTAACCAATATTTTTGTGCTATGTTTCACTAATTCAGTAGTTCTCACACCTAATCTAGCACTACTAAAATGATGAAATATGGCACCAAAACAGCTAAAATGGAACCATTTTTCTGATGAAACAAACCATCTTAGTTTTAACAGTGTAGTGTCTATACGGACGATTGTCTAAAAAGTCAAAAAAGCTTAAGAGAAATGCATGTTTCTGTATTATGATTATTTGGTGAAGTTTTAAGAATAACAGATAAAAGTTAAATTTATGTAGTTAGATTAATTTTTAGTAATAATTAAAACTCTGCAATACCTTCTTCGTATTTGTCGAAACAGTTACTCATTTCTCAACTATTTCAGGGCCCACCAGCGACCGAGCCGTTCTGCGCTCAAAGCTGGTAGACGTGAGGTGCCGGGTTCGATCCCACGTCGCGCTCGTCGGCCTAGCCGTTCGGAGTTTTCCGAGGTTTTCTCCGAAACATGCGTATACACGGGCTAGGAACCCTTAGAAAGACTCCCAAGGAGGGCACTCCTTCTCAGGCCTCGAACCCTAGTGCAGTCAACCGGTCTTAATCCCCTCAACCCCAACCTCAGTTATTTCAGGTTAAAATCGCAGAAAATGTAATTCATTCCCAATTTGTTTGACACTTTTTATGTTTATAAATGTTTTAATATCAGCTAAAAACTAAATTATTTTATACAAGGTCAAATCACCAGAAAATCTGTATTTTTTACACGTACAAGGGAAACTGTGAAACTAATTTATAACAAACTGAGAATTTCAATTTCATTCGTCTAACTTATCTAACTATATCACGATTCAGCATAACTTGCGTTTGATAAATAACGTTAAGCGATATTTCATAACAATCATTTTAAAACCATTACGGGAGTCATTCTAATATTCCCCATTTTTCCCTTGGAGGTTGTAAAATATTACTTTAAACTCGCGGGGAAAAAAAAAAAAAATGTATATATATATATATATATATATATATATATATATATATATATATATATATATATATCTGTACTGATAAGTATAAAGGATTTAAGTCCATATTCTTGATTTTTCAGGAGACGAAAAAGAAAGTTAAACTAACTAAAAACTAATCAGCAGAATCGATTAGGAAAAATGGATTATGATGGTTTATACGCTTTATACCATTCAGTGATTGTCAAACTTCATTTAATAAAGAGAAAAAATATAAATAAATGTTTATACCGAAGATTAAAGCTAAATTTCTGATTTGAATCTTTTTTTACCAATGGATTTTCTCTAAGACTAAATGACATAGATTCAAATCCTTTATACCAATCGATAGAGAATTTTTTTCTGAGTCTGACTATGTACTTAACTAAAAATCGACATTTTTGGACTTAAATCCTTTATACTTATCAGTACAGATATATTAAAGGGGATGTTTTACTTTATAATATATTTCTTTAATTGCTTTTACATCAGGAAATATAGCATCTGCTATCCTACTTTTCAATTATTCTCTCTCTGAACTTCAACTATTGGTGATAAAATAAAATACTTTTTTCTGAACAAAACTCATACATAGATATGTATGTTAAAAATACATGAATTTAGGGAAAAGATTTTTGAAGTCATTTTACATAATCGATATTTATACATATCGATATCTGATACTATAAGTGAAGTTTAAAAAATGTGTTATGTAACGAATAGTACTGTTTCAGTTTCTCAGTAAGTCATGAATAATTTAACGATGTGTACGGAGTCCTTACATTTACCTTTAAAATTATAATAAATATTGATTTTCACAGTTATTAAAAGCGCATGCTGATGGATAACTTCTTCATATATTTAACCCAAGTTATGCAACTGACATTACACAAGTTACTCTGTAATCTAAACAATTTTTACTACGAAACACAAATATTAATATTTTTAGTTTTGAGGAAATTTAAAGCAAAATAAAATAGTTTTATAATATTAAAGAAACATAGATTTGGGATATCAATTAAGATTTCAACTACCAGAATCAATTTAATACTTAAGGATTCAATTTAATAGTACGTGAAAAAAAAAAAAAAAAAATTAACAAATTCGACTAGAATTGTTCGATTTTGAAATCCTTGATCTCATAAAAATGATTAGCTTACAACTTTGAAAAATTTTATAATATTTTTATGTGCATTTAATATTCTTTTAAAAAGTTTAAAATTTGAAAATCTCTAATATGCATCGTGGGCAGTGTAATAAAACAAAATAATTAAAAGTAATAAACGATAGCTTATAATTTAATAGAATAGAAGTGATAAATTAAAACTCATCATTAAATATAACCTCTCTCTCACAGTCTGAATCTACGTTTAATTCATTTTTCTTAAGACCAAAACTTCATCTTTATATTTTTAACTATATACTTTTTCAGTGAATTATATCGAAATATTAAATAATATTTATCTTTTTTCTTGTAAAAACAAAGCATAAATTTTTATTTTAAAGTTTCATATTGGAAAAAAAAAAAAAAAAAAACACTTCCATTAGGCGTAAAATGAAAATAGATTTTAAATTAGTAATAGTTTTTCAATTTTGGCAGCAATCTATAAAACATAATAAAATTTATATGAACCAAAAAAAGTTTCATAAAGTATTTTTTTTTTTTAAACAGAACAATTATTTAACTTAACAAATTCATATTTTTATGATAAAAAAAAAAAAAAAAATCTTAAAAAAAAAAAAATAACTACGATAAAACTATTAACTCAAGATGAATAACAAAACGTTCAATCTTTTAAATGTATAATGCCTTCAGTTTTCAATTTATGGCAATTTAGGTTATTTCCGTTGATGTATTTCAATCCACTTGTAAACTTGACACTTCAATTACCCCGAAGTTCAAGGACAAATATCTTAATGTTCAACAACAGATAATGCCTTCAAATGGTTTTGTCCAAAACAATTTATCACAATGAGACACAAGAAGTGTCTATGTTGCACTGATATTATAAATTCCAAACGCTTCTTACAAATGCAACATATAACGAAAACGTCAGCTTATGGTTTATTCTGGAAAACAGTTGATCTCAACAATGAATTCTAGAAAAATAACGTTAATAAACTAAATTTTTTTCTTTCTTCTAACTAAATCCACCAATTAACTAAATGAAGCATGTATCAAATATCTTTTACTGAATAAAAACTTTTTACTAGAATTCTGGTCGAGTAAAGTTTGTTTCTTTACTTCTCAATAATCGTCCTTTTACAACAATATTGTATTTTCCCCAGAACGAACCACAAGCTTGTGAAATAGAGGAACAAAATCAGGTGGTGTTAAAATCATAAATGAAATTTTTTAAGCTAGACTTTTTAGCTGACTGAAGTCGGATGACGCAATATATGCTTATGTGAAGGAAAGATTTTCTAGAAGGTGATGGTAGACATTGTCTACTAAGTGTTGGAAAAAAAACATTCTAGTTGCTCATCAGGCAACTTGTAAAAGACTTGCCCTATATTGAAGGACTTCCTTATGGCTAGCAGCTCATCAATCGACTCTATGGGGTTTGCCCTGGTCGACCATACGCAGAGCGAGCTGTTAGGAACTTGGAAGAGGAGCCTCTGCATCTCTGGTATGGAGTATTTGAGAAGAGAAGCATGAACAGGGAACATCACTGGCTGCATCAGAGTATATTCTTTAACCAATGCCACCATTCGGTCAATATATTCTCTGGTGTACCTATGAAAGTATATCACATTTAAAGTATAAAATTTAAAAGAAACAAAATAAATAAAGTTTTTTTATGAACACTGTTGAAAGAAAATCTCGATATCATATAGCATGGTGAAATCGAATTAAAATATGTATGAGAGAAAACGAAAGTACCTTTTTTTTTAAATTTAAATCAAGGATACAATTAAAAGAAAATCGTATAATCGTAAATTTTTAATAACAAAAAGTTTGAAATTAAACTCGATCGTACTTTGATGATTCTAGGTTATGGTTATTTTAAATTAGTTGAGATGAAAAAAGTTATAAAGTTTTTAACTATAATTTAATATACATGTCTTAAGCGAGATGTAACACTTTTATATTTTGAGACAACATATTTTTCTTAATTTTACATAGAAATGTGGTTTATTTCAGCTATTCTAATCTTTTAACTGCTCTATCAAGTGCTTGCATATATCCGACAAATTTATAAATTACTTTTCGTAATTTTCTTATACCCGTTTTACTCTGAAATGATTAATTCCGGTTTACTTTTTAAATGATTTATTATCTCCAGTCAACTCTAAAATTTAGATTGTTGTAATTTTCTCCATGATGTGCGATGGATATTTTTTGACTACATAACGAAAAATAACAAATGTAACGCTATTCTGAAAACTTGAGACAGCACAACTGCATCAAAATTTTTGTCACAACTTTTAGTGCAACAAACTAGTGTCAAGAAAAACTAAATTTTAGTGCCAATTTCTTACAGCATTTAGAAATTGTGTAACATTATACCCAAAACTGTGTGATGTTACATAATATTTGTATAACATTACACAAAAAGCTGTGTACCGTAACACAATATTTGTGTAACATTACACTAAAAGTTAGAAGCGTCATCCTACCTCAAGTTTTTGATTTGATTTTACACATTTTCTTTTTAACAGTGCAAGTTTTTGATGTAACGGTCACTTTTTTTTTTTTTTTTTTTTTTTTGTGCACTCCGAAATTGTTTCATAAATCATTTTTTATTGTATGATTGCCATAATGCAAACTCTTATTTGAACTAATTTTTCAGGGGGATGGGTAGAATAGTGAGAAAAATACAATATGCTACGATAAATTTCTCCTTTCAAGAGTTTACTAAACCCTTATTTAAGCATACATGTAGTGCAAATATCGGTTAATTGAGTATATGAATGTTCCATAATTGACATTTTATAATACATTCGTTAAATTTCAAATCCTTATCAATAGACAATATAATTTATAAAATATTTCTGATTTTGATTGACACGCATACTTACCCAATCTTCATGTACGTAGCAGGTAGAACATCAGTAGTCCATCCTATAGATATGATTGAACGGGGAAACCGCGTCCGGCACAGTGTCAAAAATGTCCAGGAGTCTACGGGGATAGCTGAGGAACTGTGAGGTCCAAGTTGTATATCAGCATTCAATATAATTGGGCCACGTAGCTGGAATTAAAAAATGAATATCTATATTTACGTATACAATACATCGATTCAAATTAAATTTATATGGAGATCTGTATTTCCCATTTATATTCACGAACATAACAAAAGATACACTAAGAAAGCGCAGAATTATTTGCTAAAGTATGAAGATATCATAAAAAAAAAAAAAACCTAGAAATAAATGTTTAATATTGATTAATAATAATTTATCAACTCCATTTTATTTATTATAACATTTTTCTAATGAATTCAATTGGTAAGATTTAAGTAATTCCCTTTTCTTTGAAAGAAAATGAGTGACGAAAAATGGCGAGTGTTCCATCAAATCCTGTGGTATTTTATGATCCTGATTTTGGATGATCATCGGAATCCTCAATTAAACTGGCTTAACGCCACCTGCTTCTAAAGCTTCTAAGGACGGTTGACTTAAATTCGAAGAACTTACTAGAGTATGCACATTAATAGAATCATGTTTAAACTCCTGACCTCGCATCCCTTTATCAACTGATTAAATTGATTATAAAGTTATCCATCCCTGTACATTTTCATATCGAAACCCCTTTACTTCAATTACCTGATCAGTCTAACGATCATAAAGTTAATCCTTGTTTAAGTTTTTTTCGCGTATGGTTATACTTAGAAAAGATCCAAAACGCATTCTGGAAACACTGGCAGACGCAAAACCTTTCTCCGTTGACTTCTCGAAGGCAGAGCCTGATTAAGGGGGAAGCACACATTATTTATACTTACACCGTTATTTTTTAACAAATACTTTCCTCCTATAATAAACAGAAAATTCTCATTAAAAATTAGTTTAAAAGAATTCTGGTGTCTAATAACGGTGAGTAAATTGGATTGTTTTACACCGTTCATTTTTTTTAAAAAATATTTCCTCGTCAAAGCGTGGAATTTCTATGGCATGAAGTAAAAAATAATTGTAAAAATATTCCGGTGAGAGCGGAGATCATGTCAATGTGCGCTTCCCCCTTAATCAGGCTCTGCTCGAAGGAGAGAAGATCAGGAATCCCCCTCCTTCAAGCCCTTCAAGTCTTGTCACAGAACTTCAAGCCTTATTTGAATCAGGAGACATTCATCTGGGAAAACGAACTTCGAATTGTTCCGATGCAATAGCTCATGCTCCAAATATATTAAAGTACACCATTTCCTCACATTCACTTACTGCAAAGTAGGCCTAAAATAATCTCGGCATAGAGAGAAATTTGAAGACGGATACCTTACATATCCAAGTTAGTGAGGAAGATACTGTTACAATAAAAGGAAATTACTGTCCCTTATCCCTCGTATCGCTGGCCCTCTAGGTCTGTCATCTATTTCCACAGTATTATTAAAATTACTATTACAAGACGTTTGAAAAGCTAAATTAGCATGGAATGATACTATACCTTTAGATCTAAATGGGATCAATTTTACTTATAAATCACTGTTTTTAAAAACAATGTCAATTTCTTGATGCTTTAATATAAATTCTCTTCAAATCATTCAATTTCATGGTTTTTGCGATGCCTCAAGCTTATGCAGCGGTGATATCTGAGAGATAAAAAGCATCTACCTTTAAAGTTAATGGCTTCAAAAATTCGAATCGCCTATTACTTTGCCCATACTTAAATTATCTTTTGCCTTACTTTTTGCTGAACTAGTATCTATGATAAAGAAATGTTAAGATTTGAAATTAAAGAAATTTTCTTATGTGCCGATTCCAGAATAACTCTGAGCTGGATTCTAAATCCCCCATAAAGGAAAAATAGTCTGCTCTTCATCGAGCCAATAAAATACGAAATTTAACAGATCCTGCAATTTGACATCACTTTCCTGGAAAGGATAACCCCACCGATTGCGCAAATCATAGACTTTCTCCAAGCAGGTTGAGTTCTCCTTTTAGACTTGGGGGATCTTACCCTGAAAATCTTAATGATTCATTATTGCCTCCCGCTTTTATGATTTTATTAGTATTCAAACGTTCTAATGAATGAACATCCGAAGATAGTCAGTCAGTAGACATTAAGCGGTGGGAAAAGACTCATCTCCGCCATGTTAAATTCACTAAATTTATGAACTTTTTTCTCACAAAAGGTGAAAGATAGGGACAGATATTTTATGGCAGTTAGAATGACATGTTTTACATACTTTAACGGACCATTTTTTTTTTTCTAAGTGAAAGTGAAAATTTATCGTTAATTATTATTGAAAATTACTTCTCAATTAGCATTTTTCATGAAATTTTATTGCCTAAAATAAATAATTATGAATAAATCATCAAATCACAGTACCAAAATATACAATATAACATAATATAAATCTCATTAAAAATCTGAGTTTCATAGATATTGAGAAAACAAGGAACACGAACCTGAAAAATTCATGCTTTGAGCAAAACACATTTAAAAAGATTTAATTCACATTTTTATTGGTAGTAAATACTAGTAAGCTGTAAATTACTCTTAGAAAGAATAAAAAATTCTAACGCTTCTTCTTCTTCTTCTTTATATATATACATAAACATGTGTGATATACATCGTTGTAAAATTAAAAGTTTAAGTTATTTTATGATATAAAATAGTAAAAATCGACTTTTTTTTTTCTTTTGTCTAATTTCGCTTACCCAGTCCCATTATTTTCTTACTCTATTTTCATCGTACACAAAGCATTTACGTGTCATGGCTTCGATCAAGCGCTTCGAGTATAATGCTCACCTAAATTAAAGAGTGCATTCTCAATTTCTTAAATATCATCATCCATCATGTAAAACTGCGATTACATTAGTTGAAGAGACCAAATTCGCTTCAGAAATTTCGTAATTCAAGCAAAGAAAGACCTTGCCAAAGATTAGTAAACAACACCTTCTCAATATATTTTTAGATTTAAAAAGAAATTTAGAAGTCAGCTGAACAAAGATACCATTTTATCCTACAACGCTAAGTATCAAATTCTGCTTTCAAAAGATCATCCAATAACTTCAGCTATTCCGATATTTTCATTTATGTAGTATGCATAACGGTTCCGAGCTAGTTTTGTCTTTAAACAGCATTTCTGGATTTCTGACAGCTGTTCAATTGTCAAAAAGGAAATTAAGACGCGTATAAAATGTTTAAAAAAAAAAAAAAACAGGCTTAAGTTGCCTGCCTACTGTCGGAAGGGATTTTTTTTTTTTTTTTTATAATTGAAAAATTGCTTATTTATGGGCATTATATAATAGAATATAGTTAAAAACAGTGAATAACATGACAAAATATGCAAATTTAAAAATATTTTGATATTTAGGCTCAAAATATAAATAAAATTTGCGAAAAAAAAGCACTTTTTCAAAACATCACAAGTCAAATTTGAATAAAGATATTTTTATTCTGTAAATTTTATTTCGATTATTCAAAGGTTCTTAAGGGAGTGAACTAACTACTCTTAAAACTATAACCATGTTACTTAATACAAAGGGCATTCCATAAAAACTGAGAGTAAAATCATAAAAAATCAAGAAATATATTTACAGCAAAAAATACATCATTCTTTTTCAAAATACATTCCATCAGATGATATGCAATGGTCATATCGTTCAACCCACTTTTCAAAACAAGTAGAGAAGCCATTTTTGGAAGCTGTTTCAAAGAACCCTCCACTGCTGAAATAACTTCAGAATCTGTATTAAATGTTCTGCCACGGAGCTTCTCCTTCAAGTGGCATGATTTTAATATTGCATTTACTAAGATATTGCTGAACAAAAGTAGCGACACGCGGGCGAGCATTATCGTGATGTAATGTCCAATTCCCTACCAGTTCATGACGCTTTCTCGATACGTGCTGTCGCAAAATTTTCAAAACTGAAACATAATATTCACCATTCACAGTAGTTTTTGGAGGCACGGCATGCTGATAGATTACACCTTTATGATCAAAGAAAATAATCATCATGACCTTTCCAGCAGATTTGGTTTGTCGGATTTTTTTCGGAGGCGGAGAATCAGTATGCTTCCATACACTTGTTGCGGACTTGGTAAGGGGATCATAATGTTGCACCCAAGTTTCATCACATGTTATTACAGTCTTTAGGAGATTTGGATCATTTTCAAGCATCTGTTTCCATTCACAACATTCGTGAATTCTTCTTTTCATTTGTTCTTTAGTAAGGTGATGAGGGACCCATCTGGAACAAACATAGCGAAGCTGTAAATTGTTACGTAGAATGCGAAATATTGACGTTTTCGAAATGCTTGTTGATGCCGCTATCTCCTCACATGTCATTCACCGATTTTCTTGAAGGATTACCCACACAGTGTTAACATTTCGATCATTCACAACACTTTTTGGTCGCCCAGGCCTAGGAGCCAGTTCTGCAGACAAACGGCCTTTCTTGAAATCACCATGCCATCTAAAAATCGTAGACTCACCAAAACATTTGTCTTTGTAAGCTTCTTTCATTAACTTAACTGTTTCTGGAGCTGTTTTGTCCAAACGGTAGCAAAATTTTATGGTAAAACGCATTTCGTTTTTTAACTCTGAATCACTCATCTCCATTTCTGTAGGGCAAATAAAACAGTTCTTTAAACAAGCACGGAAACAGGAAAATAAAATCGCCTGCTTCGTTTAGAATTTTGTATAAACGTACAGTTAACAGTTTGAAAAAATCGCCTGCACTTCTATTTTTTAGTTTCGCGGTGTTGCCAGTACGTAAAAAAATAACTCTCAATTTTTATGGAATGCCCTTTGTATTTTAGAGAAGTTAACATTTTACAAGCTGAAAAATCATGAAAATATATGACAGTTCATAACTTCTATCGACAAAAAAAAAAGTAGATTCATTGCAGTAGTTCAATCCCTGAAACAACTCCTCTAGAATATTTTGTCAAAGTTTCATAACGTTTCGATTATAACTTTTGAAGTTATAACGTTTTGCGATAAAGCAAAATGTTAAAAATCTCATTTTGAGAAAAAGCAGAAAACATAATTAAAAACCAGATTTTACCTATTAAAAAAAAATGATTTAAAAAAGTTCCGGATTTATTTCAAAGTTTTTTATTTTCTGTTTTAAATTCATTTTATATTCAGTAAAAAATTTTGATGCTTATATTGAGTAAAACATTTATGTAAACAAACATTTATGGTCACTTCCGGTTTTAAAAACTTGCAGGTGGCTAATATTAAAATGCTTGTAACTCAAGTTCTAAGCAAGGTAGGAATAAAATTCAAACTGATTAGAAAGCTAATATGTCAGGCTTTAATACTAAACCAAAAATAGAAAATCTTATTTTTGACCGAAAATTGCATTTTAAAGGTAGGCAGGCACCTTAAGTTATTCACCAAATTGGGGGGTAATTTACCAACTTCCCAAGACAAACTTTGTTACTTATTCTAGCATGTTAGTAATGATCATGCTGGACCTATTAATGCCAAATGCTAGCAGTAAAAAAAAAAAAATCTTCTACTTTAAATAGCATATGTGAATTTGTGTTTGTACATGCACTAAACCAGTTCATATAGAAATTATCTTCGATTTAACCACCGAAAGATTTAAAATTTTCTGCAAATTCTACATCATTTTATACTACGTCGTAGCTACCTTTGCGGTATAACTCTGATAACGTAAAAAAAAATCTGTGGTGCTTCTACAGTCGGTAACAAAAGTGTCCGAACACTAGCAAATATTCCTATATAAAAAAAGTACACTTCATACGGTTTTGTTAAATAAATCCTTATCGAATCTTGTTCTTACACTGACTAAGAACAGGATTCGACAAGGATTTATTTAACAAAACCGTATGAAGTGTACTTTAATTACATAGGAATTTTCGCTAGTGTTCGGACACTTTTGTTACCGACTGTACTTACCTAAAAAGTCTGCTTAACCTTACTAAAGACATGTCTATTTAAGATTTTATTCCCCGGCATCAAATCTTAAGGCACTTTATGCCACTGGTCCTTATTATGGAGGATTATAGAAATCCTTAATTAAGCTGAGAAAACGCCACCTACTTAAAACTTTCTTCTGTTTTCATAGTGTAGCACTAATGCGACGTAAAACTCACTCAAGCTCTTCTGCCTTTATTTTTTACGTTGTATTTTAATGTTCGTTTACAGATAAAATACCAATCACAAGAGACATTTCTATTCTAAAAAGGGAAGATCGAACGAAAAATGAATGCACTGATAGAAAGTAAACATCTACATGTCATCTTCCTCATTCTATTTTAATAAAATCACAATCTGACGCATGCGTAATAGTACGTAAGTGCCTGTTAAATAAAAACAAACAGTATGTAAATAAATATTTCCCACAACACGCACATGTTTTCGTTATTTATCAGTTCATGGTAACATTTTAAACTCACATGATCGGCGACTCTTGCTAAAACTCTGCAAGCAGGTTCGACCACCTCTGTGGACTGGAAATCCAGTTGTATCCCTTTGTTATTGTACCGCAGAACTTCCTGAAGCCACTCTTCGAGTGTGAGATCACTTGGCACTGATGCTGACTGCGACATAATCGGAATAGGATATCGACTGTTGCAAGACATACTCACGTCGCCCTCCACCAGACTCGCTGAACCTAAAATTTAACAATAAATATAATTTTTAAAAAACATGAACTAATTTCTTTATGTAATAATAACATTTTAAAATAAAACTATTTTTAAGGTTTACAGTTAACTACAGTTAACTGTACAGTTAACTAATACACACCTATACACCCATAGTTAACTAATACATACAGTTAACTGTACAGTTAACTGTACAGTTAACTTAAATACAGTTAACTTTGGGATTTTAATTGAACGGATGATCCAGTTCCTTTCTTGCCTGTTTAAGCCGTTTCTTTTTAATATTTTTGAATTTTCACTTAATTTTAATGTATTATTAAATATCACCAAACTGTTGAAAATGACATATATAACATTTATCATTTATAATACAAGAACGCAAAGGTGTTTAGAAACATTACTCCAAGTGCGCAGTGATTGTTTAATATAGATTCCAATGAAGACAATCAACTTTCAATAAAAAATATTTTTTAATTCGAAAAGTATTTTGCATTTCACAAAAAAAGAAAGGGCAGCCAATTAGAGGGAACAATTCAAAACACTGTTATTCTTTGACTGCATTTCTTATGACCATAGGAGCCTCTGCGCAAGTGCGGAGTCGACGAGTCCAGTGTTAAAATAGAGGCGACAAACCTTATCGTTGACAGAAAATAAACGATAAAGAACACCAAATGATTAGATGTTTACCAATCCCAAACTGTCAGTCAATTTGGCACCCCTCCAAGCCTTTGGAACCGTAATCACTGCAAGAATAGGAAACGTGGATACACTATATAGTAAGCTGTTTTATTACGTGATGAATAATACAGCGAAAAATAACGGCAAGATACTTCTGATATTTGTTTTTAAATTCAGAGAATTTTATAGTAATTTGTCAGTCTTGAGGATACTCTTTGTTATATACAACAATGTTAGATAAATTAAATTTTTTAAAAATTAAAAACTCCGATATAACGGAAGTGGATTAAAAAGTAATCGCAAGATACACAGGTAGAGAGGTTTATTCCCTGGAGCCTACCTTAATCAGACAGGTTTCTGAAATGTTTTTCATATTATATTGTCATTGACTAAGAGCTCATGCCTCAAATATGAATATAATTGGTTCGACAGGAGTGCATTTAATATCAAATGCAATATTTGGTACAGGCAGACAGAATTTGCCACTGACGCATGATTCTCGAGAGACAAGCATATGAAAATGTTTGCCTATTATATTGTCATCGAATATGCAGTCCTGTCTAAAATTTGATAAGATCGGTTCAGCAGGACAGCATTAAAAACGAATTACAAGATTTCCCACAGGCAAACAGATTTTTGCCTCAAAGATCTGCCCTGTGACATAGTCAAGGTTGTGTCCATTGGGTTCGACTGCCTGCGTGAGGTCTCTGGTGCCGGATTGTCTGCAGTCTCGAGAAACCGGGCATACCAGGGTTTTTTCATCCTCATGGTTACAAAGTAACCGCGATTTCACGGATGGCTTTGAGGTGCCGCTTGGGCACCCCACGCTAGGGTGGTACCCCGCCGTTTTGTCGCCAGTTGAAACTCCAATGAACTGTTGACCTGAGGATACTCCTCCTGACCAAAGACTGTTTGATTGGTGTTTGTCGAGTGGGAAAAATTGTTCCCCTTTTTCAGATCACCAAGATTTTTGGAAGGACTAAAGATTTCAGATATTAAATCGAGGACTTGGATTTATGACTTGAAAGAGAACGGAGGTTCTCCTGGATCTTTTAAAAATGATACTCATGTTAGGTTTTCACAGGTATCTGTGATGCATGTAATGCTATAAAATGCTAAAAGTAGTTTTAAATTAAAATTATGTTAAGTTTTGAAATCAAGCCTTGTTATTCCTTGTGTGGGATTTACAACCAATTTTTGACTACTATCATGTGTTCCACGCTACGTACCTACTATATCACAGCAGAAGGAAAGTGGTGGCAGCGGTGGGATGTGCGCCTAGAGTAAATTAGGTGCAGCCCAAGTCTTAGATGATAAGAAACGCATCAAGAAGATTACCAGCCAACAGATGTCTCAGAACTACGAGTGGTGAGTCCCTTTCTTTTTCTATTTAAGTATCAGGGAGGTCTTAGTTGTAGGAGATTAGCTGTATTTTGGGGTAACTTTCTTGCAGGTGTTAAATGGTCATAGGAAAGATTTTTTCTTTTAGATTTTCAATGGTTCTGTGTTTTCTTTTGTAGTTAAAAGAAGGAAAATCTTTAACGAAAGTTTTAGGAATCAAAAGTAAATGGGATTTTTGTTTCTATTTGTTTTGAAATTGCTTAACTCAATATTAATCCGAGTTAAGTGAAGAAAAAAAAAAAAAAAAAAAAGTTAATTAATAATTTTTTTTTCTGTGCAAAATAAAAGGCATCGGGTTAATTTTAATGTCATATTTTATTTGGGAGTATTTAATTGTTTTTGCTTCGTTTTGTCAATTGAATTTCAAAATTCACTCAGTTGTGGTTGTAATAGGAACTGAAGTTCAGTAATAGTGAAGGGTTTTATTGTAGTCATTAATTGTTTATGTATTTTTTATTATTCTTGTGAGAAAAAATATATTTAGTATCAATTATTTTTTTTTTCCCTTTCCCTTTTTTCTTTATTATTATTATTTTTTTTTTTCTCTTTTCTCTCTCGAGTGCTTGATTTGTTTTTTTTTAAATGGCTTATTTAAGAAAACTGAATAAAAGTACTTTGCTATTATTAGCAACAGAATTTGAGACCGACGTGTCGGAGGATACGAGAAATAAAGATATTATTCAGGCAATTTTAAACGCTTCTGATTACGATGAGGAAGAAGCAAAGGATTATTTAGTGAGAATTGTAAATGATTTAGAAAGAGTTGAAAGAGAAAAAGAGTTAGAGAGGAAGGAAAGAGAGAAAGAGTTAGAAAGGAAGGAAAGAGAGAAAGAGTTAGAAAGGAAGGAAAGAGAGAAAGAGTTAGAAAGGAAGGAAAGAGACAACATTAGGCAGTTTGAGCTAGAAAAATTGAGGCTTCAAAATGAGGCAGAAGTCAATAGCACAGCGTCAACGGTAACATCAGTAGAACCGGGTAGAAAACGGATTCAATTAAGAGAATTGGTGCCTAAATTTGACCCAAAGCAAATTGACATTTCTTTGTTCCTTATGATTTTTGAGCGCCAAGCGGTAAAAGAAAAAGTCGAAGAAGATTGTTGGGTATCCCAATTAATCCCGTTATTACCGACGGATATAGCGGAGCTAATTGTAAAGGAGCCTGCGGATAAATTTGAAAATTACCAGCACATAAAAAAACTATTATTTAAGCGTTTCAAGTTGAGCGCGTTGGCGTTTAAAAATAAATTCGAAGACCATAATAAAAAACCAGCAGCTTTATGGGTAGATTTGGTGTACGAATTAAAAGGTTATTTAGACAATTGGCTAGAAGCCGTAGACGTTAAAGATTTTGAATCGCTGAAAGAATTGATACTCACCGAGCAAATTAAAAAAAAGGTTCCGTTTGAAATCCGAGAACATTATTTAGATACTTGGGAAGAGATAAATAATGCTACGAATCTCGCCGAAAAATGTGATAAATTTGAAGCGGTCAGGCGTGATCACAAAAAATTCGAACGGAAAAATTCCTTCAAGGAAGAAAAAACAAATTTCGGGCATTCTAGAAATAGTTATGACGCGAAAGGGGAAAGTGATAAGCAGGGAAAAAGAGAACTAGGTAAGAAAGAATTGGTTCAGAATGAGGAAATTTTCGAGAAACCGAGAAAAATAATTTGTTATCTCTGCGGTCAAGCTGGGCATATAAGACCTCGGTGTCCTTTGAACGATAAATCGGAGGCGATTGTGAATCATGTAATTACAGCGCATTATTTGAGTCCATCTTTCAGGCCATATGTTAAAAATGCTGTTATAAACGGGGTTTATCGTAATTATTTATTAGACTCAGGTTCGGAGATAGATATTTGTGACCGTTCATGGGTTAATGATCAAGATTGGTTGGGAGAGACGGTGAAAATACGGCAGCCATTAGATTCCGAATGTATTTCCTTACCTGTGGCTAGGATTACGATTGAGGGAGATTTTGGTATTATTGTGACTAAAGCAGCCGTGAAACCAATCGATTTGATTCAGGAATATTATTTAATGGGGAATAAAACCGCTAGGTTGATTGAAGCGCAGAGAAGACGCTCATTAGGTGAGAGTAAAATCACTAGTAAAGAAAACCTGCAAAATGAGTCTCATGTACAAACTTTCCATAAAAACAACTCTCGTTCGCCCATACAATCCCGTTTTTCTAACGCTAAAGGAAAAAAGAAAAATGAATCCAGTCCAAACTTTTGGGAAAACCCAGCTCCCCGTTTTGGAAAGTGGAGGACGAAAGTCACGAAATTATGTTTCACGTGTCAATCACCGGAGCATTTGAGTCGAAACTGTGACAAAATGAAAGGATATTTAAAGGGTTTTCAGGAGCCGAAAGCAAAATTTAAAAGGACTGATCATTTTGGGAAAGATAAGCGCGTAGGCCAACAGACCCGACTTTCAAATCCTTTACTTGTTAGACGTATAACAAAAGATTATCCGAGAGAGAAACTGAACAATGCAGTGGACGAACGCGAAACTCAATAGCAGGTGTTTGCTACTGGGAGGGAGGGCGGTTCTTACAAGTTTTGTTTGTTTATTTAGTTTTCCTTCCTCTCTCAGAATTGTTAAAAGAGAAATGTTTTTTTTATTTTTATTTTATGCAATTTTCTGTGTAGATTTTCTGTGTTTGGAATGTTATGCAAAAATTGAATTAATCGTTTCTGTGTTTTTAATTTTCATATATATAAATTTTGGTTAAAATGTGCTTTTAGTTAGAAGGTTATGTAGAGAAGTGTTAACTGCAACGTAACAAAATTGTTTAGATGAAAAGAAAGGAAATCTGTGCGAGGAATTATTTAGGGAAAAGCTGTAGAAAAAAAATAATTTTCTTTTTTGATTGTTAGCATGTCATTGTTAGTTACGGATATTGAGTGATCCATGTTAACTAAGATGATGCATATTGTAGGTTTGTTTTTTTTCCATTGCATAATTTTCCTTTTAAAATTTATTGAGATTTCTTTCTTTTACTTATTTTTATTTGGGTATTTTATTTATCCTTACTGTGTGGTTGCATACTTCTTTCTTCTCTTGTAGATAATTGCCTAACTGATTAACTGAATGTCATCTCTATTATTATTTTTTTTTGTATATAGCATTGTGTAGGAATGTATGAAATTTTAATTCTTAGACGTATTAATTTTTAGCATTTTACCTTTCAAATTTATTTTGTTTTATTATCTTTTTTTTTTTTTTGAACTTGAGTGGTCTATTTATAATTTATTTTTTGTGGACTATGATTTATTTAATATTTTAAAATTTTTTGTGTGGTCCTTGTAAAAGAAAAAAAAAGTGTGAAAAGTTTTAAAAATATTTGAAATCTTTCAGAAATACAATTTTTATTTATTATTAATTTAGCATTTCAATTTTACAGTGGAGTTAACAGTGTTATGTAAAGAAAATTTTGAATTTTTTTTTTGTGTTTATTACTTAGAATTAAGCATAATTCTGATGTTAGGAAAACTCCAACTGAGTGGATTGTTTTCAATTGTTTTTTTTTTATTACTATTATTCATTTATTTAAAGTTAACTCACTTTTAAGGGGTAAAATTGGAAATGGGCTTTAAGTTTATCTGGGGAAAGACCTCCCTGGGACTTAATTGAAAAATGGGGGTCGCCTACTGGAGTGCTGTTGGTCGCCTACTGGAGTGCTATCGGTCCTACCGGTCGCCTACTACTTGTCGCCAACTTGTGTCGCCAGCTTGTGTTATATGTGTGTCAAGAGCTGGATTTTGCTCTCCATAGTCGTGCAAAATCTTCTTATGGGGAGAGGAGCTGTGACATAGTCAAGGTTGTGTCCATTGGGTTCGACTGCCTGCGTGAGGTCTCTGGTGCCGGATTGTCTGCAGTCTCGAGAAACCGGGCATACCAGGGTTTTTTCATCCTCATGGTTACAAAGTAACCGCGATTTCACGGATGGCTTTGAGGTGCCGCTTGGGCACCCCACGCTAGGGTGGTACCCCGCCGTTTTGTCGCCAGTTGAAACTCCAATGAACTGTTGACCTGAGGATACTCCTCCTGACCAAAGACTGTTTGATTGGTGTTTGTCGAGTGGGAAAAATTGTTCCCCTTTTTCAGATCACCAAGATTTTTGGAAGGACTAAAGATTTCAGATATTAAATCGAGGACTTGGATTTATGACTTGAAAGAGAACGGAGGTTCTCCTGGATCTTTTAAAAATGATACTCATGTTAGGTTTTCACAGGTATCTGTGATGCATGTAATGCTATAAAATGCTAAAAGTAGTTTTAAATTAAAATTATGTTAAGTTTTGAAATCAAGCCTTGTTATTCCTTGTGTGGGATTTACAACCAATTTTTGACTACTATCATGTGTTCCACGCTACGTACCTACTATATCACAGCCCCTGATAAGAATGACCCTGAAAATGCTTGTATATTATACTGTCATTAATTATGAACTCGTATAAAAACTTTTTCCGGTTGACGGAAAGTGGATAAATACAGTCGGCAGCAAAATTATTGAAGCGCTAGCAATAATTCCTAAAAGAAAGATGCGCACCTAATACGGTTTTGTTAAGTAAATATTTGTCGAGTCATGATCTTACTCTTATGCTGTTTGTATAAAAGTAAGGATAAAAATTAGCGATCAGACTAAATATATATATATATATGAAAAATGTGTATGTGTGCTTCAATAATTTTGCTGCCGACTGTATTCGCTTGCAAAATTTAACCCTGACAGACAACTATAAAACTTACGTAAAACCACGTAATAAAAACTTCTGTAACGTAACATGGGTTCCGTAACATTAACAGGGTTGGTATTCCAGTAATATAAAAATTTTAGGAATGATGAGGAGTCCATCAGTTAACCTATAATCATTTATTAAGTTGAAGGTACAGTCTTCGCCTGAATGTAGACACCCTGGCGGATATTCGCTCTAGTTTCGGACAGTTACGCGACGGCACGATCGACGGATGCCGATTCTCCGTGGGCCTGGGCCTGGAGGCCCAGCGGAGACCGGAGGTTTTGTTAGCAAGTGTTACATGACGAAACCGCTTTCTCGATCAATCTGTTTTCGCGTTTTGATCGCCAGAACTCGATTCTAATAGGTTAATAAACTGCTGATTGTCTCATTAGATGAGGTTCCAGACATCTAGAATTAATTAATATGCAGGCCTTAACCACAGACACTTGCAAAAAGCACTTGACTCAGCTAATTTTTCTCTTACAGTTGTACGTTATTTCGACTTTTGCGTTATGAAGTTTTCTGCTGTGAAACAAAGCTTAAAGGCGCATGATAGGGATAAAAAATAGTTAAATTTAAATAATTAAAATCCATTTTAAAATCTAGAAATCGCTAATATTTCGTAAGTGCGCTTTTAAGCTTCGTTTCACAGCAGAAGACTTCATAACGTAAAAGTCGAAATATTGTACAACTGTAAGAGAAAAATTAGCTGAGTCAAGTGCTTTTTGCAAGTGTCTGTGGTTAAGGCCTGCATATTAATTAATCCTAAACATCTAGAACCTCATCTAATGAGACAATCAGCAGTTTATTAACCAATTAGAATCGATTTCTGGCGATCAAAACGCGAAAACAGAATAATCGAGAGAGCTTTTTCGTCATGTAACACTTGATAACAAAACCTCCGGTCTCCGCTGGGCCTCCTGGCCTACGGAGAATCAGCACCCGCCGATCGTGCCGTCGCGTAACTGACCGAAAGTAGAGCTAATATCCGCTCAGGGTGTCTACATTCAAGCCAAGACTGTACCTTAAACTTAATAAAGGATTATGGGTTAACTGATGGACTCCTCGTCATTTCTAAGATTCTTACATTACTGGAATACCAACCTCGTTAGTATGGACAATATTCCTGTGACGTCACAGTAGGTAAAATCGCCGAACACGTGGCCGATGTTTTGTAAACAAATTAGATTCAAGATGCCGTTTTATTGTTACGCATAACATTTTCCAGTCTAAATATTTCTCCAGTGAAACTTAATGATCAGATATCTGTTCAAACAAGAACGAAAGAGAAATATAAACAACTGGATCGAATGGTAAAGACTATTCCATATCGTAAAATTGCAGAACATTTTATAAACACACACACACATATATAATGAATAAAATATAATAAAAATTAAACGCGTCAAAAAATGCGTAAAAAGTAAATCAATCATTTCTTATGAATAATGAAACTAATATCAATATTTAAAACGAAAATAGTGAAGCCTATTGCGAACAAAATTAAAGATTACAAACAAAAAATCACATTACAGATTAATAAATAGAAAAAAGATGTCATTGATTACATTGGATATAGACATCAAAGCTTAAATAATTAGAATTTCAATCACTTTAATAAAGGAATTTATTAAATGAAACATCCATTTAAATTTGTTAACATCGCCACAGTTCACATGGCAACTTTTAATATTACATATGTTGATTAATATTAAAGTATATTACAAAAACTGGATTAAAAACAAAACAAACGTATCACTATATCACTCTTACTTCAATTTTATATAATCTGTAACTCTTATAAATAATATTGCAAGATAAAAATTTGCAGGCCACAATGCTTTGCTATGGTAGAGTTGAGGATTGTTTTCCGAAAACAGCTGATTTCCTATAGTCTCGAACCCAAAGAAGGAATATTGTCCATTACAGAACTCATGTTACGTTACATATATGTGAAAAATGTGGATGTGTGCTTCAATAATTTTGCTGCCGTTTGTATTCGCTTGCAAAATGTAACCCTGACAGACAACAATAAAACTTACGTAAAACCGTGTAATAAAAAATGTATCATACCTCATGTATTTCAGAGGAGGTTTTGTCCCAAAAACTGAACAAGAAAGAAAAAGCATGCAGTACGCATTGATTATTAACACTTTCCAATTGTATATACTTGTTGTATAGTATAACTTTCAATATTCTTTGCCTACGTTATCACACACCAGACAGACAGAAGGACTGAAAAGTATACAGATTAATTAACTGAATTTAAAACCACTCTTAGACATTGTTGGAAAATGTTAAAAAGGCTTAACGCAAAATAAAATCCGGCCGTTAGATTATAATTGCAGCCCTTAGTGTATCTGAATATTTTAGTGTAGTCCTGTAAATCTGAAGGTTAATCCTACCATATTCTATACAAAACATTATTCTAGGATATTAACAATACATGTCAATTTCTTTACGATTTTCACAGTAGAAAGTTATTTAAATAAGCCTAAAGTAATTTAAAGAGCCTAAAGTAATTTAAATGCCCTAAAACGTGTTTTTTTTTTTTTTTTTTGTCCCTGTGCTTGCGTACAGGGAGAAAAAAAAAAAAAAAAAAGTTGTACATGACCAATTAATGTCATTTTAAATAGGGAACATTCTATAGTAAACTTCATTAATATATATCTTTTTTTTTTTTTTTTTTAATCTGAAAATATTTACGAGCGCTGGGGGCGGGAGACAGATAGATAAACAAATTAAAATCATATTCACTCTTAAAAATTGTTAGAAAGTGTTGAAAACGCTTAATGTAAGCGACAATGCAATTCCAGCATATTTTTATTAATAGCTCTTAATGTAATTGAATATTTTTATGTTTCCCTGTAAGACTAATACTTATCATACTATATTCTACAGAAAGCTTTCTTTTGTGCATATAAATAACTATTTCAATTACATTAAGCTTTGTGCAAAGTAAAGTTATTAAAATTTGGTTCGTAGAAATACCTCTCACAAAACGCAGTGCTTTGGAATAATTTCAAGTGTCCCTGTACACAAACAAGTTGCAATATTAACTTCCTTTTATATAGGAAAAATCCGATATTGAACTTAAATAAAATATTTCAATTTCATTAAGATTTGTGTACAGTAAAGGTGTTAAAATATGATTTATAGAAATGCCTCTCATAGAACACAATGCTTTGAAATACTTTAGGGTGTCCCTGTACACAAACCAGTAGAGGTAATCACTCCATTTCCAACAGCGAACATCCAATAGTGAACATGAATAACATATATCAGTTTCAAGAATTTCCAAAAATATTTACGGGAGTTAGAGCGCGAAAAGACGAAAAGATATACAAATTGAAATCATATTCACTCTTAAAAATTGTTAGAAAGTGTTAAAAACGCTTAATGTAAACGAAAGTGCAATTCCAGCAAACTTTTATTAATAGCTCTTAATGTAACAGAATATTTTTGTGTGGCCCTGTAAATCTAATGCTGATCATACTGTATTCTGTAGAAAGCATTCTTTTGTGCATTTGAATAACATATTTTATTTTTAATAAGCTTTGTACAAAGAAATGTTATTAAAATTTGGTTTATAGAAATACCTCTCATAGAACACAATGGTTAGAATACGTTCGGGTGTCCCTATACTACAAACCAGTTGTGGTATTTACTCCATTTTATATATGAAACATCCGATAGTGAACTTGAATAACATATTTCAATAAGATTTGTGTGCAGTAAAGGTATTAAAATATGGTTTATAAAAATAAGTCTCATAGAACACAATGCTTTGGAATACTTTATGGTGTCCCTGTACACAAACCAGTAGAGATATTAACTCCATTTTCAATAGGGAACATCCGATAGGAAACTTGAAAAAAATATATCATTTACAAGAAATTCGATAAATATTTACGGGAGTTCGCGCGCGGAAAGACGGACGGACACACAGACAGACAGACAAACCGAAGTCATTAACACTTTTCAACCTTGTTGGAAAGTGTTCAAAAGGATTTGTAACAAATAAAATAAAATAAAATAATAATAAAAATAATAATACTCGAAATGCGATGGAGCTATATTAAATGATTATGATGCTTCTTTTAATAATAATCTATATGTATCTCTATCTATGTATATGTATATATACACTAAGCCAAAAAAAAAATAAAAAAAAGCCGCAGTTGGATATTTTCCTTTTTATATTCTACAACCGCCAATTTTATTGTTCAAAAAGCAAATTTTCGAACAGATTTCATTATGTTGTCCTCCACATACACTTTAGCATTGAGTTCAATGTTAAAAACGAAATTCAATTGTCAGGAAAATTGTAATTTTAGAAATTATTTCAAAAATGGTGAGAATAAGGCAGATAACGATGCCACAAAAAGTATTAATTTTTGAATGAAAATCAAAAAACATTTTAATATGTGAGATGGCAAAATAATTAAATGTTATCGAAATATTGGTAAAATGGTTTTTAGCAAGATATAAAATTTTTTGGCCATTGAAACTGGAAATTTGGCTTTAGGCGTCCATGTTGCTCATCCAAGCGAGATGACCGTAAGTTAAAAAACCATTGCCTATAAAATCGATTTGTATTACATTTAGAACATAAAAGAGATTCAGTAAAAGTGTTTAGCAGCATAATTTCTTTAAATACAATGTAGAAACTATTAAACAAAGCAGGTTTAAATGACAGAATATTTGAAAAAATTCTATTCTTAGTGAAGAGAATTAGACCTCAGATGGCTAAAAAAATTAAAAAAAAATATTAGTTAACAATTGGGCTGAACTGGTTCTCTCTGATGAGTCAAGTTTAACTTATTTCGAGCTAAAGAAAACAAGCAGATCTGGCAACGAAAATATGACCGACTTAATGAAAATCGCACTTTTAAAGCAGTGCCACATTCTCGGTACATTATGGTACGGAGGTGCATAACTTTTCAAACAGTCGGGCAAATTTTTATGCTCAAGGGATCAATTAACTCGAAAAAAAAAAAAAAAAAAAAAAAAAAAAACCACAGTCTTTATAAAAGACCTGACCGACTATTTTGGAGGTATCTTTCGGACATTTCCGTAAACAGCATTTCAAGATGATAATGCACCTTACTACGCGGCGTCTGTGGTAAGTTTATTCACTTCAAATTGTCAAAATTTCCTATCCATTCCTAAGAGAACCTATAATTCTCAATACCTTTTTTCACTTTAAGTTAAATCCCATAAAAGATATAGTAGAATTTCTTCTTTACCAGACATGGAAATAGTCCTTCTCGCGATCCATTCGAAAATGTTTCGTCTATAAAAAGGCGGGGAAGAGGAGGAGATATGATTCGAAATTTGCAGCCTACAACTCTGCCAGAACTCGAAAAAAATATTTGTGGTATTTGGCACATTGAAATTTCTGAGATTTATATTAAAACACTGCGTAATACTGCACCATTGTGCGTTAAAGCAGTAATTCCATATAAAGGTGGAATTAACCCAATACATAACACATATTTTTAATAAAAAATTCCTTAGATCTAACAAATAAATAGTTTTATTTCATATATTAAAATATAACTTGTTTATTTCATATAATAAATCATAATAGAATACAAAGTGTATGATTATTGCATTATGTTTAAAACGAAAGTTTTATGCAGAGTGTAATAAAGCGAATTATTATATCAAAAATGTACATAGGTATCATTTCATCCCTTTGGTATTATGCAAACAAGACAGTTTTATTTGTTTCAACCCTTAATTTTAAAGTTATTACAAATAAAAAAGGTATAAGTCATTTTTTCTGCAGTGCGGCTTTTTTTTTTTTTTTTTGACGCTTAGTGTATATATATATATATATATATATATATATATATATAGTGTGTGTGTGTGTGTGTGTGTGTGTGTGTGTGTGTGTAAATAGCTATATATTCTTGGAAATATAAAAGTTTCCTTTAAGAACGTCGGGGCTAGGACCTCCTTAGAAAGACCCTCCACTGAACGTATTCAGTGAGGGGGAGATGGGGGGGGGGGGGGGTGAGTCAATTGGCTTTTAACCCTGCACTACCATTCATTACTTTATCAACAGGGAAAAAAATAAACATTTTTTTTAAGCAACTTGCTTCTTTTTTTTTTTACCAACACAATGTAAATTTTAGAAAACTTGACACAGACACATTACAGTAGAGATAACACATTGCAATTAAAATATAACGATATTAAATATCTGATGAAAAATGGGTATTTTTACTAAATAAGGTTTAGTTGCTCATGTGCAAGCTTTAAGAAACTTCTTTTGTATAATTTATTAGCCAAATGTATAGATTCATACACTGCGTAAAAAAAGTAGACGGACAATCGATTTTTGTAGATTATTTTCTGTATTTTTATCCTGGCTTTTAGATTTTTATACAGATTTTGTGTACCAAAGTTTTCTTTAATTTCACGTAAAAATGAAATATCTACTACTAATACTAATTAGTGGATAGTAAAAAAACTAGTATCCATGATTTTGAGAGTGTAAAAAAAGTAGAAGGACACTTTCCAAAATTTGTTATTTAGTGGATTGTGCACCAGTAAAAAAGTAAATATTGAATTTTCTTTGAGTGCTTTTGATGAGGGAAACATATTTTGTTAAAATTTGCATTGTTATTTTCTTTTCAGACTGCCTAGAAGAATACTTTAAAATTATTTCCAAAAGGGGCAAATTGTTGCATATAAAATTAATGTTAAAGGTGTTAGACAGATTGTTCATATACTGCACGCCAGCCCCAATACACTTTCTAACATTATCAGAAAGTCAGATAAAAATAGGAAAGGACAGATGACTGGTAGGCCTAAAAAGTTAAAGCTTTGCGATAAAAGAAAACTTGCTCATGAGCTTAAAAAGAGCAGTGGTAGTGTCGCAAAGGCCCCAAATCAAGCAGGACTTATTCATGTGTCAAGGCAAACAGTTTACAACTACACAACAAGATCCAAATAATGCATTTTCAAATAGCGGAAGCATCATCTAAAGTGGGAAAAAAAAAAAAAAGATTGATTACCGTTATCATGGGTTAAAAAATACGTATCGTGGACCTCAGATGGGACTTTTATAATATTTTCAGACGAAAAGAAGTTTAAAATAGACGATTTAGATGGTTACCAATAATACTAGCATTATTTGAAGAATGTAGAAGAATTTCATTCAACTCCATAAATAAGGAGGGGGGGGGGGGGTTATGATCTTATAATCAATTGGGTATGGAAGAAGAACAAGTCTTATCTTTTTCAGTGGTATGCAGAAACATACAGGCTATATTGAAGTGCTGAATTCTGAACTTCTTCTTTATGGCTCTGAATTAGGAGGAGAAGAGTGGATGTTTCAACAAGATGAAGCTGCCATTTACATCCCCATAGAGTTAAAAATTGGTTTGCTGCAAATAATGTGCAGGTCACCTAAGTCACCTAAGTCAGCTAAAAGCCGAGATCTTAACAAAGTGGAAAACATCAGATCAGTGCTTGCTCGTCAAGTATATGCTAGTAGGAAAATGTTTAAATTCCTTACTGAGCTTCGAGTAGCTTTGAGCAGCTCATAGGCTAATTTTTGCCAAACAGGAATCCAATTTTTGTATGATTCACTACCAAATAGAATATTCGAAGGCTACCGAAACAGCTGTATGCATCGCAAATATTTTTCTTTTGGCGTTTCTGACGTAGTAGTTTATTCGGGTTATAAACAATATTACGATTAATTGATTCAAAATAAAAATGCGGATAGAATCGTAATTCGATTCACAATCGGAGCACAAACAAAATAACAGGCAATTGCAGTTTAAAATTAACCGGCTAATTGACATTGAAATTATGAGAGAAAATCTCCCAATGTTTACCAACAAATACGAAAATTGTTAGAAGGCTATGCCAATTAACATTCTTGTGCCAGTTGAATTATAATAATAGTGCTTCAGCTATTTCAACCATAAGAAAATTCAAATCTTGGGTTTCAAGTTTAACATTCGATTAGTTCATCATCTAACGTGCTTAAGTTTATAGTTTAATTACATCTCCAAATATTCGGACATACCTTCATTATGACAGATTTTTAAAACTCTATGCTCAGTCAAACGAAAAAACTTGAATGTTATCCGTTTGTTAATGCAATACTTTCAAAGTATTTGCTAAACAGTTTCTTGAAACAAACAAGTTGAATTATTATTTTTATTATTATTAAACAAACAGTTCTGTAAAGATCTGGGATACATTTAATTTTACACACAAAGCAAATGAAATATATTAAAATAAAAATAAAATATTTATCAGTCATAGTTAAAATGGCATTAAAAAATCTTCCAATTTTCCCACGGGCTTTTCCTTTTACTTTTCTAAGCCTAATGTAGCCATCTAGAAAGCTTAGTTTTGCATTTTCCAGCTTCCGAACTTGATTCTGATTCAATTTTTACAGTTTAAATAATGAAAGAAAAAAAATGCTTATTAAAAGAAAAAAAAATCTCTAACAATGCAAAAAATCCAAAAGTATTAAAAAAAAAAAAAAAAAAAAAAAACTTCGAAACTTTTTAAAAAGCGTTGGAAAAAAAAATTAAAAAGAAAAAAATTCTAAATGTCATCAACATCCGGAATTCGTAATTAGATTTGAAACTGAATATTGCTAATTCAGTAACCATTTCTTATAACGATAATCTTGATTGAAAGAAATTGTTCATCATTTTTTTATGTATTGATTTTTATCAAAGCTGTAAAATTCCTTCTGTTTTCAAAAGAAAAATAATCAAGAGACTCGGCAGAGTCTCAAGTGACGCAAGCGCAAAAACAAACGAACGCCACGACACTCAGCGGAAACGGAAAAACGAACGAAACTGCGACACTTATATATACAGGAATTTAAAGATCAAAGAGACCGCTGAAAGCCGACACTTAATATCTCAGGAAATATGGGAGGTTATGTTCTGATAATTTCAAAATAGTCTTTCACCTTCTGTCTGATCCTACCCTGAAATCGCTATATTCACCTACGAAAATTTTCTGTTTCCTATTTTTATGGATTTATACTTTTTAGGATTCCTATACATGAAATAATTATCTTTTAGAAAATGTCAATCTGTGTGTTGCAGAAATTTTTGTGCATGCTGTAACTCAAGAATTTAAGAACGAAATTACATGAAACTTTGTACTTTTTGACATACATTCTTTATAATTCTTTCTTTGCACTTCTTCACATAAGTTTTACAATTCTTTTCACATTAGAGTAAAGTTCAATAGATTACTTTTTACTCAGAAAACAGGATCATACAGTACCAGAAAGATATTTCATTTTAAATCATTTCCCGATTCAGAAAAATATACAGCGTAATTTTGAAATATGCATATTTTCCTCAGTGGCCGACCTCGATAAGATTCTAAAATAATAAATTTCATTTTGTGAAGTTCTATTCGAAACGAATAAAAAAGCTTAATTGAAAAAGAGAATATGTTAAAAAACTAGAATGTTGTGGCCACCACATGACTTATTTTTATATTTTCGTATACAAATTGACTCAGTAAAAATAATTTATTAAAATTGTTATTTATTAGAATTATCTTCCATGATGAATGCAGACGATTTCCATTCTAGAAAGGTAGCATAACACCAGAATATCCAAGGTAAGTAATTTTATTCTCTATATCTACATGACATCTTACAAAAAAAAAAAAAAAAAAAAAAAAGCGGAGGGTTCTTTTGGTGTGTGCGTGTGTGTGTTAAAAATGAAAAAAGTCGATAACTTTGCTTTAAATTATCGCAGATAGATAGTTGAACCATTCGTTTTAAGCTCTTTTTAAAGATAGCCAAAATGAAAATTTGTCCCCGCCCTAGAGGGGAAGGCGGTGCTCTTATACATACAAAAAAAAAAAAAAAAAAATCCCAGTTGACTATCACTATCATAAATAATTCTTTTTAATTTCATAATGATTATTAAAAAATAATTGTCGTTATGTACATTTATACGAAATTTTGTCCTATACCGCCATGTTAAAAATTTAGAAAAAGCAGGATAGTAACGACATCTGTTTGACGATCTTCACCAAAAGTTGATAGGCACTAATTTATAAACAATAGGCAACAATGTGTCAATGGGCAACTACATATCAAATTTTATGAAATTCTTTGCCGTAGTTCTTGCGATACAGTTGCCGCAAAATTTTATCACAGACAGATAGATATATTTTTTAAATGGTCAAATCGTGTTCTAGACCTCTCAAAACGTATAAATCCATCAAAACATCGAGGTCGAAAATTTTTAAGAATCCAATATTTTCTTCTGCTAAATATAGAAGAAAGTAAAAAAGGTATTGAGGACTTTTTATAATATATAACAAAAAAATGTTTCAAACAATCCTTTAAAATAGTTTGAAGCGCAGTGTTCCTTTAAAATAGTGTTTTTAACGGTGAATCATTGAAAAGTATGCGATTGAAAATTAATCTTGCACATTACTATAAATATGTTAGATTAGGGTGGAAATAAAAATGTCCGTTTAAAGAACATACATTTTAGATTAGCAATTTTGAATAAACACATAAGTAGAATTATAAAACTAACTTTTGCCATAAAATAGGAAGTATTTGAACAAATAGATTTGAACCAATACTTAAACACAAAAATGAGTACGTTAAAAAGGGAATTAAATAATATTAATAACGTATAAGTAATATTTCATTGTCAGAGAAAAAATTTAATTTTGCGAAATACCAATTTACCTCATCGTATCTATTTTATGTACCTCCGTTACGAGGTGAACATATTGAGAATCAATAACTGGTTAGAGAATTTCATAATTGCATTTTTCTTATCAAATGCATTTGGGTATATGTTAGATGAGGCCCACACATTCTGTAATATGCTTGTCACTAGAGTACGTTCAAAGCGTGCTTAATCAGGTCTGGATCGCCAGAATAGCTTCTTTAATCCAAGAACTTCGTAGCGTTATCGTTTAATATCGAGATTTCGTACGATTTCAGATCAGCAAATAAAAAACCAAAATTTTTGTTGTAATTTTTTTTAATAGTAATACATGAAACATTCAATTTTATGAAAAGACTTGGAATACTATATTTTTTATTTATTTATTTATTTATTTTATTATTTTTTTCTTTAAGTCTCTGTTCAAGGTTCATGATAAAATCGCATAGTATATTATAGCAAAAGTTAGCAAGATAATATCAATATGCACTTTAATTCTGATTTGTATTTATTTTTTAGGTGTAAACTTCTTTAGACGCATTACATAAATTTCTTCCTTCAGAATGAATTTATCTAATCCACTGCTATAATAATTTGATGTTTATCGCCACATCTATTTACGTGAGAATACCTGCGATCGCACACTTTTCTTTAACATAATATATACATAGGTATAGTAATAAAGCATAGATTGATCATCGAAGGGGAAAATGTGATTCCTTTTCATTCACAAAAAGACGCCATTTTACCGTCTAATGGCTATCTTTCCCCGAGTAAATACACACGGATAATTTAACAAATAAAATTTATGAATAATTTATGTACTAAAGGTGATGAAAAACTCCAGATACAGTTTCAAATTCATTTTTCTTTCTTTCTTTTTTTACTATATCTATTAACTTAGTTGATATTTAAAGTTAAACTCTTTTAATATATTGAAACTAGTGGACTTTACCTGCGCCGCTGTTGACTATATTTAAAAGAATTTTGAAAATTACATATTACTTACTAATATAAAATATTAAAGTTTTATTTTTATTTTTATTTATTTTATTTTTTTTGTAAAGAAGAAGAAGAAGAAGAAGAAGAAGAAGAAAAGAAACATTAAATATGAAAACAGTAATTATTTCATAATAATAACAGAGCAACTGAATATAAAATTTATATTTTGCATAAATTAGTCAAATATAACGTAATGATGAAAACTTATTCAGTTTCCTTTCATATATTTATTAGAACAATTAAAACCCACGCAACAATTCGGTATTTTCAAAGTTCATCAACATTCTATATACTATTACTATTGCCGAGATACGGAAATAATTATAAAATTAAAATAAAACTTTATCAGAAATTAAGTTCCTGGTATAAATGAACATAATTTATTTATTTACTTTTAATATACTATATACACTTTTTATCTAGTTAAAAAATAATAATAATACCAATGCTATTTGAATTATATTATATGCATCACTACAGAAGTACAATCCAGTTCCAGTCAATCGCTATCAGTTTCATTTTCCTTGTTTCGTGTAAGGCAAAAACTGTCCCAAGTATTCACAATTATGCTATATTCTTAAAAACACTAAACCAGTTCAATAACAATTAAAATTATTATTATTATTATAAAAACCTAACAAATGCATTATCATTTAGAGAGTGAAAAAAAAAAAAAAAAAAAAATCAGATTAAAAGAAAATATTTCCTTGCTAAGCCAGGTAAAATCTTCTCTTCTGTTTACATTTCAGTCGACCGCAAACTAATGGACTTTATATGAAAAACTGAAATCTGAAATTTTCAAACGAAACTGTGCTAAAAATCACTGAACCGGCAAAAATAAAAGTAATCAATATTGTTTATTTTGAAGTTTTGCTCTGCGGAGGAAAAGAGAATAGGTTGAAGAGAAAAAGAAGTAAATATTCATATAAAGAAAAAGAACATTTGTCATCGCGTAATGGATGAAAACACGATAAAAATCTAAAACGGTTAAAATTTATTTATCGTTCTTTCTTCATAAAATGTTTTTAAGTAAGAATTAATATAAATACTTCACTTCCAAAGTCCTCTGCTCCCTAGAAGTATATATATATATTTGTCGCTAGACTAGCCCAAACGTGTTTCATTCGATTTAGAGGTCTGCAAAGGCCGGGCTCGGGCTTAATTTTTTTTTTTTTTTTTTTTTTTGCAGGCTTGCGCCGGGTCGGGCCTGGCCTGGAGGAATTTTTTTCCGGGCCGTGTCGGCCCAAATCTTTTTCTAGTTTCCTCGTTAATCAACGAAAAAGGAAAATGATAAAATTCTTCTTCAGTCATTTATTTTACAGGCTAGTATGTCACATAAAATTTTATTTTGTTAAAAAATGTCTGTAACTTCAATTTAATTGTCTATCAGTCTGTCTGTTAGCGATCTGACTTTCCGCAAATATTTTTAGCATGTCTCGAAATCAATATATTTTATTTAAAGTAATATTATAGAGTTTCCTATTCAAAATAGAATTCTTGTCACTACTAGTTTGCGCACCTGTACAAACAAAAGAAATTAGATATACGTTACTGTGTATAAGGTTTTGTGTCCTATGGTCTGTAGAGTTTAGGTGGTATGACGGCTATAAAAATCCTACCGCTGTAACTTTTTTTTCTAAGGCTCCTTTTTTCATTTCTCCATGGCACTGGATAAAAGTAGCGTCATTTTTAGCATGTGCAAAATCACCTTTTGTGTTGAATATGGTTGGATTAACATTAAAGTTTTGTTTACCGGATCACATGAAAGATTCGGATACATTACGCTATATATGAGGAAATGGTTGAAAGTGCATTATTAGTAGTATTAACCATTTTCAATACCTTCCTATTTGTTTGATGAATGCTAATATTTTCGATTTGACTTTCTGTCTGTCTTTGTGCCTTCTGTACGTCTGTAATAATGAACTTCTGTTTTTTATAATTATCTTGTAAAAGTTCAACATTTTTTTTTAAAGAGCATTCTATTGCTGGGCTATATAAAACCTCTGCAAAACACATACTAAAAATCTTTTTCATAAAAAGGCTTTTTTTTTTTTTTTTTTTTTTTTTTTTTTGTCATTTTACATATTTTTGAATCGGGCCGGGCCTGATTTTATCGTTTTTTGTCCGGGCCGGGACCGAGCCTCAAAATTTCGGTCCGTGGAGAGCATAAAAATTCGATTATTATGTAAAGGTGAGACAGAAAAAAGATTTGTGAACATATTTTAATTTATTTAATATATGCTACAGAAACCTATGTTTAAAGGATGAAGTGTTTACAACTTCCTAATATAATCTAGCTTATTTTCTAGTTTATAATCTAATTTATATAATATGATAGAATATAGTATAAAATCCGATGAAACACACTTCCTTTGCAAAGAAAAAATACTGTCATATTTCAGAATTTAAAAAGTTTATTTATTAGACTGCTTCTAATATAAGAAAGTTAGTGAAAATAGCGTCATGATTGACTTCGCCCTATGGACAGCGGGGATGGTGTATGTTATCAATCGTTTTTATAAATTCCTGGCTTACAGCTAAAAAATATGCAAATGTAACGACACTAAATATATTAAAATGTCCCGAAAATTAAGTAAATTTTAAAAAATAAAACGAAAAATGAAAAATAATAACCTTAAAAGTTGCATGCTAATTTATTTTTAATATTTTCCCCTGGATTTTACATTATTATAGATCAACAATGTATTCTAACCATATCCGGGTATTAGTTTGCGGATTAATTGGTTTTTTTTTTTTTTTTTTTTTTTTTTTTTGGTGGGGGGGGGGGGCGAATTTTCAACATTCAAACATAATTTATCTATATATATAATTAACTTATCGATCAACCCACAAAATAATATATGGAGAAACGGTAGGGATATGGAATAATCGGGTAAAATGGAATACCGTTATATATCACCTGTAGGGTTCTGCAACCTATCGGAAGCAAGGGAAGTCGAGTTAGTCTGATTCCAGTGAACTTATTTCTACCAATAGGTATGTTTGAGGTTGATTTATTCTCCGAGATGGCGATTCGGGTAAGATACAACTATTCTATTTTTTTTTTTTTTTTTAAACTTGATTGTTTATAATTTTTTCGATACTGTTTATTTTCAGTAATAATTTAAAAATAAAATGTTTATATTGCAGTTATTCATGATTTTCTATAAAAAATACTACCCTGTTCCACATTATCCTTTAAAGAAATGGATATTTCAGAGTTCCCTTCACAACTATGTTATATTACCCGCTTGTTCCATATCAGCAGAACATAGTTTTTTTTTTTTTTTTTTTTTTTTTTTGTAACATAAAACCATTAAAATACACTTGATAACACTTGAAAGTTTGCAGAAGTTGAATCCACAACAATCCAGAATACTTTATTATGGTGTTGTTATGATTGATTTATTATGGTGAGTTCACATAGAAATGACTTCATATTCACCTACTTTCCTCTATAGTTAAACTATAATAATGTAAAATTGAAGGAAAAAATCAAAAATTAAAAAGTTACAGGGAACATTTTAAATTTTTTCCAAAAAATTAAAATTTGTAATTGAATATATATATTTAAATACTTATTTAAAAAATATTTGAGAAATTTTAATACACTTAATATTGATACACTTCAATGCACACATACTCAAAATATGTATGCATGTTATAATTATAAGGAAATAATTCAAAACATGAACGAAAAAGTCATGCGATTCGCATAGAATATAATAGATTATAAACACTTTCCGACTGTACGAATTTATAGTATTTTGAACCTTCGATTTATTTTGCCTCCGTCATGACACCCTAAAAAACTTTCTTTTTTTTTTTTTTTTTTTTTTTTTTTTTATTGAGAAGGAATAAAACTCGTAAAAGATATTGTTATAACGTTTTCTTTATTTTAAAGTAGAATCACACAATAGATTGCTTTTGTGTAGTCCTAATGTAAAACATTGTCTAATTCTTAACTATGTTCCAAAGAGTCTCAAAAAATACATGTTCATAGCTTGTATTTCAAAGAGAAAGCATTACAAAGATTGTTTCTCTGTAGCCCGGTATCCAATCTCAACTTTCTATATGAAACATATAGATATTAAAATATGAGCTAAAATATTCTTCACAGCATTGAAAATTCACATTCAGCCATTTTTCTTATGAATAAGAACAACTTTGTGGGGCTCTGAAAATTAATATTTTACGTTAAACTTACCCTGTTAAACAAAAAAAGTTGATTTGGCGTATCTTAATAACATATATATTAATTCCATTATCTTATATCCAGTATAAAGATATTAGAATATGCATTTAATACCTTTATACTACAAGTTCTATTTATGCATTTTAAAATATACTTTTAATTGACCGTAATGCATTGAAACTCCTTTGAGAATTCCTGTACAAACCTGTTGTGCTGTTTATATTATTTTTCAATTGATAACATGCTATAATGAACTTGAATAGCATTAAAAAAATTCAAGGTATTCTATAAATGTTGACGGACATTAGTGTGCGGTCAGACAGACTAATTAAAATCATAACCATTCTTAAACATTGTCTTAGAATATAAAAACACGTAACACAACTTAAAATGCAGCATTTTCAATTATAGTTCTTAATGAATTTGAATTTTTTTTTTTTTTTTTTTTTTTGTGGACCTGTAAACTGTAATATTAATCATATATATTCTATAGAAAACATGTTTTATGCATATGAATAATAAATATCAGTTTCATTATGATTTCTGCAGAACAAAGGTATTTAAATATGATTAATGAAAATACCTCTCATAGACCTTAATGGATAAGACTTTTTTTTAATGTACGTGTACAAAAACCAATTGTGCAATTTACACCACTTTCAACTGGGAACATGCTATAGTGAATTTGATTAGCGTACATCAATTTCAAAAAATTCTGCAAATATTTACAAGTAGAGTGAGAACGGACAGGCGGACAGAGAAATGGGTAGAATAATTGAAGTAAAAATCACTCTTAAACGTTGTTGGGAAGTGTTCAAATCAGGTAACATAATACAAAAATATCAGTTCGTAACCTATCAGTATAGTAAATTAATGCTAGAATGAGTTTTATATCCTAATTATTTGGGATACTCATTTTAGTATATTATACTAAAATGATTATACTAAAATGACAGTATATTATACTGAAATTTAGTATATTAGTCAATTTAGTATATTATACTAAAATGACTAATACTAATTCCAGAGAAATATTAAAAAAATAAATAAATAAATAAATAAATAAAAACTTCAATACTTGAACTTTAATAATGCATATGAATTATGGGTTAAAATATATTACAATCTAATATGGCAATACGTGTACTAGTATAAATTTCCTTCATTTGAATTTATGACTATACCCTAGTAGCAAAATTTAATTGGCCATTGAACGGCCTCCTCTCACTGACGACCGATGAACTTGTAAACGGCCGATACTCGAAAACTCATCAAGAGCGATGAATCTCATCGGGAGTTCATCTAAAATGTCTCATCGGGAATAGTTGAATCCGATGATCGGAACCTGGTGAATTTTAGAAGCTGATCCGATGAAAATCCGATGGAAAGACGCGATTTCTACCGAATTTTCATGTGATTTGTCATCGGTTCGATATTTTTTTTCGGTGAATTTTTCTTCATCGAAATCTGATCTCAGACACTACTCGAAATGATATATCCTTGCTATTACTCGAGCAAATTTCGAGGAATCGATGAAAGACCGAGGAAACTACGATGAATCAATGCTGCTAGGGTAATTTATAACACCATATAATTTCGAAAAAGTGACATTATTTAAAACTTTCAAAGGGTAAAAAAATAAATAATAATGTAAAACAAAAATTATTTGTAATAAAGATATTCAATTTAAATAACATATTTTTCTCTTCATAATAATGTTTTCTCCTCCTGACAAATAGTTTTTTTTTATAAAAAATAAAAATAAACATGAACACACATAAACAGGGAAAAATTGATAACAGAATATATATTGCTTCAATAAAAAGTACAATATTTAGCTTACTTCTGAGTGCGGAAGCCAGCCGTGCTTTATTATTGGTACCTCTTGCCCAAGTAACTCGTAATCCATCTCCTTTAGCCTCTGGAAAGTAGTCCAGTAAGCTTGTGGGCAACGAATTCTGAAATGAAAACCTATATTAGTGTTTCCAGCAACAGGTATATAAAATTAACCAAAAAAATAACGACGATAAATGTAATTGTAAAATTATAAATCAAGGATTACAGTGTCACTTGTAAATTTTATATATACAGAGTGTCCATAAGTCTGTAGACATTTTAAAAATTCATAACTATTGAGTTAATTGATAGAATTGAACGCGGTTTGCGAAAAAATCATTCTCGTAAAGGGGGATTTTTTTTTTTTTTTTTTTTTTTTTTTTTTTTGTAAAGAGAAAAATGTAGTTAAATTTTTTGTAGACCATAGTTAGACAAACAGTTAAATTTTTCGAAGAAAGAAAAATATGCAAATCAAAGAAAAGTATGCAAATCAAAGTCTTATAAATTTCACAAGTTTGTGATTAGAACAGTTTATTTCTTATTTTGCCTACTTATGCATACATGAAGTTTTAATTGCGATGCTGACTTGGTGGATAAAACGTTACTGGTTCAGATATTTTACCTCAGGTAAGAACCGCCGACTGAAGCCGTAGTTAGCAGTGTTATTACTCGTTTGCAAACAGTAATTTGTGGTGACGACGGAAACATAGAATAAGATTTATATGCCTGTAAACATTTGCATGCGAATAAGTACAGTTTTTCATGAAAATGTGTGATCTGGTCACGCACAGCGCCCTCTATCGACAAATAGCTTAATAATTTTTCTTTACCTTCAAAAAAAAAAAAAAAATCCCCCTTTACGAGAATGATTTTTTCGCAAGCCGCGTTCAATTCTATCAATTCATTCAAAAGTTAGAATTTTTTCAAATATTTACAGAGTTATGGGACACCCTGTATGTATATATACACTAAGGGACAAAAAAAAAGAAAAAAAAAAACACACTGCAGAAAAATTTACTTATACCTTTTTTATTTGTAATAACTTCAAAACTAATGGTTGAAACAAATAAAACTGTCATGTTTGCATAATACCAAAGAGACGAAATGATACTTATGTACATTTTCGATGTAGTAATTCGCTTTATTACACTCTACGAAGTACTTCATAAAAATTTACATAAAACTTCCTTTTTAAACGTAATATAATAAACATATACTTTATATTCTATTTCGATTTATTATATGAAATAAACAAGTTATATTTTAACATATGAAATAAAACTATTTATTTGTTAGATCTAAACAATTACTTAATAAAAATATATATTCTGCATTGGGTTAATTCTACATTTACATAGAATTACTGTTTTAATACGCAATGGCATAGTATTATACAGCGATTTAATATAAATTTCAGAAATTTAACTGTGCCAAATAACACAAATAATTTTTTCTTGTTCTTGTAGTGTTGTAGGTTGCAAATTTCGAATCCTTCCCGTCTCCCTCCACTTTTCTATGGACAAAACATTTTCAAATAGATTGAGATTAGAACTATTTGCAGATCTGGTGAAGAAGAAATTCTACGATATTCTTTGTAGGATTTAACTTAAAGGGAAAAAAGATATGATTACTTATAGAATTATAGGTACTCATGGGAATGGATAGGTAATTTTAGGAATTTGAATCAAATAAACTTACCACAGACGCCCTGTAGCAAGATGCATTATCATTTTGAAATGCTGTTTGCAGGAAAGTCTGAGATATCTTCGATATAGTCGGTCAGGCACCACTTTTGTAATCGCTGTGTTTTATTCCGAGTTAATTGATCCCTTGAGAATGAAAATTTGCCCGACTCTTTGAAAAGTTACGCACCTCCATACCATAACGTAAGGAAAATATGTCACTGTTTTAAGAGAGCAGTTTTAATTAAATCGGTCACATTTTTACCATCCTACTAGAATTTTTCATCAGCTCGAAATAAATTAAACTTGACTCATGAAAGAAAACCAGATCAGCTCAATAATTTACAGACCATTTTCTAAAATTTCTGGTCAAGTGAAGTCCTGCTTTTTTTAATTCTTTTCCTTAATAATATCTTTTTTTGCAGATCTTCTGGTTTTGAACCTGCTTTGTTTAATTGTTGCTGCACTGTTTTTGAAGAAATTATTTTATTAAACACATTTTTGAATACTTGTAAGTTCTGAACGTGATAAAACGATTTTTTAAACATTAGCTTTTTAACTTTCCAGTTTAAACAGCCAAAACAATTTTATATCTTGCTAAAAGCCTTCTCACCAACATTTCGTCAGCATTTAAATATTTTGCCATCTTACATATTAAAATATTTTTTTATTTTCATTCTAAAATTAATACTTTTTGTGACATCGTTAATTGCCTCCCTTTTTAAAATACTTTCTTTTGTTTGTAGCACTGGGCTCAATCCTAAAGTGTACGTAGAGGACGACAGAATAAAATCTGTTCGAAAATCTGCTTTTTAAATGAGAAAATTGGCTATTACAGAAAGAGAAAAGAAAAATATCCAAATGCGGCTTTTTTTTTTTTTTTTTTTTTTTTTTTTTTGTCCCTTAGTGTGTATATATATATACTATATACTATATGTATCGACAGCTGATCAAGCTCAAAAACACTGAATGATCACAAATTCACAATTTCTTTCGATTCAATCCACAAGCATTCCAATCAGGTTCACTAGTGACTTACATTTGCGTTTTACAGTTAAGTTGTATGACCGATAGTATAGTTTTAAAGATTGTTTCAAACAAAAACTAATAAAATGGGAAAATATCATATTATATATTTAAATCCCCATAAAGAAGCCATGTTAATCTGTTTCTTAATTCTATCGACACAGAATCTGGTAAACCCTGTGATTTAAACTGATAACATCTGAAATAAGTTATATTATACCTAACAATTTATCGACATTTTTAAAGATGAACCCTTAAAAAAATCTATATATATATTTAAAAAAAAAAAAAAATACCAATTCTTTAGACAATCTGTGAGAGAAAACTATTGTATTATTTTTATTTTGGTCTTAATCTTCAAAGAAAGAATTTGGTCCTTGAATATATGAAATTTAGTTTTAGTGACCACAGTTACTGTAAATTAGCCGTAATTCACAGTTTATTAAACTAGCCTCTGTCTTCAGTGGCAGGACTTTCAACATGTATTAAAAATATATATATATTATTTTAATTAATTAATTTATATGTATCTGTATGGAGTTAAAATTTCTCATTGTGAAAAATATGTTTTTTAAGTAAACACAATACATTTCAATTATTGCGCAATGATTGGACCTAAATTGCACATTTGATTCCTGTTGAAGCAATAGTTTCTATAAACCATATAAATCAAGCGTGTAGTTCAAATATAAAAAGATCTATTTTTATTTACAGGTATTAATCCTCTCTCCACTGAAGGTGAAACACAATCTTCTGTGTTTGAAATTCTACGAATTGCATCTTAGATAATATGTTCTTAAGTCACTTTAAATGACACTACACAGTACAAGATTTTAGAGAGCAATTCGAAAGCCCACGCACCTATGTACCACATGCCATTGCCGACATTATTAAATCGAAGGCGAAGAACAACGAAAGGAAAAAAAATATATAAAGAAATAAATACAAAAGAAAAGAAAAGAAAAGCCTTCATCCGGATGAAAGGAACTGTTAATCTGATGCTTATTGTACTTTCAAACAATGAATTATCTTTTTCAGGCGATATTAACTAACAAAATTATTTCAAAGAATGACCTTTTCATTTGAAGCGGCAGCTATTTCGGGTTTAGCCGGCACTATAATTTGACGCATTACTTTATTTCCTCGATTTGAAATAAATTAACAAGCTAGTTATAACTAATTGTTTTCTTTAGGTATCATTGCATTCTAAAAATGCAAAATAAGATTTATTTAAATAAAATTGTAGATAATATACCACACATCACTCGAATATTTATTTATTTATTTATTAAATAAATCTCACTAATGACTTTTACCAAACTGAATTTTTTCAAAGTTCTTTTTAAACAACGATTTCCTGAACTGGTAGAAAAAAAAAAAAAAAAAAAAAAAAGCAAGTAATGTGTCATAATTGTATTTATTTGTTTCTTAAAAAAAAATCGACTTCGGTTTTTTACTTTTTTACACGTTTTCAGGTATGAGGAATCCGAAAATATCAAAATGGGTATGGTGTCCGTCTGTAGGGTGTCTATTAGTTTGTTAGTCCGTTAGTGTGTTAGTGTGCTAGTTTTTTTGTCTTTGTACACGATATCTTACGAACAAATGGTCACCTATGTTGAAAGCTATAAGGGTTTATTATTAAGATATATGCAGAAGCAGAGTTATTGGCAGATCTTCATTAAGCAAGGCGGGGAGTTCTCAGGAATTAATAGTTGCGGAGATTTCTGATATCAATCCTTTTTTTTGGCTGCCTAAGAAAGATAAGAGTTTTTGCAGGGTCAGGATGACTTTCACAATAGTATTGTTTTTTATGAGATATTCTTAATTTTTGGTATCATTTTAAATGATCTTTCAGCTTACACCACTTTACAGGGAAAAGGTACAAAAAAAAAAAAGAGATTATATTAAATATGTACACCTATAAGATTATGGAAATTACTTAATAATTTTAAGTTACTTAATACTTTTAAGATTTTTAATTTTCAATAGAATTTTGATAATTTGATTCATAAATTTTTTATACATAGGTATCACAGTACTTTTCTGTAGCATATTTTTTATGTTTCTCTTTGGGAAAAAAAAATCTCATTGCGTGCATTTACACGAAATTTTGTCATTTAATGTAATATTAAAGTTTTTGGGGAAAAAAAAAAAAAAAAAAAAAAAAAAAAAAAAACTTTTTCGATACTGACTATTACTAATATTCTTTTCTTTTTTCATTTCTTTTTCTCTCTAAGAAAAGAGAGAAACAGAAAAAACGATTTTGATGAAATTCTGGCAAAAGCAGAATTTAGTTTAGTACCTACGGAGGACTATTAGTTATTTTTTTTATTTTTATTTTTATTTATTTATTTATTCATTTTCAAATTATAACATCGCTTTCAATTTATTCAATTATATTTTCGATAAATTTTGGATTTCGATAAATGTCTAACTACTGGTATAGTAAAAATCCGTTGACTGAGACTAATAGTCCTCCGTCCTAAAAATAACTTTAAAATATCCTAAAAAGCAACTATACCTTTTTCAGGAGCTACCTATAACTATGGGAAAAATAAGTTAAAGTACTTCTATATTTATATATTGTTTTGACAAATATTTTTGAGTGAATCGTGCTTAGAAGATGAAAAGATATAACCAATCTCAGCTTCATATACAGACATTTTATTGTGATTATTTTTATCGACATGGGCACTTAACTTTGAACATTTGGTAGAAGATTTGAAACCCCACAACGCCGCATCAGTAAATCTTCCATTATACATACTATATCTTGTGTTTGTTTTTCTGTTTGTCTAATAAATATTAATAGTGCGACATCACTTCATTTAAACTTTACTTCTGCAATTGACATAGCATCGATTTTTGAGAAACTCTGTGTTACTGTATGAAATATAAAACGTGTTTCATAAACGCTGCGATGTCTAAAACAGAAATATCAATCAAACAAATTTTCCAAAACAGATACATCTTCCAAATATAACACACTACAGTAGACTCCTGATTATCGGCTGTCGGATTATCCGTTTTGCGGATTATCCTCAAGGGCTTGAATTTAAAAGGGAATTTAAAAATACAGAACAAACTTATTACAAAAAATGATCGAAGAGAGTAATGACCTTCAAGGCTTTTGCACATATTACACGATTCTTGACAGCATTTATGGCATACACACTCCTTGGGACGCAGTTAAGCAGTCTACATTGGTAAGGTCTTGGAGAAAAATTTTACCAAATGTGGAAAATACTTTGGTAGAGTTTATAGAGGAGGAAGAAATTTCTGCTCATGATTTGACAAATTTAGCTAAATCTGTTACGGGAGGAGAAAAAGTCAATGAAGGAAACACTGAAGAGTGGATTAATTGTGACGCCAATGAACCAGGTATTGAACACCTTACAGATGAACAAATTGTGGGCCAAGCATTAGACCCAGTTTCAGAAGATAGTGAAGAAGGAGATAAAACTCAGCAGATGATGAGCCACGACGAAGCACTAGCACTTGCAGATGGACTTATAAAATATCTCGAGGAACAAGACGGTGTATCACTTTGTGACAAAATGCTGATAAAGAAAGTGCAATCGCAAATTAAGAAAAATTGTTTTAGTACAAAAAATTAAAATGCTTGACCGATTTTTTGTTAAAAAATTGAGCAAAATGTAAGTAGAACTGTTAATTAAATAGTATTGCTCAAAAGGCTTTATGTGTTGATTTATATCCCCTTTTTGACCATTTTGCGGATTATCCGCTGATTCGATTATCCGCGGTTGTCTATTCCCCGTTTACTGCGGATAATCGGGAGTTTACTGTATATTCTAGTTCTTTTGGATAGCCCTGCAAACGAATAGTGAATGACTTTCATACCATATTCTACACAAACATACTTTCATGGATATATATTTAAATATATATGTTCATTTTATTTTGATTATTTCAGCCTATATATCTTAAACTGTATCTAGAAAAATTTCGTTCATAGACGTAATGCATTTAAATTCTCTTGGAAGTCGCTGTACACAAACCATTTGTTTGATCTTGATGAAAGATTTAGCGTAGCATCTCAATATGATACAGAATTAGAATATCGAGTTTGGACTTGCTGCTATTGTTCTAGAGATATGCTGATAACACACACACAGAAAAAGAAATACATACCGAAAACAACCGTTAAAAATATGATTTTCAGATTCTGGAGACCTCAAAATGTATAAATATGTCAAAAACACAATTTTGGAAATTTTATCCAAACGCAAAACTTTCTCTACCATATATATTGGTAAGATAAAATAAGATGAAAGAAATAAAATGTATTTGAACTCAAAATTCTGCATGCATCTTTTGTAGTTATAAAGAAAGCAATATAAAATCAATTATCATTGAAGAAATAGTTTTTTTTTTTTTTTTTTTTTTTTTTTAAGTGAAATTAATAACCATAATTATATAAAGGATAAATGAAGTTGGTTGCTGTAAGTGAAAAATGTACACAGAAGCCTCTATTTAACCAGATTCTATATTTTTTGTAACCTACGACAAAACTTAAAGGTTAAATTCAATTCCATCATTGAACAAAACAAAGGCACATTAGCATTTTAAAACATTTATGTACACACATACAATCGCTCTTTTGATAATGGAAAGATGCAAACAAAAACAGAATTCGGAGTATTTCAACAACACAAAATATTTATTCTCAGCTCATAGTTCACTTCACGCTTCTTTTTTTAGATAGAGTAAATGGCGAAAAGAAAAAAAAAATATCTTTCGACAAGAAGTAACCCTCAACTTGAACTTGAAAAATGCTTCACGAGGCTCCGACAAGTCAATGACTTCTCCTGTAATCTTATCTGGAATTTTTTCGTTTCCGTTTAATAAAAAAAAGACGCACAATTCTGACACAATATCTCTATTTTCGAATTCAGAGACACACAAGTGCAAGTTATTATTGTTTTGCAAAGTGGTGTGACTGTAGAACAGTGATTCTGAAAGGGTATGCCAAGAAAGGGGCCCTAATATACCCTAGAAATTTTTCGAGTGTGCCTTGTGGTATTTTAGAGGAATATGTGTCCAGTTATAAAAATGTAGTTACTGTATTATATCATTTCATTATACGAATGTAGTGCTCTTTACGTCAACACATTATTATCACCCCTGATTCCCAGACCGTCGCCAATTTCCAACTACGTAATTCTAATACGGCATTACACCTATTCATCTCATTATTATGTTAATTAACAGTGATTTTCTTTCCTAAAAGTAATCATTTTTTATTATTGTGTGTATTACTTATTTTTAAAGTTTTAAAAGTCGCTGTTATGTGCATAATACTTATTTTCAAATAAACATACCCAAATAAAGTGCGCGTATTCCTCAAAATAAAGCTATATATTGAATAATCATATTCTGAAAGTGAAAAATAGTTAAGGGCTAGTAAAAAAAAAAAAAAAAAAAAAATCACAACCTGTTATAAAATATAATGAAAGTTATTTTCATATTTTTGTGAATTTGGATTTTATACCCTACTCACCACAATTAAAGGCAAAAATGGAAAAAAAATTCTATAAATTGACTAGGTAATGAAAATTTACTTAACCTATTTAATCTCAGAAATTTATTGCTTACACTTATAAGTTCTTAAAAGCGCCCGAACATAAAAAAGTTTGAGCATCACTGCAGTCGAAAGTAAAAAACGAACCTTAATAGTCTTGTTGAATAGTATTGAATGATATTGAATGAAAACTTCGTAAGCAAACCGTATAAATTGCTAAAACCGCGCAACAACTGTTTCATGCCAAAATAATTAAGCATGACCCTTCATCAAATGAAAGAAATCCTGAGTGACTTCACTCGATTTTCCGAACGTTTAATAATTAATGTTCGTTTCAATAAATTTAAATCAGAGAATCAGTCACTAAATAAACAAAGAGGAAAATCCTAATAGGGTGTCCTTGTATTTCTCCCGAATTCCGTAAGTTTGTACAATAGACCGCAAAGTATCAGAATTCTTTTGTGTTTAAAAGAAATACTAAGCGTAAGTATGTAATTTGAAGTAACTATCATGCTATAGAAAAATTCTAAAACGTATATATTAATTCAATCTCTTTTAAATAATTAATGAATAACAGAAAACATTATTCAAAAACAAAATTGTAAATAAAAAAAAAGTAAATAATTTCTATGGATTCAGTGCTACTGAAAATGCAAATGATAATCAAAAGTGAAAATTAACTTTAGTTTTCTTTTTTACAAGCATTGGTTTTGGAAAAATTTAATGCATTAAATGTTGCGAAATGAAAAATCATTTCACGCTCGTTAATAGAGAAAACTATATACATACAGGAGGTTACAATTGTTGCTTGACTCAATTTTATAAATTAATATTTACATTTAATCTCTTATTAGCATTTGTTTATAGTTTGGTGGTATTTATTTATTGTTTTCGAATTCCTTAATTTTGTACAAACTCTCTTGACAACTCTTGCTTCGTTTGTGGGAAAGTATTCCTATCTAACCAGTGATGCCAGATGGTCGAAAATTACTTCCCCAAACAGGTCTTCAAATTTCCCCAAATCAGGGTTTTTTTTTTTTTTTTTTTTTTTTTTTTTTTTGAAAAAATCCCCAACTTGATTTCTACTAAAAAGGGAAAATAATTTTTTTTTTCAAAAAAGAAATATCAAGCCAATTTAAGTGGATTTAAGTTCAGATTTTTCCCCAAGAAGGCAAATTTTTAAAAAAATTCCCAAATAACAATAAAGCTATTGAAAATCCCTGGTCGTAGGGATAAACCATTACGTTGCCAACATTGACACAGAAAGTTGAACTCTCCAGATTTGTCCCCAAAAATTTTAGAATTCCCCAAAAAATCCCCACAAACATTTGGTCCCCAAAATTGTCCCCAGAAGCCTCAAAAATCCCCCAAAATGGGGACAAAATCCCCAATCTGGCATTACTGCTATCTACTCCAGAGGCAAGCTAATACGTCACTGACTGAAAAAATAATTATTTTGGTTGTCGATTTGGAAATTAAGTTAAATCGTGGTTGTCTCATATTGTGTACATAAACTTATGGCAATAACTTGAGTAATTGAATTAATGGCAAAAGTCGTTCAATGCTCATTGCATGACTTGGAGAGAATCTAAACAACATTCAACAAGCTGTTATTTCTGAATGATATCACTTATTTGGCATTTAAAAAAAAAAAAAAAAAAAAAAAAAAAAAAAAAAAACAGAATTATAATATATTTGAACATAATTACATAATTTCAGACGTTCTCAATAAATTCGAATTAGTAATAAATGAAAATATTTAATCACTTTTTATACACTTTGGTCCGTGTAGTGTTAGTTTATCATCAAAATTCTCATTAAGATTATTGGTGGGGTTTTGGCGAATGTCACTTTGTAACCATGAATTGTGTATTCTATAACTCACAGCTCTTATTTCACATATTTGGGTAATTATTCAATGACGTGATATATATTGGTACTTTTTACGATGATATAAATGTAATTACTAATATCTCTTATTTCACATACTAGAGTTAATTGTTTAGTGATGTGATAATTTTTTGTTCTTTTATGATGATAGGAATGTATTAAAAAAAATTCAAAACCTAATTGAATTGATTTACAAAAATTTCATCAAAATTTTGAACAGTGTAATTAGCCTCCGTAAAATGTACTATGTATCAATTCTTTACTTTTTCCTGTTTAAAAAACATTACGCGATCCGCACTTTATTTCTGATAATGGTCATATTTTATATTATATTTAATTAATGTAACATACATAAGATTTTTCTGTTTTAAATGATTTCAACTGAATTAATTAAGCAAGCTTCAAATAATTTTAGTCCACAAATCGTAATGTATGAATATTCTAATTTGTATCTCCTTAAAAAACTAATTTCTACACCCAATAAAATTTATACAGTTCTTGCGACGATAACCCAATTAGATCCTGATTAAATGTAGAGTTTAGATGTTAGCGGACTTCACATAATTTGAATTTATATGCTTTAATTAGTCGTCTTTCTGCCTGTAAATGGAATATAAATTCTATACTCAAGAAAATGTATGCAATTCGTGTCACAAAAATAGCAAAAATGAATTATAGAGATCTTATAACACATAAGTACACTAAAATCTCTCTCTCTCTCTCTTTTTTTTTTTTTTTTTTTTTTTTTCATGATTACAATGCTTAGAAAACGTAGTCACGAGTTCAGCATGAAAGCAGCATGCTGCAATTTTGCCTACTATTTTTTTCCCCCTAAAATGTTGTGCCTAATTATTTACGGCCGAAACAATTGCATAGACTTTTTTACATTTTATTGTGCTTGGTCATTCTCATTGCCCGCTAGTAGAGAATGGCAAATATTGAGAGCTTTAAAACTCAGAGAGCATTGAATCCTCTTTACTTGTCTTTTTATTTACCTTGAAGAATTGGTCATGTTAAAAGTTTAAAAAGCGTATAGTGCAAATACACATTTTTCTAACCCGACTGAAGTTGTTCAGCTTACTTCATTTTCTTGTCCCGCATAATGCAGCTTCGCAATGCATATTTCGTCTTCTAAATGCAACAATGTAACTAAAGTTATTATTATTTATTTATTTATTTATTTTTATTTCATTTCATTATTATTTATTTATTTATTTTGTTGTTTTTGAAATTTAGGAGTTCTATCATAGTTCTCGTCAATTATCCTGGGGTATCTTTAATCAAATTTTGAATAGAAAATTTCAATTTTAAAAAATGTATTTTGATGTCATTATATCCCTTACATACAGAGTCGTGAACTTAAATGCTGCATGTAAAAAACGATGTGACGTAAGACTATTCCATTTTTTATTTAATCAGTATATAAGCTTTCAGTGTTATAACTCACTGCATATAGTTAAATTTAAACTTAAAACTTCGTACCAAACATCAAAATCAACCAAATAGTAAAAAAAAAAAAAAAAAAAAAAAAAACTTTTTGTTCGTTTGTTTAGGGTTTTAGAAAATTGTGACGGATTTAAGTGAAGGTTTTAGCAAAATAGAGGGATTTTTTTTTTTTTTTTTTTTTAATAAATACATTCACAACAGCTTTAAAACATACTTGTTGTTGATGTTCAAAAGTTAAATATGCGTAAAAAAAATAAAAAATAAAAAATAAACATAAAAACAAACTAGTATGTTGTGGCCACCCTTGTGTGACTTTCTTCTGTATTTTCCTATACAAATTCACCCAGTAAAAATAATTTATTAAAATTATTATTTAAAAAAAATTATATTCCATAATAATGCAGACGATTTCCATATTATAGAAGTTGTATAACACTAAATATCCAAAAAAGTCAATTTTGTATATTGCATTAAAAAAAAAAATTATAACTAGTGGATCTGCAGATCAGGAGCCTCAACGTCCTATTTGTATCAGACATTATTCAATAGGTCATTTTTATTTATTCCTTATTATATAACAGTATATATTGATTCGATAGACTTGTTATCATAATCAGATACATTCCTGAGGGGGGGGCTGCAGCCTCCCTCAACCCCCTGCTCTATCTCTCTTTGTATACTTATCTGTATATCATATAAAGTGATACGGAATTATAAATAATTGTATTTACTTTTCCATAAATTCTTTCAACGAGGCTTAGTAAGTTGATAAAATGCTAATTTTCTGCATTTCTAGTCATTTTAGTGTTAAAATAGCCTAATTTTCCCTTAAAAACGCATTAAAAAGCTCCAAGAAGGGAAGAAATGGATTTGTCGCCAAATTTGGCGACTGTTTCCCTCTTTGGCGATTTTTTGGCGACCTTGGCGAGAAATTCCTTATTAGGGATATACCAAATATGGACGCTCTAATCTCATTGGCTGATGAGATACGAGAATTTTCCAGAACAGCCTGGGTTCGATAGAAAAGTATAAAAGAAGCATTTTTTTCACCGAAGCAGTCAGTCTCAGATCTGCGTCAGTTTGCTTTGCCTTGAGCCTTTTTGAATGAGACTTGCTTTATGTGTTATTGTTAAACAGTTTGTGCTGTTGTTGTGCTGTTAACGGCTATTGATTAAGCTGTGTTTACTGGTTGAATTGAAGCTGATACTAGGTTTATAGACCTGTATTTTTCTGGAACTTTCTGTGAATAAATCACTGAATTATTACAAGTTTCGCCTTTCATTCTCGGACAACTTACGAACCCCCCAAGTACGCAACAATATGTATTCTTAATAAACGACATTCTTGTATTATTTCCCTGAAATTCATAATTACCAAATTTAATAACTACCAAATTTCATACAAAAAAAAAAATTACATAGCATATCGGAAATATTTGCGTAACCTTTAAGTTAACTACCAATTCTATACCACAATTTTCCACAGGAAAAAATGCTTTAAAAATTCTAATAAAATTTCATTATATTTGATGGGGTGTAGTGTAACCATGTTAAAATACTCTTAAGAAATACCGACTATAGACCGTAATAGTACGAAATTCTTTTATGTATCCCGGTAAAGTAGCCACAATCATTATAAACGCCAATAATAAGAATAAACCTAATTAATTATAACTCATTAATTTTTCAAACTAATTTGACATTATTTAGATGATTACAGTACATACTCGTAATTATTTTGTGTAGTCCCATTAATTATTTAGTCGATACATACCCTTTTTTAAGAGTAAACATGATTTTAAGCATCTTTATAATGTATGTTAATTTTATTAATTTCAATTCAGCATAAACGCGTTAAAGTGCGCGCTTAAATAAAAATTTGTCCATAGGCTCCAATGTTACGAAATTTTTTTGTGTGTCTCTGTAAACGAACCATAAACATTGCCACAATATACTTGGCGATTTCGCATGTAGAATGGGAGGGAGAAAGCGTACAATATGAACACCTTCGTTAGCTACGGTTTCCGAAAGCCAAAGAACATTCTACTATACTTGTTAATATAATTTGCCGAAAGCTTCCCTTCTTATCATGTTTGAAGTTCTTTCGCAGCACACCATATCTTCTAAAACTCTAAAGAAAATTATATTATAACACGCACATCCCGCCAATTCACAATCGTGTATCGCTATCACGTTGAAGGGTTGGTTGGAGGATTAAGGCCGATTGACTCCTTATGTGTCCTAGGCCTATAGGGGGAATGCCCTCCGTGGGGGTCTTTCTAAGGGGTCCTAGCCCGTATTTACGCGAGTTTCGGAGGAAACCACGGAAAACTCCGAACGGCTAGGTCGATGAGCGCGACCTGGGATCGAGCCCGGCACCTCCCATCTACCAGATTTGAGCGCAGAACCGCTCGGCCGCTGGTGGGCCTCACGTTGAAGGGATTCAATGTCATTTGACAGAAATAATGACTTATAAAAAGCACCTATTAATTCGTTGAAAAAACATATTTTTTATTAGAATCAAAAAGGAAAACAAAAACTAATAAAATACCAATTTTAAAACGTCGAAAAAATAACAGAAAAAGTACAACCATAAAACAACGTTTGTTATAGGTTTTCTTTATTACTGAGTAAATATTCGAAATTGTTCAGTGAGAATATTGCGAAATAAAAACTATTTTTCAATGGACATAAAATAACGTAACCAATTTTTCACTGTTCAGACTTATTTGCAACGCTATAACAACGTTATGTGTTACCTGGGAAGTCAATCGAAGGATTTTTGGGGCCGCTATTGCGGTACATACAAATTCTTCCCATAGACCGTAATGATAAGAAACACTTAGGCGTGTCCCTGTACACGAACGACAAATGGAATACACGCCTAACACTATACAGTTATTTCTGTTGAGCTCATGAACATGTGTACCAAATTTGCAGTGAATAGTGTGATTTTTGGGGCCGCTATCGCGGTACATACAAATTCTTCCCATAGGCCGTAATGATAAGAAAAACTTTGGCGTGTCCCTGTATACGAACTATAAATGGAATACATACCAAAAACTATACAGCTGATTTCGTGGGGCTCATGAACATGTGTACCAAATTTCAAGTCAATAGAGTGATTTTTGCGGCCGCTATCACACGACAGACAGACATACAGACGGACAGACGGCACCCAAAATCATTTTGAGTCTCAAAAGAGGGCCTCCACTGATATTTCGTCAAAAATTGGAAGTCAATAGCTTGATTTTTGCGGTGGCTATCGCGGTACATACAAATTCCTCCCGTAGGTCGTAATGGTAAGAAAAACTCTGGCGTGTCCCTGTACACGAATTACAAATGGAATACACACCCAAAAACATACAGATGATTTCGTGGGGCTCATGAATATGTGTACGAAATTGCAAGTCAATAGCGTGATTTTTGTGGCCGCTATCGCGATTCATACAAATTCCCCCCTTAGGCCGCAATGATAAGAAAAACTCTGGCGTGTCCCTGTATACGAATTGCAAATGGAATACATACCAAAAACTATACAGCTGATTTCGCGGGGCTCATGAACATCTGTACCAAATTTCAAGTCAATTGCGCTATTTTTGCGGCCGCTACCGCGATACATACAAATTCCTCCCATTGGCCGTAATGATAAGAAAAACTTTGGAGTGTCCCTGTATACGAACTACAAATGGAATACATACCAAAACTATACAGGTGATTTCGTGGGTCTCCTGAACATGTATACTAAATTTCAAGTCAATAGCGCTATTTTTGCGGCCGCTATCGCGATACATACAAATTCCTCCCATAGGCCGTAATGATAAGAAAAACTTTGGCGTGTCCCTGTATACGAACTACAAATGGAATACATACCAAATACTATACAGCTGATTTCGTGGGGCTCATGAACATGTGTACCAAATTTCAAGTCAATAGCGCTATTTGTGCGGCCGCTATCGCGCGACAGACAGACACAGCCCAAAACCGTTTTGAGTCTCAATGTAGGGCCTCCACTGACGTTTCGGCAATAATAATATTTTTTTTTATAACTTTATTTTAAATTATCGCAGATCGATGTTTCAACCATTCGTTTCAAAGGTATTGGCGAGCTCTTTTGAAAGATACCCATCATGAAAATTTACTCCCCTTAAGGGGGGGGGGGGGTCTTCCCCCCAGTGGGAGGGGGAGGCGAGGCTCCTACATACACATTTTTTTTCTTTTCTCAGTTGACTATCTCTATTACAAATAATTCTTTTAAATTCAATAATGATTATTAAAAAATACTTCTCTTTATGCACATTTATACAAAATTTTGTCCTATACCACCATGTTAAAAAGTTAGAAAAAGCGGGATGGCAACGCAAGCTGTTGGACAATTTTTACCAAAAGTTGACAGGCATTAATTCATGTCAAGGCGTAACTACATACTAATTTGTCTGAAATTCTGTGCAGTAGTACCTGAGATACAGTTGCCACAAAATATTGTCACGCACACACACACACAGGCAGACATTTTTTAAAAATAGTCAAATCGTGCTCTAAAGCTCTCAAAACGTGTAAATCCATCAAAAACCCGAGGTCGAAAAATTTCCGAATCCAATACTTTCTTCTATTGAATATATAAGAAAGTAAAAATGGAATAAATATATTTTTTATCAAACTTTTCTTTACTTTTGATTTAATTCAAATGTTTAATTTCCTCTACCTTTTAGTCTTATAAATAGGTTATTTTAGAAGTTTCATTTTTCTTTTATTGATAACAGGAAAATTCAGAAAGTCAAACATGACATATTCCATTGTCCAAAAACTAGATATATAAACCTGATCAGTTAGAACAAACGAGAAAGAATTTTGTTAAAATATCCTTTTTTTACTTAAAATATTTGTTTTTAAAGAGATAAAAAACCGATAAACCATATTTTACTGAACAGCATTCATTAAAAACACGCTCTTCAACCTTCTACCTGTATCCGAGCTTACATACTGGTTCCCATGATGTAATATCAAAGAATAATCCAACATTGAAATATTTTTACGTTAGAAAAGAAAAAGGAAGCACAAAACTACAATCGCGAATCGTGACACCCACGCTCTGTTGACGGCTTTTGTGGCGCGAATTTAAACAGCGACCACAAAAAGTAGCAACAAAAGCTCTAAAAGAAGGTCAGCAAAAACAAAACGGAATCGACCGAGAAACTGGAATACAAGGGGAATAACCTTCTTCGACGATTCAACATTCAAATTATGAAGAGAGAGAAGGATAGGTTACTTTTCCTCTATGTGCTGTCTTCAACATTAATCACACGATAATACGGGATGAGAAAAAAATGGACAGGAAACTTAGATCCACATTACAATGAACTCGAGATTATTTTTAGATTTCACTTTTTTCTGTAAAAAACAGGATTTACCATGCATTGTTTGGGGGTAGACATGAAATGGCACGCCCAATTTTTAAACTACACATCAATCGAATAATGTTAGTTATTATTATACTGTTATTAATCATACATAGATAATTTGCAAATACAGTGAAGCATCGATAATCCGGCATCGGTGAGAGATATTGCCGGATTACTGATTTTTCCGGATTATAGGTGTTCCGAAAATATATATCGAAATCATATCAGTCACACCATCTAAAGAAATATTTTTAAAAAATAGCTTTAAAAAACGTATGCAAACCCTTACCAAAAACGAAAATAATTAACATTTGAAATAAATTAAAATTTTTAGAATAACAATTATAAAACAGTAGTAATACAGATGTTTATTTTTGTACAAATAATAATAATGTAAAAAATTGATATAAAAACTGGCTTAACAACAAATAAGATCAGGAATTTGACATTGCTGCATTCTATTAAATATGTCGATCAATTTTATTTGTTTCATTCTTTTTTGCTTTTCAGTTTGTCGTTGACTGATTAACGTTTGCACGTTCATTAGTTGGTTATCGTTCATAAAATCTTATTTTTCAAGTCCTTCTACAAACTGTAGACCGAGATTTCGGGTGGTCGTGTTTATTTTGACTTTCGATATCAGGAATAAGAACGATCTATTTTATTAATAACTTTTGGATTTGCCATAAAATTTCGTTGTTCTTTTTCGGAATTTTTGCTATCATCCTGATTAATCTGTAAAAAATTCACGCTAGACCGTAAATCAATAAAATTAAATTAAAATCCGTAAACTTTGTGAGGTCGTGACGGTAAGTCACCACAATTTGTTTAAAATTAAGCTGGATCCAGCAAAGTATTCAGTTGGGATAGTTAAATCGCTTCGGCGCCAGTGACTCGGCGAAATTTTAGGTTGGATTAGTTTTGTGTAGACATCGTGCTGCAACGAAGGAATTAAGTTGCGAGGTGTAGACGAATAGGAAGCGATTCTAAAAGTTTGGTTGAAATGAAGAGAAGGGAAGTTGGTGAAAAGTGGTATAATATGAAGATGATTTTCGTAAAGGTGGTGGCGTAGTGGAGTCTTGTCCGAGTCTGTCTACGACAAAGTTTAAGGCTTAGAGCCTGGAGAAAATTATATTTCGATAGAGGAGATTGAGTTGCACTTAAGTTAAGTAGTTTAATGAGTGTTGCTGTGTTTTAGTGCGAGTATTCGTGAATGGAAAATTGATTCAGCCGGGAATCCGCTGATCTATTTGAAAGTCACAGTATCTAAGTAAAGGTGTGCACCCGACTCTACGACCTACTATTTTCTGGGTGAGATATTTTCTAAATTAGTCCTAAATTAGTTATATTTATTTGCTAAAATATTTAATTCTGCTGACTGAGCTACATAATTCAGACCAATCCTCCCATTATTCTAGTTGAATAAACTCTTAGTTTTATTTTATATATCTGAGTCTTTGTGCTTCTTATACCTAATACTTAAGTTAACTAAGTTAAGATGGGGTCTGCGCCAACGCAAACCTCACAACTTTACTAACGATCCATAGAAGTTAGGAAGCATACTGCGAATAAGAAGTTGAGTACTACCACGATTTACGGGTGGAGGTTTAAAAAACAGAAAAAGTCATTAGTGCCGGTTTATAGGTGTTGCCGGATTATAGAGTTCCGCATTATGGATGCTTCACTGTATATGTAAGATTTAGCGATAAAAGAAAGTTAAAACTAAAGCGATACGAAAAGTTTTGCTTTTGTTTGGTTTGGTTTCATTCGTTGCTCTACGAACATTGCTTGTACACTAGGCTAATTAAACCGAGGAGAGTGTTTTCCCTGGAATTAATCACAGAAAGTGGTTATTGCTTTATAATTTAAAACTAAAATTATGGACTATCAGAAGAGCAAACTTTTACTACAATTATATTACTGCAATTTAAATACCAACTTAGCAAATAATATGGACTTTAAACCTTTGCCAGTCCTGTTTAATTTCACTCCTTGACAAATTTAGAGAATTTTTAATCATTATCCACCACTAAACCTTTAATGTACAGCAAATATCACTCCTCAAAATTATTGGTGACAGTTGAATAAAAGAGTCCCTAAATTTGACAACAATGTTTAGAGCGCTTTAGAGCGTTAATATAGGCGTATAGGGCCAGCAAAGAGTTAAACAACTTTCAATTTAAATTCATATTTCACATGGAATAATAATTCAACACTAATTAACGTAGTTATTTTAGGAAGAATTTAATATTTCTTAACTGTGATTTCAAAATACAGAACTTTTAGACCGTAAATGTTTTTTATGTTATCGTTTGTGAAATGAAAAATGTGTGCTATATTCGAGGAGTTTTCTAGAATCACGACGCACAGATCAAAAAATGGAATGAAATATAATAGTTTTTAGCAATACATCCAAACATTTCAAGTGTGGTCTTTTTGATGATAGCTATTAACATCAATTAATTATTAACAGAATACAGTATATTTCAATGTCTCCAATTTCTCTGCCGTCCTCTTTTACATTGCTGATTCAACTGTACTATACTAATCTCAATGACTTCGTCTCTATCGATAATCGATCTCTTTTCAACAATGTGGAGGTCTGTTCGGCCGTTCATCATGAGACTTGTCTAAACTGTGATTTTCCATGAGAGTAAACGATGGCTTTCTATGATTTTTCTCGAAAAAAAGCACGTTCCGCATTTTTTTTCAATTGACGATACAAGAAGAATCAATTTGTTGGCTAAATCTGAATTCACCGGGGAATATAACTTTGTTTTCATCCCATTTCCTATGTTCTAAATTCCACTGAAGCATGAACATTTCTGAGCAGCTGTCTGGGGGTTGCAAACTGCTGGTCTTCTGTTCATGAAGACCAACGTGTTAGAGTCCTAAACTAGCAGTTTATCTTAAGATAGGGATTTTTGTAGCAGTTGTCAGTTCGAACTCAACTGCTTGGCGAATGGTCACTCTAACATTAAGCATTTTACACAAAATAACAGTTCTGTTACCCTTGATAACAGTTGTTATCCTATATAAGTAGTCGGGTAACATCCCCATATGCTTGTCACATATTGAAGATCACACTCTAACCATACCCAGGATTTGAAATGACTCAGAAATGAGACCAACAGTCTTCCACCAATTAAGCTCTTCAAAAATTTATTGACGTCTTTGGAATATCTTTATTCTTTTTTTTTATTATTAATAATGCTTCCCATCCTCAACAACTGTAAAATCCACCCCAAAGCTGTTTTATACTCCTTTCAGTGTTTGCTGGTGCTTTGCGAATGTTAACATCGACTAAATTGTTTTACATAAGTATGATTTTTACCTTTGTCCCCAGGTTCATTATAACTATTTGGACACTCTGTATGTTATCTGAATTTATAAATTATATTTAACTTGGCCCACCTAAAAGTGAAAACTATTGCCCCTCCCTCCCATCCCCATTTGCTTCAATCACAAATGTCGAATACTGCGTATTTTTATCGTTTATTATGCCAACTAAATAGTCAACTGCTAAACTTTCAGAGACTTATTTAGGTGATACGGAAAGTTAAGAAAACGTGTTGAAACCTGTAGGAAAAAATATTTAGAATGGTTAGTCTTGGACAAACTAGGCTTATGAACCTTCTATACATACAATAACAGTAACATACTCATTAATTTAAAATAAGTATTTTTGCAGTCAAAATTTAATATTTCACTGTCATCTGATCAAGTAAAGCAATTGAGCACTATGCAGTCAGGGCTGACCTTCTAAAGATGCTCATTTTTAACAAATTTATAATTGATATCCTTAAATTTTTCAGAAGTAGTTTATTTTCAGCTTATGATATAAATTTATTTATGTGTCCTCCGTAGGGATCTTTCTAATGGGTTCTAGCCCGTATTTACGCGAGTTTCTGAGAAAACCAAGAAAAACTCAGAACAGCTAAGTTGACAAGCGCAACTTGAGATTGACCCAGCACTTCCCGTCTACCAACTTCAAGATTACAGAATCTCGGCCATTGGTGGAGCCTTCTACTGACGCATCAAAATGCCTTTTGTTAGGTAAATATATAGTTACAATCGGTTCTTATTTCACTTTACCTTTTTTTTTTTTAGAAAAATAATAAAATATCGACTACTGCAACAAAAAATTGCCCACTATTGGGCCTCTGAGTGTCTACTACTGCCACCTTTTAAGCTCTACGGATTGTTTTTTTTTTTTTTTTTTTTTTTTTTTTTTAACCCGTTAACGCCCGAATTAATGTTGCAAAATATTATTAGCTGATTATTTCACTTCTAAATTAATATAAACAACTGACAGTAAAATATATTAACTTAAAAAATTCTTCTGATAGTTTTAAATTTAAAGCCCATCCTCATTTATTGACGTTTAGTATTCTAGCGAGAAAACTTCCAGATTGAAAAACTTTGAGATAACAGATTAATTTCCTGTTATATGTTAACAAAGATCTCGAAAGTAAAGTATTATAATACATATTATTATTCAACTTGGTTTAAGTTAGTATACCTGCGCAAAAAGCAAATATATGTGCGAAGAATGAAAAATCATAAAATGACTATCCAAATTATGAAATAATAATTAATAGCAGGCACATAAAACTTTCAGGAATCATTTAGAGTGACGTTATAAACTGTCACTAAAAAGCAGAAATCATTCCAAGAAACCACAAAAAATATACGTGCCATTTTATTAGCTGTCCTCAAATGAGGACACGGGGCGCTAACGGGTTAATGTACAAATATTGCAATTAGCAAATTTCGATGAACAGCCATGTAACGAAAGAAATAATTGGGAATAATCTTAACAGTCTCTAAAATTCAGAACAGTACAAACACACAAACAAAAAAAAGTTCTTAAAGTATCTACTACAGGCACAGTTACCTTGCTAAAGTATTTTTTAAAAATGCATGTGCTTCATAATAAAATTTAAATTAACAGTAAGAATTTAAATAATGCTCATCTCCATGGGATTAACTCATAGTGAAGACGTTTATGTTCATGATTTTCTTTTGAATTCCTTTTCCCTTTATTCTATATAAATATATATATATATAATATAAAGTTATTGGATTCGTAAAAAGTTTCGATTTCCCGTGGATTTACACGTTTTCCTGAACTCGATTTGACCATTTTTAGAAAATGTCTGCCTGTGTGAATAAAAAATTTGGACTCACTAACCAATGGACGAAATGTAATTAATCTTGATATTTAGTTGCACACTGTCTTAAATTGGTGCCGGTTCATTTGGGGATCACTCGCTTAACAGGTGGCCCTGTCATCCCATTTTTTCAATTTTTTTAATATTATAGTATACGACAAAATTTCATAGATATTTACATAATGAGAATTGTTTTTAGCTTTCAATATTTAAAAAATATAATTTATGGTACTAATTAGCCAATCAGGAAATAATTTTTGTTATATGTACGAAAATCGCTACTTCTCTGGGGGTGTAAATTTTCAAAATATGTGTATATTTAAAAAGAACTCGTTATTCCCTTTAAAACGAATAGTTAAACTGTAGATATGTCATAATTTAAAACAAATTTATCGATTTTTTCATTATATATATATATAGTAATACAATAATATCAGGGCAAAAAATTTTTGAAATTTAAAGATGATATAACTTCAGTATTAAAACAATTATTCGGATCATAAGCGAAGACTACCCATATCAAATCAAAAAAGAATTAAAGAAAAATCGAAACGAATATTGGAAATTGGAATGAGAAAAAAGCATAATTTGCATTCTAACGTTTTCAAGGGCTTGGTAGAATGCAAATATGCTAAAAAATGGATGTTTTTCTGTCACAAAGAAAGCAAAAGCTAAGAATTTCTTTGTTCACAGGCCCGAAACACCCATAGTAAAACCATAAAAACGAAGATCAAAATAAAACTATTACCTATATATATCTTAGAATTATTAAAAAAAAAAAAAGACTTCCTCAAATCTTGGTACAAAAATGACTTCCTTTGGACATTTAGTGTTATGCCTCTGTGAGATGAAAATCGTTTGCATTAATTATAGAAAATAGTTTTAATTAATAATAATGTTAATAATAAAATTTGTACTGCGTGAGTTTGTATAGAAAAAGTATAGAAGAAAGTTTTGTGGCGGTCATAAAATACCAGTTTTTCTTTTTTCGTTACTTTTAGATGGCATTCCTCTGTGATCACGTTGAAAATCACGAGTACAGAAAACTTGATCTTGCCAAGGCAGAATTAATTTACCTTTATTTTAACTTTCACTTTTTAAATTACTCTTTTGACCGAATTTTGTTTTTTCCCCTCTCTTACCCAACTGGAAGCGTAATAGTACACCATCACAATTAAATGAGAAAACAATAAGAAACATCGCAGATAATGACCTGACCTAGTTTACTGATATTCATAGAACAGGAATGCAAATATTAATAAACTGAATTGAAGTTTCTACTATACCTATACTATATAAAACTATGTTAAAAATTTTTAATTAAAAAAATACAGTGAAACTTGTATAATTCGAACTTGTTTAATTCGAAATTCTGGATAATTCGAATTTTTCAGTCGGTCCCTTGAATTTTGTATTAAAATAATGTTAAAAAATCATGGATAATTCGAATTCTATTTTGGATAATTCGAATTTTTTATACGATTACCTTTAAAACATTACAGTAAAATTTGTTCCCGAGATTTTTTCTCAGCTAAAGTGCATTGTTTTTTAGCAGTCTTTCAAAAGAAGTATAAAAAAATACAAGAGTATTTCCGACCTACACTGTAAAAAATATGTCCTATTTACTGCCAGAAATTCTCTGTAATTTGAGAAAATACGCGTAATTTACGAAAAAGTTACGTTGTTTGAACGTATTTTCTCAATACACGAACTTCGAGGATTATTTTAATTGAAAGTCATGTCTAATGTAGAAGATTCTGTTTTTGTACCAATTGATGGGTTGAAGTCATATGCTATGACACAAAGATTGTACTTAAATAAGTAATCAAAAATATCTGACTATTTAAAAAAAAAGTACTGAATAATTAAGCTCGTAAAAAAAAATATTGATTTAATGAGAGGGGGGTTAATGATGCAGTATTCTTAGGTATAAAGTTTATGTGTTACATCTTTGATCATAGAGTTTTATATTTTTAATTTATCTCTTCTTTTTGACAAAATAGTATATGTAATTTGAATTTTTGGATATTTCGAATTTTTCTCTGGTCCCTTCAGCTTCGAATTATCCAAGTCCTACTGTATTATTATGAATGGTTCTGATTTTAGTTTTCCTCATGAAAATAATTTAAAACCCATCAAAATATTTTTTTTTCCTTGAAAAGGATGTAAAATGTATAAAACTTTAAATTACGTGGAAAGAAAAATTAATAGTATATATTAAAGAAAAATGTTTTTTAATAAGGAAAATGTAAACGTAATTATCCGCAATGTAAATTCACCAGATTAATTACCTCTATCATGAAACGATGACGCGGATAAATTGTTCAAAGTAGTTTTAAGAAGGTGGTGATATGGTGATTGGGTTTTACGTCGCACTAATGCTGCGCAGATGGGCAATTGGCGACGGTCTGGGACACACCACTAGAGGTGGTCCGGAGACATGCCATCACAATTTTGATCCTCCACGGAAGGGATGGCTCTCCCGCTTCGGTAACCCCCAGAGGTATAATTTTTGATGGGAACATGGAGGACATTGTGGCCACGACAGATTTTACGTGCACCAGCCACCATTAGTGTACACGACGGTCTTTGGCCGGCTCGAGTACCGAACCCGCAATCTTCCAATTACGAGGCCGGCGCTCTACCGACTGGGCTACCGCGGCCCAGTTTTAAGAAGGAAAATGCGAATGGCACTGCCAGTAACGTACGTTGACTCGATAAAAATACCTGCATGACACAGTAGTAACAAAAAATTATAATAATTTCGCAAATTAAGGAGAGTTTATTATATTATTATTAAACATTAAATCTGCAAATTTAATAGTTAAGATATATAAAGCTCTACTTATTTCACATTAATTCCCCCCCCCCTTTTTTTTTTTTTTTTTTTTTTTCTGAATAAGATGGCCAAGAAATGGAGTTTGTTTCTTATTTAATTAAAGGAAGGTAAAATATTTTGAAGAAATCTTCGAATAGTTATTCAATGGAATTTCAGAAGAGTTAGAGATTAGGAGACTCAGTTTGAAGCCAAAATGAAATCTGACAAGATCCTAAGAATGAAAATTTCTTAGTTCAATCCTGAAAAAATTAATTTCTTTAATCAGAAATACTTAAAGCCGATCCCAATTCAAAATAAAAAGAGAGTGTCTTTTATTTTTTAGGACTGAGGACTATTAGTCTCAATCTACGGATTTTTACGATACCAGTTTGACGATAGTTGGACACTTATCGAAATCGAAAATTTATCGAAAATATAATTGAATAATTTGAAAGCGATGATATAATTTGAAAAAAAAAAAAAAAAAAAAAACTAATAGTCCTCCGTACCAAACTAAATTCTGCTTTTGCGAGAATTTCATCAAAATCTTTCTTTCTTTCTTTTCTTTTTTTTTGAAAGAAAAGAAAAGAAAATTAATAATAATCAGTTTCGAAACGAACAGTATCGAAAAAGTTTTTTAAATATAATTTTGAATTAGGAAATAAAAAGCGCGTGTGCAAAACGAAATAAAAAATAAAACTAGATAATTAAGTTTGAGTTGGTAACTTTTTAACATTATATTTAAAAAAAAAAAAATAAAAATAAAAATATTAGGTGTGCCGAAGATTGCTATTGCTCTTTGAATTTAAAGAAACTGACCGCGGAAAGTTTCCTGGACAACATTTAAATAAGCTTTTAGAAGGTAATTGTTAATATAAATATTTTTAGATTAAATTTCTTGTGCCATTTTACTAATTCAAAACAACACGAATTTTGGGTACATTTAACAGTGTCGGGGAGGAGGGGAATGGAGAAGGTGCGCACATCTGAACTGATTAGGAACGGCGCTGAGCAGTGTTGTTTCAGTCGCCTTTCGAATCCGGACGAGGTACGAGGTATCTCAAGACTTTGAAATAAAATCAGAACTATTAAAACATTCTAATCGTATTCATAATAGTTCCAGTAATCATTCTTAAATATGAATAAAAATTCGTAATTAAGTATTCAAGTCAAATAAAACGATTCTTCAAATGTCGAATTATAGTCTACTAATTTAGTGGTGTGTCGTTAATATTCGGAATACTGGCAGAGGGGGTAAGTAGAATTAAACTTATTCTCATTTAATTAATATGCATGTTACTCTGATTTGTAATAAAGTAAAAGTTGCAGAATTTGAATTTAATATAAATTCGTTAGAAATTCTTAATCTGAGTTTCTAAATTTAATCAACCCTAATTCGAAATTCATTAATTGATACTTAGTCGAAATTCTTTAGTGGCTTCAAAGCCAAAGTGGTCCGTCGATTCACGGAGGCTTAATTACCTATTAATTAGATAATTAATCGTAATTCGTTAAATTAAAAAAAAAAAAAATTGTAAATTGAAAAAAATATTTTGTTTACGTAGGAATAAATTATCTGTATAAGAACTTTAAAGTAAATTAAAATTAATTTGTTGAAATAAGTCATTAATACAAGGTTAAATTGTTTTGATGTAAAACGTAATTCAAAGTAGCTTCGCTTTCATGCTTACGTAGAAGTTTTGTTTTGAGAGAAAACGTAATTCAAAATAGTTTGGTTTTCAAACCGAAAGTTTCGGTTTGGAATTTCAGAAATAAACTTTCATGTTAAATAATTGTTGAATAAATGAGTGTATAAGAATGAAAAGGGTGCATTTAATATTTTATTAGTTTATTTATTTCAGTAAAAAAAAAAAAAAAAAAAAAAAAAAATCTGTTCTATTATGAGTTGTTTCTTTTCATTTGTTCTTATTTTTTTTTTCCATATTTTACTTCCTGGTCTGCAGAATAATTTAATTCGATCGATTAATTCATATTTAAATTTAATTAATTGTAATTAGTTTGCTCAAAATATGGGTAGAAAGGGAAGAACAAGGGCGAATGACGCCGAACAGAGTGCGTTGTTCCCAAAATCTAATGAAGTGATAAAATTTGAAAAGGTAATTAAAGAAATAGAATTTATAAAATCGAAAGTCAATGATTGTGATAAAGGCGATCAAGCCAGATTAAAAATCTTAAAAGATAAGGTAAATGCACTGGAGGTTAAATTCGAGGAAATAGTTACAAATTTTTCCGAAGAGGAAAACGATGAAAACTCTGAAGAGGTGTTAAAGAATAGGGACACTCTGTTAGAATTATCCGTTGTATTAGAGGGTAAATCGCAATCAAATCCTCCAAATGTAAATAATGATGCACGTACCAAACCCGGGACTTCTGTTAATTCGCATATTAGTCTTCCTAAACTTGAAATTCCTTATTTTTACGGGGATAATGAATCTTGGTTGTCATTTAAAAATTTATTTAAATCATCTATTCTGGATAATGACAGCCTTAGTGAGGTTGAAAAGCTACAATACCTCCAATCGTGTGTAAGAGGTAGTGCATCAAAACTTATTCGTGGATTTTCGTTACAATCGGAAAATCTTAAACACTGTTGGGAAATTCTTACTCAGCGCTACGAAAATAAACGTCAATTAGCTATAACTCAAATAAATAAAATCTTTTCAGTAAAAGTAAACAAAGCGGATGATCCTAAATCGTTTTTCAATTTAATAGATACTTGTAACGAAGCGGTGCGAAATTTATCGACCCTCGGATTGGAATCTAATCCTCTTAGCGATCTTATTCTTATAAATTTCATGATCTCAAAATTGGACTCATCCGTTAGGCATAGGTGGGAGCTCAGTCTAGAGAATACGCAAACTATTCCCGATTTAAATTCGTTTCGTACATTCATTGAGAGGGAGGCGTCGAGTCAAACAAAGCTTGAAAATAAACCAGGGATGTTTAAGAAGCCAGTTGAAGGTAGTAGTGTAAAAAAATCTTGTGTCAATAATTCAATAATAGTCAAAGAAAATAACTGCGTCGCCTGTTCTCAAGTACATCAATTGTTTAAATGTCCCAAATTCAATCGAATTAGTGTTCAGGAGCGATGGGACTTAGTTAAATCAAAATCACTGTGTGAAAATTGTTTGCGAACTAATCATCAAGTGCGTCAATGTAGAATTAATATTAAATGTAAAGTATGTGCAGGTTCACATCACACTCTTCTGCACATTTATACACGGAATTCTGCAGATCAGGGAGGCGGCCTTGTTACTACGTCGGTGGCCAATAGTTCCCAATCTAATGCAAATTTTAGTAACCAAAAGGTGTTATTGGCTACTGTCCTTATAAAGGTTAGGTCACCTAACGGTAAAATTATTCAATGTCGGGCGTTAGTTGATAGTGCCTCACAAAATAGTCTCATAACAAAGGAGTGCGTTGAGAAGCTAAATTTGCCTTTGTTTGGCACTTCTCATCGACTTATAGGCATAAACGGTCTTTCCGCAGAAACTGTTTTGAATTTTACGGAATTCTCATTCTCGCCATATTTCGCTAACGAGTATAGGAACCTGAAAGCGCTAGTAGTAAATAGGCTTACTACCCCTCTGCCAAATTTCCGGGTGAAAACGACGTCTTGGCCACATACAAAAAATCTGCAGTTGGCTGATATGAATTTCTTCAAGCAACAACCAATCGAAGTATTATTAGGCGCAGATATTTTTGCGTCACTAATTTGTGGCACACCAGTATCGGGAAGGCCAGGAGAACCATCTGCCATTCCCAGTTCACTTGGGTATTTACTCAGTGGCCCCCTCTCAAGGGATGGAATGGAACCAAAATCAACATATAGCTCCTCGTTACACTGCCTTAACTTGAACGATTTTTTTGACAATCAGCCCATAATATCTTCTAAGAGTGAAACCGAAGCCGATCCGGCAGAGGAACTATATAAATCTTCCACCTAGCGCAACCCCGAAGGTCGCTATGTGGTGAAATTACCCCTCCATGATGAGATAGCTTCAGGTGAAAGTGCCAATTGTGCACTAAAATTGTTTAAACGGCTTGAAAATCGATTTATTCAGAACCCTAATCTTAAACAGGAATATTGTAAGTTTATGTGTGAATACTCAGACTTAGGTCATATGACTTTACTAAGGGCTGAAGAACTTAATCGCCAACCCAATTATTATATGCCCCATCATGGAGTTATAAATGAAAATAGTAGCACTACGAAACTACGGGTAGTGTTCAATGCGTCGGCCGTAACTACAAATGGCAAATCCCTGAACTCTAACTTGCATAAAGGGCCCAAACTCCACTCCAGCATTTTTAGCAATCTAATTAGATTTCGTTTAAATAAAGTCGCCCTCTCGAGTGATATCGAGAAAATGTTTCGACAAATTCTAGTCGCAGAGCCTGATACAGACTTTCAAAGAATATTTTGGAGGGCCAATGTTTCAGATCCACTCAGAGTGTATAAATTGAATACAGTTACTTATGGCACAGCCTGTGCTCCATTTTTAGCCCTGCGTACCATATTACAGCTATTAAACGATGAAGAACCCAATTTTCCCGTAGCTGTGCAGGCTGCCCGCAACAACCTGTATATGGACGATTTCCTTGGAGGGGCTGAAACAATCGAAGCCGCTCAATCTTTGGTCACAGGCCTTCAGGCATTATTTAATGCTGGGGGCTTCAAGCTGCGAAAATGGGCTTCAAATTATGTGGAAGCTCTAGTTCAAGTCCCAGAACCTCTAAAATCAACAAATCAGGAATTATCCTTAAACCCCGATCAATCCCAACGTATTTTAGGACTAAACTGGAATTTAACATCGGATACACAGCAGGTTGGCGTCAACACAGAAGAAAACGTCAAAACCAAAAGACAATTATTGTCCGTAATTGCACGCATCTTCGACCCTTTGGGTCTGTTATCCCCTGCCACTATTCTTTTAAAATTGCTTCTACAAGATGTTTGGAAGCTAAAACTTGGTTGGGATGATCCTTTACCACCAGACATTCAAAACAGGTGGAACGAATTTTATGAAAAAATTGCTTCCTTTAAGGCCATGTCAGTACCCAGATTTTTAGACCTGAAATCCGAACCTATGTACCAGATTCTGGGATTTTGTGATGCGTCAACAAAGGCATATGCTGCCGTAATTTATATACGCCCAAGTCAGAACTCATCTTTAAAATTGATTGCAGCTAAAACCCGTGTAGCTCCTTTAAAACCCATTACCTTGCCTAGGTTGGAGCTATGCGCGGCTGTATTACTATCGGAACTTTTGTCAGTCGTCCAGAGCTCGCTGGATTATCAGGTTGAGGAAATTCTCCTATGGACAGACTCAACAATCGCCCGTAGTTGGATCTTAAATCCGCCCTTAAAGGGCAACACATATGTCCTACACCGAGTAAACAAAATTAGAGCTCTCACAGACACAACATCATGGCATCACTTACCAAGCAAACATAACCCAGCAGACTGTGCAACCCGTGGGCTGTTACCCGACAAATTAAACCACTTTAACTTGTGGTGGTCTGGACCTGATTGGTCAAAGATTCCGGTCTCAGATCACGAGTCCAAGATTGCTACCTCAGTCCCATGTACAATTGTGGGAATTCCTGGACTAATAGAGTCAACTCCAATGCATGAATCCGTTATAGAGGATTTGGTTTCAAAATTTTCATCAAGTAATAAACTTTTTCGAGTAATTGCATTTATGAAGAGGTTTATTAATAATATTAAAAATGCTACAAAATTGAAAGGACCAGTCTCAGTACAAGAAATTTCAGAAGCTAGAAAAATTGTTATTAAATTCGTCCAACAAAGGGCCTTTGCTTCAGAAATCGCCCTTTTGCAGCGCGGCCAACCCGTGGCAAACAACAGTAAATTGAAAACCCTCAATGTGTTTATTGATTCCGAAAATCTATTAAGAGTGGGAGGTAGAATTGACAAAAACATCACTCTGCCCTATGATACTAAACATCCAATACTCATACCTAAAAATCACCCTTTTACATCGACATTAATAAGACATTTTCACACGTATAGTCTTCATGGAGGTGTCGACCTAGTATTAAATCTCATTCGCCAGTCTTACTGGATTCCTGATGGTAGATCCACTGTGAAAAAAGAGCTTCGTAAATGTGTCACTTGTGCCAAAGTCCAACCGACCCCAATTCAACAAATGATGGGTGACCTTCCCAGGGCAAGAGTCAACCCTTGTAGACCATTTCAACATGTTGGCCTTGATTATGCAGGCCCTATTCAAACAAAGTGTGAACATAAACGAACAAAGACAAAATTTAAGTCCTATATTTGCCTATTCATCTGCATGAGCACCAAGGCAATTCATCTCGAATTAGTCACGAGTTTATCAACTGAACATTTTAAATATGCCCTACAAAGATTCATAGCGCGTCGAGGCTATCCTTCGGACATATACTCTGATAACGGGCGCAATTTTGTGGGTGCCAATGCCCATTTAAAAGGGCTAGTAAAGCTTTCAAAAACCAATACTATTCAAGACTTTACCACAACTAGACAAATTCATTGGCATTTTATGCCACCTTACGGGCCTCACTTTGGCGGCCTATGGGAATCTTCGGTTAAATTGGCCAAACGCCATTTACTTAAAGCGTGTAAAGGCAGTTGCCTATCGTTTGAGGAGTGTGCTACGATTCTCACAACTATTGAGTCTTGTTTAAATTCACGACCCTTAGTCCCACTTTCCACCGAGCCCAATAATTTCTTAGTACTTACACCAGGACACTTCTTAATTGGGGCTCCGCTTCTCCAGCTTCCTGAACAATCTTTTAACCAAACTAATCCATTTTGTACCAGTTTTTCTTCCAGATGGAAACTCCTTCAGCAGATCAAAAGGTCCTTTTGGAGCACCTGGGCAAAGTCTTATTTGACTTCACTCCAGTCAAGAGAAAAATGAAAGAGTGGTAATACGCATCTGCAACCTGGTCAGCTAGTCCTGGTGTTAGAACCTTCTATTCAGCCAGCTCAGTGGAAGTTAGCACGCCTTCTGGAAGTCCATCCGGGTGAGGATGGAATTATTAGAGTGGCTACCCTGAAGACGCCATCGGGAATCATCAAGAGACCCGTGAATCGAATCGCCAGTCTGCCATGCTCAGCCCCCCCCCCCCCGGAGGATGTCGGGGAGGAGGGGAATGGAGAAGGTGCGCACATCTGAACTGATTAGGAACGGCGCTGAGCAGTGTTGTTTCAGTCGCCTTTCGAATCCGGACGAGGTACGAGGTATCTCAAGACTTTGAAATAAAATCAGAACTATTAAAACATTCTAATCGTATTCATAATAGTTCCAGTAATCATTCTTAAATATGAATAAAAATTCGTAATTAAGTATTCAAGTCAAATAAAACGATTCTTCAAATGTCGAATTATAGTCTACTAATTTAGTGGTGTGTCGTTAATATTCGGAATACTGGCAGAGGGGGTAAGTAGAATTAAACTTATTCTCATTTAATTAATATGCATGTTACTCTGATTTGTAATAAAGTAAAAGTTGCAGAATTTGAATTTAATATAAATTCGTTAGAAATTCTTAATCTGAGTTTCTAAATTTAATCAACCCTAATTCGAAATTCATTAATTGATACTTAGTCGAAATTCTTTAGTGGCTTCAAAGCCAAACAGTAATACTTAGACTATTTTAAAAATAAAATTATTTTTCTTTTTCTTTTCCTTTTTTTTTTTTTTTTTTTAATTCAACTATCATTCAGAATTAAGAAAATAAATAATTAAATAAAAATTAAACAAAATATTTATTCGTAAATTTAATATTTTAAACAATTATTATTATTATTTAATTTTTATTTATTTATTTATTTATTTATTTTTTGTGTGTGTAGAGATGAATATGCAATACCATTTCTATTTGAACTCACTAAAATAAACTGAAATATTTGGATAGTAGTGACTACTATCGCAGTACTTTGACTACACTGTGTTTACTATTGCAAACTTTCAAGTGTTGTTAATATGTTTCGATGGTTTTATGCTACAAAAAATAGAGTTAAAATAAAAAATTTTAGTTAAGAGGAAAAAAAAAATTAAAGACGCCAAGAATTTTCTAAGCTAATGCTCTACCAAAGAAATAATTAATAAATTAATTTTAATAATAAGAAGAAAAAAAATAGCTTTACAGCTATAATGACGTCAATTTTACCCTGCAAGTTTAATTTTTCACAAAGTTCTATATCAATTTTAATATTTAAGAGTGAATTTCTTTTCATTTCAAAAATAATTAAAATCAACTCGTAAACTTTTTTGGCAACAATTAAAAATTAAAATAAGTTATGTATTTTTGTCTAAAAAAGGACTTCTTGAACTTTTTCGATACTGTCCGTTTCGATACGAATTATTATTAATTTTCTTTTTCTTTCTCTCTCTCTCTCTCTCTTTTCCTTAAAAAAAAAAAAAAAACTATTTTTTATGAAATTCTGGCAAAAGCAGAATTCAGTTTAGTACGGAGAACTATTAGTTTTTTTTTTTTTTTTTTTTTCAAATTATAACATCGCTTTCAAATTATTTAATTGTATTTACGATAAATTTTCGATTTCGAAAAATGTCCAACCATCGTAAAACTGGCGACAACGTTTTATCCGTAGATTCAGACTAATAGTCCTCCGTGCTAAAAAAAAAAAAAAAAAAAAAAAAAAAAAAAGAAGAAGAAGAAGAAGAAGCTATTGTAAAACAATATGGACTAAGCGAGTAATACGGTATAGCAAAGAAGAGAAATGTGGAATACCTATTTTATTAAAGGATAACATGGAATAAAGTAGTATTATTGTAGAAAACCATGAATAATTGCAGTATAAACATTTTATTTTGAAATTATTATTGAAAATAAACTGTATTGAAAAGAAAAATATCAACATTCGAGTTCCAAGAAAATCGCAAATAATATGGAGTAGATGGTATTTTATTTTATTCGAATCGCCATTTTGGAGAATAAATCAATCTCAACAACCTATTGGTAGAAATAATTTCATGGGAATCAGACTCTAGCTCACTCAACTCCCCCATCAGAAATGACACTAGATTTTTATTCAATTTTGTTGCTGCCTAAATTATACAGAATTCGTAATACTTACCTCCAAATAAGGCTGAATCTTAATAAATCAAAGAAATTATATGACACAAAAACTGCTCTTCTCACTGACACAAGTGAAGCCGTTTGATATGCTTCGCAAGACTGCAGCATCGTAAAGGCGAGATATAATGGTATTCCATTTTACCTGATTATTTCATATTCATATTCCCTACCGCTCCTCAAATTAGTGAAAAATGTCAACAATTGCATCTTTAATACCAATTATACTTTCTATGAAGCAAAATTTATACACAGAATACTTTGCGTTCATTAATACAAGATCTTTCATTTGAAATCTTATTAAAGGACTTACCCATATCCGATATGCAAGAACAAAATCCCAAACCAAAAATCTACTAAACCTTGACAATATTAGAAATAACTCAACATGCAGAAAAAAATTTACAGCAATCCCAACCCGACATAACTAATAAAAAATAAATAAATAAATAAAAATAAAGGCTTTCAAAGAAAATCTCTCTCGAAATTTAGTTTAAATGCACATTTTCAATCTAAAAACCATTCGGAAGAAGAAAAAAAATAAACCGTAGATTAGCACTAGAAATTGCATGATTAACACAAGAGAATAATGTGTAGTAAGATATACTTAATTCTAAATCATTTAACACATCATCGTTAACTCATATTCATCCTCCTCCCCCCCCCCCTAAAAAAATGTCCAGTTAATTATTATTTATTATTCATAGTAGTATAGTAAGTAAGTAAATAAATAGAAAAGTAATAACAATTCCTTTGAAAAACGAGTTCATAACTTAAACTAGTTGGCATAGGTGGACTCTGCTCAGTTCCCCATCATATATAGGTTCTCATAAATTTCTAGTGCGAGACATATTATAATCATGTTAAAAGAAATGAATTTGACTAAAGCTTGATATTATGACAGAATGAAATCCCAGCCTAATAGGCTATCCACCGTTCACTTCGATATATATATCTTATTCTAATCTATTAATTTATTTTATCAGGGTCGATTCCGTTGTTTAGTTTTCCTGCTACTATTTCCAATGCAATAATCCTCAAAATTCATATTTATATGAAAAATTTACAATTTCACTATGTTGATAAAATCGTAAATTATGAATAATTTACGAAATTTTCCTATTAGAATATTTGTATTCAATCATGTTCAAACAAATATCATAAATGTAATTTTGAAGTAGTCTAATGTTTTATGATCCTTAAAATGAAAGTTTATGCTCGATTTTGCCTTATTCTGACATGTTATGTAAATCGTAAATTCCAAATAACTTACGAATTTTTAAAATTGGAAAAATCATAGTCTATGATATTCATGCCAGTATCCTAAATAATATTTCGAAAGTGAATTTGACATCTTTACGATGAAAATATCCCTTAAGATTGACGTTTATGTGAAATTTTGCTCTATTCTGCCCTGTTAAGAAATTCGTAAATTTCCAATAACTTACGAAATTTTTATATTGGAAAATTCATAGTCATTAATCATGCCAGTATCCTAAATAATATTTTAAAAGTTGTCTGGCATCTTTGACGATGAAAATATTGCTAAAAATTAACGTTTATGTGAAATTTTGCTCAATATTGCCATGTTAAGAAATTAGTAAATTTCCAATAACTTGCGAAATTTTCAAAGTAGCATATTTATAGTTACTGATGTTCATTCCGGCATCAAAACTGATATTTTAAAACACGTCTGACATTTTTACAGTAAAAAGTTTCCATTTAATGCACGTTTAAGTGAATTTTTGTCCTATTCTCCCATGTTAAGAAAATCGTAAATTTCTAATAACTTACGAAGTTTTTTAATTCGAATGTTCCAAATAAATAGGGTTCTTGCCAGTATCGAAAGTAACATTTTAAAACTGATCTGACCTGTTTCCGATCATTTGTTCGTGAGATATCGTGTAAACAGACTAACAAACTAACGGACTGGCACACTAACGGACTGGCACACTAACAGACACCCAACAGACAGACACCATACAAATTTTGTCATTTTCGGATTCCTCACACCCGAAAACGTATAAAAAAGTCAAAAAACCGAGGTCGAAAATTTTCACGATTACCTAAGTTCCCCATACCTATAGCATGATGGGGAACTAATATCCCTCAAGATTGACCTTTATGTGAAATTTTGCTCTATTCTGCCATGTTAAGAAATTCGTAAATTTCCAATAACTTGCGAAATTTTCAAAGTAGCATATTTATAGTTACTGATGTTCATCCCGGCATCAAAACAGATATTTTATAACTGGTCTGACATATTTACAGTAAAAAGTTTCCTTTTAATGCACGTTTAAGTGAATTTTTGTCCTATCAGTTCCCCATCATACTATAGGCTATGGGGAACTTAGGTAATCATGAAAAATTTCGACCTCGGTTTTTTTACTTTTTTATACGTTTTCAGGTGTGAGGAATCCGAAAATGACAAAATTTGTACGGTGTCTGTCTGTAGGGTGTCTGTTAGTGTGTTAGTCCGTTAGTTTGTTAGTCTGTTTACACGATATCTCACGAACAAATGATCGCAGAGAGGTCAGATCAGTTTTAAAATATTACTTTCGATACTGGCAAGAACCCTATTCATTTGGAACATTCGAATTAAAAAACTTTTTAAGTTATTAGAAATTTACGATTGTCTTAACATGGGAGAATAGGACAAAAATTCACTTAAACGTGCACTAAATGGAAACTTTTTACTGTAAAAATGTCAGACCAGTTTTAAAATATCAGTTTTGATGCCGGAATGAACATCAGTAACTATAAATATGCTACTTTGAAAATTTCGCAAGTTATTGAAAATTTACGAATTTCTTAACATGGCAGTATAGGGCAAAATTTCACATTAACGTCAATCTTGAGGGATATTTTCATCGGAAAGATGTCAAACCACTTTCGAAATATTATTTAGGATACTGGCATAAATATCATAGACTATGATTTTTCCAATTTAAAAATTTCGTAAGTTATTTGGAATTTACGATTTACTTAACATGTCAGAATAAGGCAAAATTGAGCATAAATTTCCATTTTGAGGATCATAAATACATTAGACAACTTCAAAATTACATTTATGATATTTGTTTGAACATGATTGAACACAAATATTCTAATAGGAAAATTTCGTAAATTAATCGTAATTTATGATTTTATCAACATAGCGAAATTGTAAATTTTTTATACAAATATGAATTTTGAGGATTATTGAATTAGAAATAGTGTCATGAAAACTAAACAACGGAATCGACCCTGATAAAATAAATTAATAGATTAAAATAAGATAAATATATCGAAGTGAACGGTGGATAGCCTATTTCGCGGGGATTTCATTCTTTCACTGTATCAAGATTTTTTCAAATCCATTTCTTTTAACATGATTAGAATACGTCTCGCACTAGAAATTTATAAGAACATAAATATGATGGGGAACTGAGCAGAGTCCACCTATGCCAACTAGTTCTCCCATGTTAAGAAAATCTTAAATTTCGAATAACTGCTGAAGTTTTTTAATTCGAATGTTGCAAATGAATAGGGTTCTTGCCAGTATCCATAGTCATATTTTAAAACTGATCAGAGCTCTCTGCGATAAATTTGTTCGTGAGATATCGTGTAAAAAGACTAACACACTAACGGACTGACACACTAACAGACACCCTACAGACAGACACCATACAAATTTTGTCATTTTCGGATTCCTCACACCTGAAAACGTATAAAAATGTCAAAAAACCGAGGTCGAAATTTTTCATGATTACCTAAGTTCCCCATACCTATAGTATGATGGGGAACTAATATATATATATATATATATATATATATATATTGAGTATATAGTATGTATCGTTAAATTTAGCCCCAAGACAAATGCCTGAAAATTCAGTTAATGGTTGAATTTTTAATTACACATACGCAAATTTATAATAAACACAATTTAAATAATATAACATTAAAGGTTTCTAAGTTATCAAACAAGTTTAATATTAAACTTAACTTTAATAATTATTAATTTATTCACTTTTATAATTTATTGCTTAAGTTTAATATTAATTATACTAATTTTAAATAACAAATCGGATTTTGTTGTTTTATCAACAAAACAATCTGTATTTATATAATAAATTAGACAAGAAAACCAAATATTTTTTTTATCTCCTAAATAATCGAATCAGTAAATCATAAGTTTTGGAGAAAACTTTTTCAGCGAAAGACAAATAATCTCCTGAGACTATATATTCTATCTTTTATGTTCTTAATGTCATGATTTGAGTACGTAGACATTATTAAATCAAGATAAGATTGGTATTAGAAAAGAAAAAATCTTCACAGAAGTGTAAATCTTCCAACAATCTAAATAGAATAAAATATGTATAGATAAAGAAAATTTATTTATAATAACGAATTCTGAAATATATATATTTATTTATTTTTTGAAAATGATAACACTATTAAACTCTAGAAAAATATTTAAAATTTCTCCAATATAACAAAACATGGAAAATATAAAATATTTTTCGTAAAAATGAGTGCTTCTTTTTCTTCTTTTAAACTTCGGTAAAATTTCTTTTCTTAAGTGTTTTATAAATCTAATTCAAATAAAAGAGAGGAGAGCTTGAATTTTATTAATATTATTATTATATTATTGATAATAATGAGATTATGTGTTGAAAATTCTTCATACAAATAATGCAGTAAAATTTATTCCTTTTAATATAAATTTTTAGGGGTTGATTTTCTTTCTTTTTTTTTTTTTTTTTTCAAATTAATTATATTTACAGAATATTGTGTGTTAAAAAATCTTCAAACGTAAAAATTAAATGTATTCAGTCAAGAGTTTTTGTCATATTTATTTCGATATTTTTAAGTTAATCCATAGGTAAATCAATAATTTTTGTGTAAAAAAAAAAAAAAAAAAAAAAAAAAAAAATCATGGGCGGAAAATGAAAATGTTTAAAAAATATTTCAATCTGTTAAATACGCTGCCTTGATTCGGCTTTTATCAAACTATTAATATACAATGGAATCTCTTTAAAATTCCATCTCTGTTAAAATGTCACCTCCTGTTAGGGGCAGTTTTTCACAGACACAAAATTTTCTCACATAATTAATACTAGCTTATCCCTCTACTAAATGTCCATTCCATTAAAATTGTGTGCCAATCTTTGGAGATAGGGTTACCAGACAGTATGTTTTCCCCGTGTGTTGTACGTTTTTCAGACTTGTACAATAATTTATTCGGTTTTCTTTTACGCATCAGACTTAGGTGTTAGGTAATTTTGAAAATATTTTACAATGTTTTTGAATGTATATTAAAGATTTTATTTTTCTTAATACTTTTTTGCAGAATAAACGTTATGTTCATGCATATTATATAGAAGAAAATATTGTTTCCATTGGAGACAACATCTTTTCTTTTTTTAAGTAAATTGAACTCAATGAATTTTTCATATAATTTTCTCTTGCATTAAATATTTTTAAACATCTCATATGTTTTTGAGAAAATTTTTTTAAGAAAGCATTTTCGGCTCACTGAATATAATTTAGTAGAGAATGAAAAATGTCAGAAGTGTGATAAAACCCATAACAAACTAGGTTTCTTTCTTTCATAAAAACAATACCAATTAATAAAAATTATAAATAAAAATAAATAAATAAAAACAATTAAATATATATATATATATAAATGCATACACACATACACACAAATGCACATGTATACGCGTACATACGTATACATACACCCATATACAAATTGTATGTGGGTGTATATATACGTATATTCACAAAGAACATAATACACAAACAAAGAACATAAATATATATATACAGTCGGCAGCAAAATTATTCGAGCGCTAGCAATAATTCCTATGTATAAAAAAAGTACATTTAATACTGCTTTGTTAAATAAATCCTTGTCGAGTCATGCTCTTAGGTCTAAGAGCACACAGGAGATAAATGGAAAATACGCAAAATAATTGCTAGAGTAGGTAAATTGCATTATAAAATTCAAGTATATGTGTGGAAAAGACACGCAGACCAAATAACAAATGTAGGCTCCAAAGTACAATTGGAAGAAACTACAAGTCCTAGTGAAAGCGAGGAAAAAATTCTCGATACAAATAATCCTATGGTTCTCGATGACAAGAATCTACATCTACAATATGATGGAAAAGCCATACTGATGAGAAGCCTTCCATGATACCAGATCCAGAATAGTCCGATTCAAGAAAAACGGCACTGAGTGAAAAGACCACTGCTGCACCAGATCCAGTACCAACAGACAGGAGATCCATGATGTCTACAAAGTTAGAGAAATTGATGCGACTACTCCTTATGATAAAAATCTGTGTACTCCTGGTAATGAACATTCACATTTTAAAAACTAACATTTCTTTTTCCCAACGAGTTTTAAGACGATCAAACAAAGTTAGAAAACCTCCTATCAGGTATGGTGTAAGAAACTAAGGGGCGGAGAGTTGTGGTGTATGTCATCATTGTGTTCCTGATTTAATCTATTGGTCTTTAAGTGACGTCACACAAATATATACAGGTACCTGTTAACTGTATCGTCCATTAAAATGATCTGTTTAATTTCCTTTACTTGTATTAATGCTAAAACAGATCAGTCTACAAATGTAATCGTTTGTGTAATACGTGTTTGTTAGCTGTAACTGTTCTTCGTACTTTATTAAATTTTGCGTAAAAATATTAGAAGCATGCCTTGTCATAAGTTGTCATAAATCTTCCTGCTGCTAAATATAATAATAATCTCTAGAGCGGGGATGGTCAATTTATTGTTGCTAAAATCGATTTTTCAACATTAGAAAAATATCACAATCTACTTCTAAAATTGTTGATATTGCAAGGATATTCTATAACTTAAAAATGGAAATGATAAAAAAATAAAAATAATAATTTTAATAGAGCAAAATACAGGCAATATTTATCTGAAGAAAATAAAAAAGGAAAGAGAGAGAGAGAAAATGAGAGCTGCCTTCAAATGATAAATACACTTATCTCCAAATGTTAAGGTACAACCTGCTTTTCATGACACTCATCATTGCGTATTAAGTTTGATGCATTTATACACTGCAGAAGCTGAGATATAGCATTTCCATAAATGGGGAATTTTTCTTCATAGCAACGCTACATATCGGCTTATGTGCACTAAAAGTTGACGGGACACCACTGTATGTTAAGGTGCAACTAAATATTATGTTCCATGAACGTATGTGCATTAATTCTTGATCTAGAACTACGATAAAATTTTTGTGACGGAGAAAGACATTTTCTAAAAATGGTCATATCGTGTTCATGACATCTCAAAACGTAAAAATACGTTGAAAATCGAAAATCTTTACGAAGTCAATCTTCTTATGAATACAGTAAAAATTAATTTATCAATGAATCAATAAAGTAATATTACTAAAATATGTTCAGAATATATTGCTAAACTATAATAATACAAACTAAGGTGAAAAATTAAAAATTACTTAACAAAGAGTTAACATTTCAAGATTTTTCAAAAAAAAAAAAAAAAAATAATAATAATAATAATAATATATATATATATATATATATATATATATATTATTTTATTAAATTTAAACAGTTTTTGAGAAAATTTAATATATAATTTTTTGGTGTCGTGTTAATTGCGAACGTTCTTTTTCCGAACAAGAGGGAAATCGTGCGTTTTCCGAACGGAACACCTGTTAACTTCACCTTCGCCCCTTTTCCGAGAAACAGACAATAGACTATACTGGTATCGTCCCAGAGACCACTGTTTGCCCTCCCCTTACCGATTAAAGGGAGAATTGCTTTTGTTAGAAGCTGTCAGGAAACAAATAAAATATTTTATTAAATGAATTTTAACATTTTTTTTTCTTTATAGACACGCTTAGAAAAAAAAATTATATTAAAAATATTTTTAGAATAAGCTTCACAATAATATTCAAGCAATCTCAACATTATTTATTTATTTATTATTATTATTATTAAAATGTACATTCTTAATAATCAAATTAGTTTTCTAATTAGATCTTTTAAATTAAATAATTTTAATTATCTCCTTAATCCAATGATCAATGGCAGTAAAAAAATCTTATTACGTTTAAGAACATTTTGAAATAGAATTCCCATTTAATCACCCAAACAATAGCATTAAGCAGTCTCAAATAATTTATTTATTAAAAATTACATGTTTAATAATTACATTAATTTTTAATTAAAATATATTGTTATAAATTATATATATATATATAAATATATTGTATACATACATAATCATTTATAGAAAAAAATCATTTTATATTAAAAAATATCTTCGTGATGATTATGTAAATGTTAAAGCCGGTTGATACCGTGAGTGTCCGACGCCTGCATGAAATGCTCTCCAGGGTGGGGATGGGGGGCCTTAAGGGGCCCTAGTCTGTACTTGCGCAACTTTCGAAGAAAACCATGGAAAACTCCCAACAGCTTTATCGACGAACGTTACTTAGGATCGAACCCGACACTTCCATTCTGCTAGTATAGCGAACCCCTTGGCTGCTTAAATAAACTTTTAACTTTAAAGTCCAAACAATAGTATTAAGCAATCGCACCTAATTTAATTGTTAAAGATTATATTTTTAATAAATAAATTAGTTTTTTTCTTTTTTTACTTAGAATATTTCATTAAATACTTTTTTAACTAGGTTTTCTTTATAACCATTCTTATATATATATATATATATATAATAAAGATGATCTATTAAGCATAGTAGAAGCCAAGCAACAGATACAAGATCACTGAAACACCAATGACCAATAAGATTAAAAAAAAAAAAAAAAAAAAAATCATCAGTGGATGAAATACATTAATGTAAAGAAACCAGATTTATTAATTAACAGTCTGCAAAACAAACGAATCAATAAAGTAAAACAACAAATCTTAACTTAAAACCATAAACTTATCAAAATTAATGAAAAAACAACCCAAGAAACACAAGATAGGAAGAAGGAGGCAGGCGGCAAGACTTGTGACTTGCCTGTGGGGTTACACTAGTTTTACGCCGGCAACACTCCCCCAGCCTGCCACAATGCCGCCTGTCTCCATATTAATTTTAAATTCGCTCTGTTTCATTTTTAGTTTTGGTTTATGTTAAAGATATTTCTCGTACTCTATTTGGTTTTAGTTTGTTTGTTCATTTCGTTAAGTTTTTGTTGACTTGTTTTATTCTTGAATTTTATGTTTAAATATGAGTTCGGTTTTTCTTTTCAATTGGATATTTATATATATATATATATATATATATATATATATATATATATATATATACTTTTAATATTAAAAGTATTTTAAAACAGTTTTTTTTTAAATTACTATTATTAAAACCCGAAACAATAGTATGAATTAATCTCAACCAAATTGCTAGAAACATATTTTTTTATTAGTTAAATTAGTTTTCTAAATTTTTTAGTTAATTTTTTAAAACTTATTACCATGTTTTTATTAACTTCTATTCTTGTTTGTTTGTGTATTTGTTTCTTTGTTTGTCCGGTACAAATCTTGCAATCTATTTTTAACTAACTTCCCTACTAGCTAGGCATTTGAAATTTTCGTAGCTCAGAACCCGGTGACAGCACAATACTTCGAAGTCAGATTTTCGAATAGTTTTCTTTTAATTAATTAAAATATGAAAATAATAAGCTCCTAATAGCAATAAAAATAGTCATCAAAATATTAGCTATAATTTATTTGTTGCCAAAAAAAAAATAATAATAATAATAATAATTACGAGTTCATTTTCTTTCGACATAAAAATAAATACATTTAATTAAACGTGAGCGTTAAAAATTTTTTAAAAAGTTAAATGATGCATCTGGCAAAAATTGACGTCATTATTACTTTAAAGATTTTCTACATATTGATAAAGTGCTAATGCAGTTCATGATGCAAATACATGTTGTTCTGAAAGGATTATTTTATTTTTAAAACCGACTTTTTTTTTTTATGATTCAAATTTCCCGTAACTCTTTAACCAATCACATTAGAACGTCCATCTTTGGAATATCGATAATAAGGATTTTCTCGCCAAAAGTCGCCAAGGGCAAAAAGTCGCCCCAACTCCATTACCTGCCTATTGGAGCATTTTAAAGCGTTTTAAAGGGAAAATTAAGCTATTTTAACGCGAAAAAAAAGCTAGAAATGCAGAAAATTGACATTTTATCAACTTACTGAGCTTCTTTGAAAGAATTTATATAAAAATAAATACAATTATTTACAACTTCGTAACAATACGCATTGATAAAGTGCTAATGTAGTTAGTTCTATAGCTATGATTCAACAGAAAATTTAAAATCATGGTTTATAAAAAGTTTTTATCTCATAATTGTTTTTATTTATTTATTTTATCTTTAATCTTACATAGAAAAAAAAATTATTAAATTATTTAAAAATAGATTTTTCAATTAAAACCTCAAATAGTTCTATTAAACAAATTAACTTAAGCATTAAAAATTTCTTTTTTGATAAATAAAGCAGTTTTTAAAAATAAATATTTTACTTTTTTATCTATAATCTTTCACAGAATATATATATATATATATATATACGCACACACAAAGTATTTTGACGCAAATTAAAAGCATCCATACATACAACGAGAAGTAATCATGTTTAAATCTTAGCAGAAATTTAAAAGATCCTCAAAAAATTAGAGATTGCCAAAAAGCTGTTCGTTTACTTCCTCTATCAGTTTATCTTGAGCGAAAGAGGGGGGTATACTCAAACAAAAATGAAAATGACGGACTTTCACAGTCCGACTTAATCGTTTTTCTTACTGACAGCCTTTAACAAAAGCAGTTAATTCCTTTGATCGATTAGGGAAGGGTGACCGTGCTCTCTGGGACGATACCCCCCCCCCCTTATCTTCAAATGGGGAGGCAATGAGCTGCCAGGTGTAAGATGTGTTCGCAAATTGCACTGTTCGGAAGTAGAACGTAACCAATTTTTTATACAAATATGCAATTCTTCATAATTTGAAGATAATAATTAAAAAAAAAAAAAAAGTTTTATAATGTTAAAAGAACGATTTTTCACTTAAAAGAATGAAATAAATGTAAAAATTATAGTAAAAAAGTAAATCTGTGAATATCGTAAACTGCATATGCTTTTAATTAATAATTGACCTTCCAATCATATTCAGAAGATATTATAAATGATGTCTAGAAAAAATTTTGGTTTGATTCACTAACATGGAAGGTAAGATCAGAAGGACTTTTTTTATAAAAAGTTATAACAATTTGATAATACTAGACGTGTTAATACGTCTCGTTAATGTGTTAATACGTTAATATCTCCCTGATTTAACATGCTATCGTCACACAAATTGAACTGGGTCTATATTAACATATCCTAAAGTTACAGTTCATTTCGTTTACTTAACGATACAGGGTGATCACAAACATTATAAATTTTGCTCAGTTTGTTACCGGCCCCCTAATTGTTGTCTTAAACCAATATTCACTGAAAAACATGAGGAAGACCCAGTTCTTTAAGTACCCAATGTTTAAAATCATTTCATTGCGAGATAAGTTTTTAATTTGAAAAAAAAAAAAAAAAAAAGTGATCGTTTGTAAATCTTGCTAAACTTTTAAACAGGAGTGTACTATTATCTATATCTTTTATCGATTTCATAATCATTCGTTAAAAATAATTCTCATTGTGTACATTTACACGAAATTCTGTCATATACTGTCATATTAAAAATTAAGAAAAAATGTGATGACAGCGCCGCTTTGTGAGCGATTGATCCCCAAATGTTATCAGCACAAGTTTATGCCAAGTTCCAACTAAATATGAAGTTCCGTTCAATTTCGTTCATGAGATACAGTGTCCCAAAAATTTGTGACACACACGTAAACATACGAACAGACAAATCGTGTTCAGGTCAAATCCATCGAAAACAGCAGATCGAAAATTTTTGCGGATTCCAATACTTTTTTATATATGCATGTATGTAAGTAACTCTGAAATTTGAAACAAACGCAAATGATAGATGCTAAAAAAAATAATCTGGTGTGGCGCTCATACAACTTTCTCTTACCCTGAAATTCAATACTATAAATAAAGTTTGGAGATTAAGGAGTAGGATAACGAGTACTGTTATATAAACCTACGTTAAAAATAATTCAAATTAGCCCTCAGAATATCTTTATTTGAGAAATATTTCTGCTTTATTATTGTACCAACATTTATATAAAATTAAAATCTGTTATTAAATTTAAAAGGTCATTTAAAATTATTCAAACAACTTTCACCCGCACCAATCCTTAAAACATCAATCTTGATCAATCTTTTCAAGTAACAAACTTACATTAATTTCAAACTACAGCATTTGAATTGCCTGAAATTATTTTAGTTGCTCTGATAAGAGACAAGACCAAACATTAAAAACTTGACTTAGGTATTCAGAAAACCTCAAAACGTGTAAATATACAAAAACAAGCGATGAGTATTTAGCTCAAAAAAATACTTTATTTGCCGTATGGGTATGAGGAATTAGTTTCAATTTCTGAGCAGTTTTCCTGGATAATAGCAAAATATTACAGTAATGCGCTTCCACTAATTATATTCAATAAAAAAGATTTTTTTCGCCCTGTAACTTTGGCAGCCCTGTATTTCTTTTAAAAATTATGTACACACCACATGGTACACATAAATATAGTCCTATATTAATAGCACACAACTCAACCTGAAATACACTTCCACGAATTTTCAAGTATTGTCCCACTATATTCTAGTTCTTTTGTGTTAATGTATTTGAATTCTCTTGGGTGTTCCCGTACACAAACTACTTGCTTGATCTGAACGAAAAGTTTAGTGTAGTACTCCTATACGATGCAGATTTAGGATACCAAGTTTGAACTTCTTGCTTTTTTTTTTTTTTTTTTTTTTCCTTAAGATATGCTAATAACAGCCACACAAACCACACATACACAGCGAGACACACACACACACACAGAGAACAACTGCTAAAAACAAGTTTTACGGATTCAGGGGACCTCAAAACGTGTAAATACAACAAAAACTCAATTTCGAAAATTTAACCCAAAAACAATACTTTCTCTACCATATTTATGTGGGTAAGAGAAAGTAATTATTAGTTAAATATGTAAATTTGAACTATTTTAAGGCCGCAGATCATAATTTGTGACAACAATCGCAATATACTTGTCATAGAATTAATTTTGAAAGAAAAGTAAATGAAGCCTCTTCTGAATGAAAGCACAGAAGACCTCTGTCAGCTACAATACCAAACAATGTGTTGACCATACGAAAAATGTCATTCAATTAAAATCTCAACACTTACTAAATGAAACAGAAGGAAATTAACATTGGATCCGCAGCTATACATAAAATTATTCATGAAGAACTGCATATAAATATATTAGCTCGCTGTTGGGATCCTCATAATTTAAACGAACGTTAAAAGGCGGACCGAGTTAAAATCTATATTGATGCATCTTTTCTTACGGCAAGATTGGCAGTCGAATTTCTTGAACAAAACACATCAAAGTGATAGAACATCAAACTTATACCTCTTATTTTGAAAAGTTTAACTTTTGGTTATTTTTTTAATCTGAAGAAAAATTTACGTGGTCGTCATTTTCATTCCGAATATGAGCCGATAAAGCTACATAAAGATATTTTTTAACGATTCCGAGAAATAGATTGCTTGAAGTATTTAATCTTTGAAAATTCGCCACAAAAGTGCACTGATGTTCAAGGGGACTACTTTGAACACTACTAAATTTGGGAATTTTACATGTACCGTTCAGCCGTATCTCAAGATTTTCAGAGTGACCTTAGCAGAAGAAAGTAAAAAAAAAAAAAAAAAAAAAAAAGTTAGTCGAAAGACGTGCGTCTCAGACTTCATATTTAACTTTTAGATTATTTCTAAAGCAATAATTTGAGGTGTTTGTAAATTTTAGAAAAAAAAAAAAAAAAACTTTTTATCTGTTTCTTTATTTTTTAAAAATTCAGTAACAATTTACACCTTTCGTTAGATTAATCGTAAACATGATTTATTTATTTATTTATTTATTTATTTTTTTTTTTTTACGTTTTTCTTATTTTTTTTACGAATGCTAAATAAAAAATAAAATTTATTCTCTTTACGACTGTGTTATATAATATAACCACATTTAAAAGAGAAAAAGTAATAATCTGATGTAGAACTCAAATTACTTTCTTTCACCTTGCTAATTATAAAAACAGTTTTATTTTGCATATATTCCCAAATATCTGTATGAATATTATTCGTTATCTTGAACCGTCCATTTGACATAAAAAATGTTCACAATATTTTTAAGATTGCTTTTAAGTAAAAAAAAATCATAAATTAAAAAACAATTAAAATCATTCAGAGAATTTGTACTGATATCACTCTTTGAAACTCACTTATCTTAATCAAGACTTATTATTTTTTCAGTGACGCACCAAATGAGATAAACGCTTTTGTAAAATGACTGTAAAGCGTCTTTGCCTTTTTACTTTCTCTTACCCACGGGGTCGAGAAAGTATTGTTTAAGGGTCAAATTTTCGAACGTGAGTTGTTGTTATATGTACATGTTCTGAGGTCCCCTGAATACGAAAATCATGTTTTTAGCGAATGGTCTGTGTGTCTGTCTGTGTGTGCGTTATCAGCATACCTCAAAAACAAATAGTAGCAGAAATTCCAAACTCGGTATGCTAAATGTGTATCATATAGGGATGCTACACTAAACTTTTCGTTGAGATGAAGCAAATGGTTCGTGTACAGGGACACTCAAAAGTATTCAAATACATTACGTCTATGGGGGAAATTGCGGGTAAGTAGAGTTTAACATCTATAGACTGCACTAAACTAAGTGAAACGAATATATATTTTTTATAACAGAGATAGTCAACTGGGAAAAGAAATTTGTGTAAGTAGGAATCTCGCCCCCCCCCCTGGGGGGCAGTCCCCCCACGAGGGGAGTACATTTTCATGATGGGTATCTTTCAGAAGAGCTCGCCAGTACCTTCAAAACGAATGGTTGAACCATCGATCTGCTATAATTTAAAATAAAGTTATCCATTTTTTTCATTTTTAACCAAAAAAAAAGTTTTTTTTAATGTAATATTGAGAATAAATTCAACTTTTTTTGGATATTTAGTGTTATACTACTTCTCTAATATGGAAATCGTCTGCATTATCATGGAAAATATTTTTTTTAAGTAATAATTTTTATAAATTATTTTTACTGAGTGAATTTGTATAAGAAAATATAGAAGAAATACGTGTGGTGGCCACAACACACTAGTTATTTGTTGTTAGTGGATGTGCTTTACCAATAATATTTTACCATTTCCAGGAAAGCTGTTCGGAAATTGAAATAAATTCCTCATAGAGATATGGTAAATAATGTATGTTTTAAGCTAAATATTCATAGCTTGTTTTTTTGTATATTTACACGTTTTGAGGCTCCCTGATTACCGTAGTCAAGTTTTTTAATGTTTGATCTTTGTTTGTGTCTCTTAGAGTAACTTAAGGAGATGATAATTTTAGGATAATTAATAATTTTAGGAGATCCAAATAATGTTGTATTTTGAAGTTAATATAAGTTTGTTGCTGGAAAAGTTTGATCAAGATTGATAAGTTTCAATGAATTGTGCGAGTGAAAATTGTCTGTAAAATTTTAAGTAAACTTTTAATTTTAATAACAGAATTAAATTCTGTATAAATGTAGTTGCATTAATGAAATTGGGGATTGAGGGGGGCGGTAGTCCCCCTCACACAGAACTTATTATCATATAAAACTCTTCCGAAGATCCGAAGCCTAATTTAAATTGTTTAACATAATTTTACATAACAGTACTCGTTATGTTTAATCCTTAACCCTTAACCAAGACAATTCGGTTCATTTAAATTATACTGCCACCGTAATTCTTGAACTGAATTAAACTAAAAGAAATTTTAAATTTTAAAGTTAAAAAAACCGGCCTTCTCTGCTATGTTATACACGTAAATTTTTGCTAAAAAATTTCCGGGATGAATTTTTGCAGCTGGATCTTAAATTTTGCGTCCTCGCAGCAAGGACAGCGCGCGTTAAGGGGTTAATCTCCAACCTGTATTTACAGTATTAAATTTCAGGGTAAGATAAAGTCGTGTGAGTGACACACCAGATTATTTTAGATAGAATAACACCTCGATCTAATCGGGTACAGAAGCGCCTTTGCGTAGTGCACGAAATGTTAAACTATATAGAGTGTTTCTGGACAGTGCTGCCAGATAGCCAGATTGAGGGAAATTTTTATTCAGTATCCACTAATAACTTTTAAATGAAATGGTTGGTTAATTATTTCGACGATTTCTGTGTTACTAGTCTTCGAAATTATTAAGCAACCATTATAATTAACATTTAGTGGTGGATATTGAATAAATATTTCCCTCAATCTGGCAGCACTGTTCCTGGATATTATTAGGCGACTTCTGTACAACTTGCTTTATGCATGCAATTTACAAATTGGTATAAAATTTTTCAATTTGTGAACTATTATTCTTGACACAAAACAAACCAATATTATACAGGAAAAGGTCCTGAGAATAGAGTCAATTAAAATATAATTGTTAGATGATAATGCGATTTATTGAAATGTAAAATAAATTTCACACGTTAGTGTACATAAATTGGAATTTTATATGGGATTCAATGTACGAAGGACTTAGGCCCAGGGCGTACTCTAATAAGTATAAAAATCGGGTCCTGCCAATATATGCTTTTTACTTTCCGAACACTATAGTGAGGAAAGTATTGTAATCATGTCAAAAATCCGAATTCGAGATTTTGATGTTTCTATACGTTTTGAGGTCCCCTGAGTCCGTTTTCACTATTTTTACGATGATGTATGTATGTGTGTGTGTATGTGTGTATGTGTGTATGTCTGTGAACACGCTAGCGTCTAAACGCTTCGTTCGATTAACCTGAAAGTTGGTACGCATATTGTAAGTCACCATAGTACGAACCCTATAGATTTTGGTGAATCTAGCACTTATAGTTTTTTTACAGGGATACAAAGAAAAATTCTTTATCATTATGGCCTATGGGAGCAAAATCTTAAAAGTGCGATAGCATCTAAACGCCTTATTCAATTGAGCAAAAATTTTATACACATATTATAGATCACAAATACTCAATCTGTATAGATTTTGGAGAATCTAGCACTTATAGTTTTTTTACAGGGACACAAAGAAAAATTCTTTATCATTATGCCTATGGGGCCAAATTTTTAAAAATGTGATAGTGTCTAAACGCCTTATTAATCCGAGCAAAAAAATTGTACACATGTTATAAATCACAGTTGAACTAACTGTATAGATTTTGGTGAATCTAGCACTTACAGTTTTTTTACAGGGACACAAAGAAAAATTCTTTATCATTATGGCCTATGGGACTAAATTTTTAAAAGTACGATAGCATCTAAACGCCTTATTGAATTCAGCTGAAAATTTATATGAGTATTATAAATCACTGTTGCACTAACTATAAGCATTTTGGTGAATCTAACATTTATAGGTTTTTACAGGGACACAACGAAAATTTCTTTGTCATTATGATCTATGGGCTCAAAGTTCAGTAGCGTTAAATAAAACAACGTGTAATAGATGGAGAAAAATACTCAAACACTCTATTATGGTTTTCTCTCTTTTGTTTGTTTAACAACTCCTCTTTCTTTACTTTATCTACAAAACTGTTAATTACTCAATGTTCGGAAAGTCGAGTGGAGTCACTCCAGATTTTTTTTTTTCCTGTGTCAAGCGTTTTATGAACCGAAAAAATCTGTAATTCCCTCCCATCCCCTCTCTCTGCAACCCCTTTAATCCAAAATTGATTTTCGGCCAATCCCATCCGATTTCCATATCCACACAGCCACCTATCTATAAATATTCCGCGATTAATCACGACCTAAAAGTAGAGCAAAGGGCTATGACCCTCCATTAAGAAGAGTATATACCGTCTCGTGCATACCTCTTGACCTCGACATCTTTCTCCCTCGTTCCCCTTTCGCCTATTCAGTCTTATTCTCACCCTTTCTTGCTCTTTCCGAAAGGGTTTATTTTATTTTATTTTTATTATTTTATTTTTTTCAACTTTAGGTTTTTATCATCCTGTCTTTTTGCCCCGTTCTCTGCACGTTTCTTCTTATATGAGTCTTAACAGTTCATGAGCAGGCAAATTTTTTACCCACCTTCTGGAAAAATTTCGAGCGAAAGAATCTCGAGTTTTTTTCCCCCTGGAATATAACAGATCACAGCTCAAAGAAAAAAAAAAGGCTCAACTGGACCGTTGTCCCGTTAATACGATTTTGAAACTTTAATATATCTAATATGTATACTAATAGTAACATAAATACGTTAACAAAAAAAGAAAGCAGAGTATTTAAAAATTACTTATATAGATGGCGAAATAAGTAGTAATGGCGATTTCCGTGAAAAAAAAAAGAAGTAGTTGCGAATAAATATAATGGACTTCTGCATTTATACCGTTGTACCTAATAATAAGTCGTATTTAATTATTCACACTTGAAACAAATGTTGTGTAATTGTGCATTTCACGAGCTTTGTTTATAAAGTTCTTCACGCAGATAGACCGTTTCAGTTCATAAGTGCAAATATTTATTGCATTTTTTTTTTTTTTTTCTTTTTTTTTTAATGAATCCCTCGCTCTCTTTCTTTCATTTAACGTCAAGTAAAATAAAGCAAAGGTCCGGCAACATTCAAGAAATATAAAGAAAACCTTCCCCAAAATTAAATTCTGTTCAAAAAATAATTTTAATTTTGTTCCTCCTTAAAAAAGAAAATTTTTTGCTTTAAAAATAAAATGTTGATAATTTAAGAAAATACGAAATGTATGGAGAAGTGAATATGTATTATGTTACCTAGTAACTACTACCGTACCTAAAACCCGTTTTGTCATTTCATTTAATAAAAAAAAAGAAAAGAAAAAAAAACTACTTTACTTTAGGTGACAGGTTACTTTTAAAAATAAGAAAATGAAGAAAATTTTAAGTCAACTTTCAGAATTTTTAGAAAAAGAATGAATGTATGTATAAAGAATTTTTTTTTTTTTTTTTTTATGTTAACTAGTATGACTCTATTGATTAAAGGTATTATTTTGGTTTACTTTAAAATAGAAAATTATTTTTATTGCAGATTATTTTTAAAAAAATTCAAGGTTGCTTACACACTGCGCGTAGAATAACTCAAGTACAATATCCCTTATCCTTAAAATTTTTTACATCAAATTAAACAAAACATTTAAATTAAGAGTCTGAACTAAAAGTTTTTAATTATTTTAATAATATGGAGTTTAATTAATAATTAAATTTGAAACATTAAATTGCCATTAAAATTTTTATATTTCCACAATCATATTTTTTTTTTTTTTTTTTTTTTTTTTTTTTTTTGTTGTTGAACAGAACTTTTTATCTTTAGTTCATTTTATTCATTATGTCAAAATGTATGGCTTAGAAAAATTTTAAGTTCACATCTCAAATACTTTTTGAAACATCATGCACACAGTGAAAAAGCAACCATGGATTTTTCTTTAAATAATCTGCAGTAAAAATAATTTTCTATTTTAAAGTAAACCAAAATAATATTTTTAATCAATAGTGCAATGTCATACTAGTTAACACACACACACACCAAAAAAAAAAAAAAAGTTTGTACATACATTCATTTTTTTCTTTTTTTCTGAAAGTTAATCGCAAATGTTCTTCATTTTCTTATTTTTAAAAGCAGTGTATCCCTTTAAGAGCGGACAATACCTAATCTCGCCGGCAGCCTTGGCCCATGTTATTCTATGGGAAAATTTGATTACATAATTACTCATAACCTAATGTATATTTTTCAATTCTGTTTTCACATTTAGAAAATTCATAAGCGTTAAATTAGTACGTGTTTTCCAAAAATTGATTTTTTTTAATTTTAGTATTTCATTTTGCATCTAGAAAATGAGAAAAATGCATTTTGTGAAAAATCGCATTTTTGAAATCAAAATTAAAATGTGAAAAAAAAAAAAAAAGAAAGAAAGAAAAATGAATTTTTCAAAAATGAGTACTCATTTAACGGTTATGAATTTTCTGACTGCGAAAACAGAATTAAAAAATATACATTAGGTAATGTGTAATTGTCGCAACAAATTTTCCCACAGATTAACATTGGCCACGGCTGTCCGCGGGATTAGGTATTGTCCCCTCTTGATTGAAAGTATATGTAACGGGACATAATTCTATGTTAAGCATATCACTTTATGAAACAAAAAATTGCCAAAAATTATGGCTAATTCTGCACAAAAAACAAATGTTGTACGTTAGTGCTTTTCAATAGTTAAAATAATTTGAGCTGAAAACAAAAATAAAAACGGTTTTTTAAAAATGAATACTTATAAAAAGAAAAATAATGATAATAAACTGGACGGATGAAACTATTTTAACAAAATAAAATCATTAAAACAAAAAATTTTTAAATAGAATTCTGAAACTTGACCATAATGGAAAATATAACATTAAAAATCATTTTTCTTGTACCTAAAAACACTTTAAAAAATAAATAAATAAATAAATAAAATAAGTAAAATAAGTAAAAAGTAAAAAAATAAATATATCGTAATTTAAAATTTTACATGTAATTGCTTCTATATTTAATTATACTAAATATTATAACTTAAATTTCCAAATTACTACTACGTCATTACCACAAATGCTAATTATTTCAAAACTTTTTAAATAATCCTTTAGCTCCATGAAGTTTACAAGAACGTTCGTTCACCTATGATGGTAGAAAAAAAAAAAGAATAGGAAACAAAATACCAAAGAAAAGAAGAATCTGCTACAGACATTGAAAAAAAAAAAAAAAAAATGGGAACACAACAGCCGCAGACTTCCGCGAATCGATGACTGCTTTGAGAAGTTTTTTTCTTATTATTATTTCACTTTTTTATTTCTTTTTTGAAGAAATTTCCTTATCTGAGAGCACGAATTTTCTAATTCAACACCTGCTCCGCATTGTTATTTTTAATACTACCCATCCCAACTATTTAATTGGAAATGGAAATACACATTTATTCACTTCATTTCCAATTTGTACGATTTCTCGAAAAACAACAGAATAACACATTCTCATTTCATTTGTCTATTATTTTAACGACGTAATCACAAAAAAACAAAATGAATACATTATTTAAATAATAATAATAATAATGAATTCGTATTTCAATATTAAAATTAAGGAAAAAATATAAACCTATCAGTGCATATTATTATTATTATTTATGAGAAGTGCAATGAAATATATATATATGTAGAATTTCGTTTTCTTTCTTTTTAATTGAAAACTTGGATTACGTCATTTCAGAATTTGTTTTTTATATGTAATGGCCTCAATGACGAAAACTGATCTGGTAAACAAAGTTTATGAATAATAGCGATGTGGAAAAGAGGAAAGAATACTCTAAGTAAATATTAATTTCTTTTTTCTCTTTGTATTAGTCCTGATGTAATTACTTTTAAAAAACCGCTAAGATATTAAATTTCAAATTACCAACGAGAAGAATGAAAGAATTATTTGGCATTGAGATGGAGGAAGGAAGGGAAAGAAACGATCTCTTTGGACGGTCATTTTCCTCTCCAGACTACCTGTCTTCTTCAGTAAATGAGGTCAGTTTCAAAAGTGTTTTCCACTACAGAAAAATATATATTGTAAAAAAGATTGTTTAAATGCATTTAAAAGTATTTTTTTAAGTCCTTTTTTTAGAGGATTTCTCTTAAATTAATCCACATTCATTTATCCTTGTACAATTATTTATTCAATTGTAAAAAGGCATAATTATCTAGGGATTATAACATAAGAATCGGTTCATCCCCAATTCATTAAATTACATTCATTATGCTATATACAATGGTCATTTGTTATGATTTTTTTTTTTTTTTTTTTTTTTTTTTTTAGTTTAGGTACCGAGAAAAATACAAAACTAAAATAATAATAGAGATAATTTCAATCATGGTTATTTCTATTCTGATATATATATATATACGTGTGTGTGTATATATATAAAGTGAAGAATTTAACAATGCTACAAAATTTAGCAATTCATAGGTACATGATAATACCAACAACATACGCATAAAAGTTATTGTAATTCAATTTAAATGTTAGCGCATATTTTTATGATTCATTTACAGTACCAATTAATAGATAAATTCATTTTAAATTACTTACGTTAATGTTGACATCTAGGACCATAACACTAAGACTAACTAGGAGTGATTTTTATGTGAAATTCATGAAAGTTATCATACGTAAACCAATACTTTTATAAAAAATATGAAGAAAGATAACTGGAAATGAGAATTGGATTAAGAAATATGAAAAAAGGATAACTGGAAGTGAGAACTGGAATAAGAAATGCTCAAAAATAGAAGTATTTCAATCTTCAGGGAATATGTACTTCTACGAGCCGAGAAATCGGAAGATTTCGGAAAACTGTATAGCTAATTCAAGCCAAAAAATACAGTTCACGTTCCAATCTTACGACAAAATCAAATTTAAAGAGGAATTAAATAAATTATTAACACAACCCTTCAATGAATGTATTTATATACATATATAAGAATTATCCACATGTCACGCTGACTCTAAACTCAGAGAACAGGAATTAACAAGTTGCCATTACATATAGGGAAAAAACTAGGGAGACTTGACCCAGTTTTTAGTTTTTAATTTTTCACATTTTTTGTATAATAGATGGAGCTGAATAAAAAATATGAGCAAATATTTTGTTATTTTGTACATACTGTGGCTAAAAGTAATAGCATAGATATTACTAGAAATTTTGCAAAAAAATAAATTCCTTAAGTCTGCACATGAGGGGGCGTCCATAAGTTACGCGAGGTGTTCAGGGGGGGGGGGGGGAGGTCGAGCCGAATCGCACCCAATCTCACGTGGGGGAGAGGGGGGGGGTCTCGGCAAATATCACGTAATTTTTCCCCCGCAAAAAACAGTGTAAAATTGCGAGAAAATTGAGTTAAATTCAAGTAAAACATGTTTCTTGACTTAGATATGGCAAAATCTGACATGATATTTATCGTGGCTATCCGAACGCCGCGAAGCAGAACAGTAGCATTTCAATTGTTTAGGCACCATCGGCCAGCCACACGTTCGACTAGACAAACGTTGCAGCGTACGAGCCGAGTAGGGGCCTGTGTCCCTAAGCCTAGGGAGACTTGACCCCCTACTTAAGGAGACATGACCCCCTCATGAAAGCGAGAAAACTCATAGGTATTGAAAAGAAAAACACAGGTTTTGTGATTTAAACATTTTCTAGTTTAATTTTGTAGAAGATGTTAGCGAATACGAAAAAATTTTTATTGCTTTATTTTGTTTTTCTCATGCTTTGTACTTTTCACATTAACAACCATTTTTGCGTTTCTTTTGTCAACATTTTTTTTTCTTCTTTCTGCCTCTTTCTTTCTTCTATTTCTCTTCTGTTAGGTGTGACAGTAGCTAACATATTCTTATCCTTCTTCTTTTCAGTTATTTATTATGTAACAATTCACTGGGCTCAATAATTAAAAATATTTTTTTTTATTTCTTAAATAAAAACAATTAGACCTAAATATATTCACAATGTTATACTTATTGCTTTAAAAATATCTATATATATTTATATCATTTGACTTCAGTCACAATATTTTAATTATTCATAGGATAAAAATCCCTTAAATCAAACAAAGAACATTAAATTAACATTTGTAGCGCTCAAATGCTACAACCTAAGCGCCCCCTCGTGGTCCTGTTAGAAATAGCCAAAAAACATTCGAGACGAGTGACTGTGGATATGAAGAGTGGTCGAAGTTTTGCCGCTATGGTTGACGGCCACAAAGTCGCATTGTGTAGGATGCGGGACATTTGCATTTAATCTATACAATTTAACTATTCACCTATAAATATTTGTTTGTTTGTTTGTCATGTGTGTAATGTTTGATGTTTAATAAATATTGTTACACTAAATTCGCATTATTAATGAGCTCCCGCTCCTACACATTTTCATTAAATATGTAACGCCGTCAGTGGGCGTCTCTTTCGCAATTTATATGTTATTTATTTCTTACGAATATACCCAATATTCATATTTGTACAATCAATATAGTGGGATAATAACCTTCTCACTAACCTGTAGGTACTTCTGCCTTTTTCTTACCGGCAAATTTTTAGGTGTCTACTCCGTTAGATTACTTTATTTTTATGCCTTCTGATCACATTATCTCCAGAAAATGCATATAATACGTGTAATAGTGGACAATGGAAGTCGTGTGGTTGTTTCACACCAGATTTTTGAAAAATGTAATTATTATTTTTAAAAAAGAAACAGAATTTTCAGTTTTCTGAGCTAAACCATACAAAACAACAAATAATTTTTTATTTATATATTTTTTATTTTTTATATCCATTGTAAAAATGAAGGGTAAATTGATGATGTGACATAATTTTATAATCCAGGGACATCAATAAGGAAAAAATAACCAAAATGCAGAAAAGTTTGGAAACGCTTTTCTAATGGCAGAAGAGCTGCCACAATAGTATTATCTATAATATTATTTTTTGAATACATATGATTCACAATGACTTTTGACAGCTATAGTTTGATATGCATATAATATCTATTCGGAAACAAAGGGAAGAATCAGTGATAAATGTTCCATGTAAATCTATCTAAAAGGGGGCTATTTTAAGACACTGTGTCTGAAAATAGCCCCTGTGTTTGAAACACGCTGAGAAACCGTGAGAAGATATCAGTTACGCCATAAAAATAATGGTAAAATATCAAGGGATTTTTATTAAATAAAAGCTTATTAAAGCCACCATTGAATCCACTATTAAAAGAAACTGTAGTTTGTGCCCTGTAAATCTGTATAAATTACGTGTCACGATGTTTGTCCGCGATAAACTCCTAAACTTATGATACAATTTAAAAAAAAAATTGCACACTGTGTGCAGTTTGGTCCAACTTGAGAGATAGGATAGTTTTTATCTCACTTTATAGTCACAATATTTTTTTATTGTAATTATTTGTTAATTACAGCCCCTTGTTACAGTTGCTCCAAATTATCTGTGAGTTCCATAAGTTTAATTCTTGCAAAAAAAAAAAAAAAAAAATACGAGTTCATTTTTTTTTCGACATAAAAATAAATACATTAAATCAAACGTGAACGTTAAAAAATTATAAAAATTTAAATTATGCATCTCACGAAAATTGACGTCATAATCAATTTAAAGGTTTTATACACATTGATAAAGTGCTAATGTAGTTATACACAAGCGAAGTGTGACGTCACTGACCATCTGTGAAGTCAAGAAAAAGATTTCTTGTGTTAATCGCCCATTGGTTTTTTTGTAAAAAATTATTAAAAATCGAGGAAAATCATTTCCCGCTTTTAATCCCCATATTTTTGTATAGATATGTATTAGTTATCATGTGCATACGTTAGATTGAGTTATTTTGCTGTCAAATCGACAAAAATTTAATTTTAAATTTCAAAACTCTGTCGCCCTTGGAGTTATTTGTATTTGTCGATCAAAAACGTAACACGAAAATATACAAGCCAGATGTATATTTTCGTAATATGTATTGTGCGAAATACTGTTTCATATTATTCATTACTCTCTTAATGTAAGTTGTTAAAATAACCATGATTTTTGAAAGGAATTAAATATGTTCGCCAGATAATTTGGCGATATTTTTAACGCCAACGATGACAAATATGACTGCAACATGTTAATATCCCATATCAGATACATTATACATATGCTACAATTTATTTCACGTGACGCGTATGTTAAAAATTTACTTACGACACAGCACCTTGCTTTTTCAATTTTTATTGCATTATTGTAATCTGTATCACTTCGTTTTCTTTAAGAAATTCGTGATCTATACATATAATGTTTTAAATAAAAAGTTGCCATTTCAATATATTAAAAATTAATTTTTAAAAGTCTGTTTTATTTAACATTAAATTTTAAAACTTAACTTAAAATTTATTTAAAAGTCTGGAAGAATTTAAGTGTTTATTTGTTTTGTAACGCTAATCTTTATGATAGATGTTCGAAACTTTAAATAATTATTTCTCTTATACTTCTTCCACCTTTCTTTAATAACTTATCAATTTACTGTTCCTTATTAAGTTTTTGATTTGTACATGCATTTAACTTTAAATTTTGACTCATATTTCTTGCTAAAAAATGATCTTAATATCTTACTATTTTCTTATCTTAATCCTCAATGTTTCCCATCTTGATTAACTTTAATTTACTATTAAAATTTTAACAGACTCAAAATCTTCTCATCACTTCGTTAAAATATATTAATCTTTTCCAAAATCCTTTTGTATTTAAAATGATACATTTATTTACTTTAAATGCCCAATATTTCATAAGATATCCTACATTAAAGATTTAAAATATTTATCAAATTTACTTATTTTTTTGGCTTAGCCATATTGTTTTCCTTTTTATAACTACAGCTATTGCCATCTTTAAAATATTTAAAATGATGAGATCATTTTATAATAAAATTATCCATAATAGCATTATACATTATCCATAATAGCATTATATCTCACTCCTCCATAAAAATTGATTTTAAAATCGTCTGCTTCTTTTATACTTTTATTTTAATAGAATTTTATTAAAAATTAAATTACATATTAGTCATTTTAGCATTTTAATCCAAAATAGCTTATGACCATAAATAAGTCTCAAGGCCAAACGATGTTCATTTGCGGCTTAGACTTGGAAAATCCGTGTTTTTCCCATGGGCAAATTATATGTTGCATGCTCACGTGTGGAAAACCACCGAATCTATCTGCGTTAGCAAGAGACAGGCCCAGACCGCACATCGCCTCCCCAGGATATCTTCAAGATGTTTTCTGGATGAAAAGACATCCCAGAAACGTGCGACAGATGTACTGTGGATAAGTTAAGCCTAACTGTGCTGTTAGGGGGTTAACCAAGAATATTGTGCACCGATTAGCGCTGGATTAAATTAAAACTGAAAATTTTTATAATTCAAAATGACAAATATAATTATCATAAATAATGAATAACGAATAATCTACGCTACCTGCCTCATTTAAAAATTAATTGTTATATGTTATTAACTAAGAACTTTGTAAATTACATATTTATTACAAAATTTGAATATATGAGATGAATAAAACATAAAACATAAAATTCTATGTTTATTTGTGCATAATATCAACTCTATGAAAATTTTTATCAATCGCTTCCAAATTTCGACCTATGGTTCAAATCTCAATCAAGTGGGTTTTTACATCGGCTAAAACGTTTTCGTCTTTATTCGTAAATAATAATTTGACTGTATTAAATAATTTACTGCAATATAATTCAGCGTATAACTTAGCCACAGCAACGCGTGGCCGGGTCTGCTAGTGAACTATAAGTCCTACACTCATAAAAGACCATAAAAATCATGCAGCAGTGAATTATAACATCTCTTTTTTTTTATCTAAATCGAAACGTTTAAAGGGTATCGCAATTTAAATACACTCTATAACAAAAAAAGCAACGCACCAAGTAATATCCAAATGGGGCGAAAATAGGTAGACGTGATGTATATACATGTAGAGAAAAAAATATGATTACAGTTTCAGAAAATTTGGACGATTTAATCAAAAGAAATGGCCTTCCAAAGTAAACAAGTCAAGTTGGTACGCATGTTGCAAGTCACCGTAGCACGAACCCTATTGATTTTGATGAATCTAGCACTTATAGTTTTTTTACAGGGACACAAAGAAAAATTCTTTATCATTATGGCCTATGGCACCAAAATCTTAAAAGTGCAATAGCATCTAAACGCCTTATTCAATTGAGCCAAAAAATTATACACATATTATAGGTCACAGATACTCAATCTGTATAGATTTTGGAGAATTTAGAACTTATAGTTTTTTTACAGGGACACAAAGAAAAATTCTTTATCATTATTGCCTATGGGACCAAATTTTAAAAAGTGCGATAGCGTCTAAACGCCTTATTAAACTGAGCAAACAATTTATACACATATTATAGGTAACAGTTGCATGAACTGCATAGAGTTTGGTGAATCTAGCACTTCTAGTGTTTTTACAGGGACACAACAAATAATTCTGTATCATTATGGCCTATGATATAAAATTATCTAAAGTGCGATAGCAACTAAATGCCTTATCCGTTGGAGTGGAAAATTTATATACGAGTTATAGGCCACATCACACAAACTATATAGATTTTGGTAACCCTAGCACTTAACGAGTTTTACAGGGACACAAAAAATTTTCATCATTAAGACCAATAGGCTCAAATTATTTAAATTACGACAGCGACTAAACGCATTATTCAAATTAACTGAAAATTTATATACATGTTGTACGTCACCGTCACACGAACTTTATGAATTTTAGAGAACCTAATATGGTTCTTTTTCAGGGACAAAATGCAAATTTCTTTATCATTGTGACAAATGGGCTCAAACTTTAAAGTGCGATAGCGTCTAAATGCCTTATCCGATGGAGCTGAAAATTTATATAAATATTATAAGTCACTGTTGCACTAACTATAAACATTTTGATGAATCTAGCATTTGTAGGTTTTTACAAGGACACAACGAAATATTCTTTATTATTATGATCTAAGTGTTCGGTAAAATAGAGTTAAATTAAACATCATGTACTATATAAAGAAAAATACTTAAACCCCCTATTATAATTTTCTCTCTTTTGTTTATTTAACGACTCCTCTTACTTTACTTTATCTACAGAACCATTAATTACTCAATGTTCGGAAAGTCGAGTGGAGTCACTCCAGATTTTTTTTCTCTTCTGGTCACAGTTTTTGCTGAAATATATGAAGTATAATATGCTCTTACACTACTAACGTTTCAAGATGATTTCTAAAGAACTTTTCTAGATATTTGGCAAAACGTCTAAATTCGAAAGTGTCCAAAATACTTATTGGTAGATAATGTATACAGCACAACCTTAAAATGATTTTGCAACAATTTTCAAGTATAATCTCACTATATTCCAGTTCATTCGGGTAGCCTTTGTAAACGAATGGTGAATGATTTTTAGATCTTATTCGACACGAAACATTCTTTTATGCATATAAAAAGTATGTGTTCATTTCATTTTGTTTAGTGCAGGTGTAGACAGAGCCCGATTAAGCTTTGAAGCTAGGGGAAGCTCAGTATCATTTCTGGGATCACCTTTCATTTCGAATTTTTTTTTTTTTTTTTTTTTTTTTTCCATTCATATACCTGGGTGGTTTCTACACAAAACATTAAAATCGTATAACTTATTAATTAAGAACATTCAGATCTTTAAGGCTGAATAACAGATTTTTCCCGAAATACTGAGTGTTTTATCTTGCTTTAGGCGACCTTTCTCAGAAAAAATTCAATCTGAGGGTGAAAATATGAAACAGAAAATCCAAGAACCTGTTTTTAGTCATTTTGGGGCCCCCTCTTAAATTTTAGAGGGGAAGCTTGTGCTTCCTGAGCCTTTTGGGTAATCAGGCCCTGGGTGTAGATGCTAAACTGTAACTGTAGTCCCTGTACACGAACCATATGCTTGATCCCAAGGAAAAGTTTAACTCTCAACATCCCTATAATATAGAGATTTATAATACCGAGTTTGGAATTTCTGCTACAGTTTGTTCTTCGGATATGCTGATAACAGATAAATAACACACACAAAGAGACCAACCACTAAAAACCTATTTTTATCATTCAGGGGACCTCCAAACTTGTAAATATAAGGAAAACTAATTTATTAGAAAATTTGATCCAAAAACAATACTTTCTTTACCGTATATATATATGTGTAAGTGAAAATAAATATATAAGTATATTTTTATCATTAAAAATGTGATATTCATTAGAAAATAGTTAATATTTAAAAATACTATCTTATAATGTCACCCTTCATTACAAATGCACACACTGGCATACAACTGCACAATAATTAGTAGGAAATAGGCATCTGGTAAAAGACAACTGAAGCTTAAGAGCGATTAGCCTTGTCTCGAAAGGATTAAGAAGACGACAGGTGCAGTCTCTTCCTGATAAACTGACACAAACAACTGGTGTTATCCACAAATCTTGAGTTTGAAGATTACGGAAACATATACGCCGGACATTTCTAATGATATACGATGAATTTCGTATTTAAAAAAATATTTTCATCTAATTTACAGTATCTCCAAAATATTTCTGGTTTCGTTCGATTTTTCTTGAAAAGACAGACATTAGTTTACTTAATAGTGATTGTATTGTTATATTTTTAGCTGCTAAGGCACATAAAAAATATTATTAAAAAGGATTTTTCCATGTCACAATAATGAATGAATATATCACGTACGTGTACAAATGCGAAATCTGTATATTCAAAATTTACTATATGTTTTGAGGACTAAAAGATTTAGAGTAAAAATGCCAAAATAATAATGTAAAAGTTAGTGTGTCAATGAAAATAAGGAAGCCCAAAGAAATATTTACACGATGGAATTTCTTCATATCTAAAAGTGCTGCGCTTTAACTGAGAGATATACAGGGATGAAAGAGTTCCTCTTTTTTGCTACCACTACTTTCCAACGAAAATTTCTAATATATAAAGTTACAAAAATAACTGTAAAAAAATATGATAAAAAGTTTTTGTATAGAAATATACTGGTGACAGAAAAGGAGAAACTCTTTCATCCCTGGGCATATGTTCACGATGTTATAAACGCTCTAAAACTCTATAGTATGCAATGTACTCCATAAATAAAGTTAATGCCTTTGAGTAAGGGAGATCGCCAATATTGACTAGATGCAATAAAATAGAGAAACTGATACATATTTAGTTATATTACTCAATTGCTGTATTAATATTTAAATAACAGTTAGAAGGAGATTATTATTTTTTTTTATTTTATTATTTTTTTTTTTTACATTGAGAAAAGTAATTGTAGACTTTCATTAAATACCAGTCTATGTTATTTGATTAAGCAGTATTATATGATTTTATTGAAAATTATTTTAAGTCTAACACATACGAAAAGTTGAGGAACGCCGTTTCTACAAAGAAGTAATGAATAGCTTATAAAACTATTTCTCTGTAAATGAAGTAACGCTTACCAAGTAATTATTCTGCAAATAAAACAGTCTTTATCGATTAATTACTCTGTATAATTGAAACATATATTTACACTTAGAGAATAACTCCGTCGCTTTATTTTTCAATTCAAACCATTAGAACTCATTGACCACACCAACTTCATTTCTACTCGTTTATTAGAAAAAATGTATTACTGTTTCTAATAGCAACAATCTTATATATTCTTAAAGATAGTAAGTTTGGAACACTGGCATCATGTAAATATATTGGTTTAATTAAGAACTTTCTTTTACTTTAAAATATTTCAAAGAAAATATATGGTAATAATCTTTTATTTAAATTTGATAAGATATAATGACGTAGTAGATCGAAAATCAAGCCTTCTTGGGGAAGCGTTAGACAGTATTAAAAGTTAATTATTGTGATTTGATATCTAACAACTTTATATTACTGTACTGCATTATCCCTATTATTTCGTATATCTATAGTTGCACATTTTTAAATGCTAGAATGGTTGTTGTCGATGGCCAATAGGAAATTTCTTTATTGAAGATTTTAGTGTTCAAGCTTTTAAAGTTTATCTGAAAATAACCATTTTACAAGAAAGAGTTGAAAAATGTTTTTAACTTTGGTTTGTCTATCTATCTGATTTTCTCCGTTCTAACAGTTCCAGATAATTTGAGTTTGACATAAAAATGATATAAAATGCCAAATAATCACTAAAACATGTTTCCTATTGAAAATAGTAAAAGCGGTATTTATGGTTCGTTTACAGGGACACTCAAATGAAGTCAGATACGTTACTGTTTATGGTAATTTACTGAAAACATTTTAGTGACGTTATAGTAAATTAAACATAAGAAAATTAAGAGGCACGTTTAAAAACATCGCTGTATAGCTTATAAAGAAAATGATCGGTATAGCATTTATTCTTCATATTTAAGACCTCGTAACAAAAAAAAAAAAAAAAAAAAAAATGGATTCAATACGGTTTACAGAAAGGAATTGGAAGTACATTTTCAATGGGATAACTCATTTTTAAAAAAACTAAATTTCAGAATTCGATATAGTACATGTAAAACATTGTATAGTTAATATGTTTTAGAAAAATGCACAAAATAAATTGAAAACGTTATTTTCTATTACATATAACTAGAAGTGCGTTTTCAATGTTACTACATCTTTAGGATGAACATTTCGGTCTGTTATAGCGTCTATTGCTATTTAGTCAGCCGTACTTATATCTATGTCTGATGTTTACTTTTATTCGGATACTGAGGTTGAGGTCTATACAGAGTGGGTTAGGAATTTTGGAAACCTCTGGACATCCCCTATTAGGGACCCTTGATAGAGAGAGACTGGACATTATCGCGCCGGCTTTTTGACGAAATTCTCCATTTTAGTGCCAGTTGCTCCATTGCTTATCATTACGCTGAGAAGAAATTTTGATTATTTTACGGCATAATCGAAAACGAACTTATTTATTACATTTTTACTTTGTTAGGAGATAAATTGCTTTAATTCTATAATACTTTAAAAAGATAAAAATGCATAATTATTTATCTTATATCATGCTTTAAATACTTTGAATTCTCTTATTGCATGCTGTTTTACGTATTTATTTCCTAACATATGAGATAATTACATTATTTATTTGCTAGCTATTAGTTTTTAAGTTCTGTTGTGCAATATATTTAATATGTTAGATCTCAATGCATTTTTCTGATATATTTTAAAATACATATTTAAAATAACTATATAAAAATATATTTTTTGATTTTTTGCTAGTACGCAAAATGTATCAGATTTCTTAAAATAAATTAATAAAAATAAAGAAAATAAGGTGTATATTATTTGCTAACACATGAAATATAAATTTCTTTTAAATAATAATTGCCATAATAAATTTTATAAATAATATTTAAATAAGTAATTATTTTTATTTACATAATATTTTTAAAAAAACTAAAAAAAAAAAAAAAAATCAATGAAATAAGCAAATGTAAATAAAATAAATAAAAACATTTTTTAATTTCTAAAGATATTAGTTAATATTTTTACAAATTATTATGAATAAAATTTTTATTTTTAATATTTAACTAAGTCATTATTATTAATAATGAATAACTGAAATAAATAAAATATGTATTTTTAGCTTGAATATTACGTAAATATTTTTGTAAAATAATAAAAAATAATTTCTGTTCTTCTGCCGTAGTTTTACATTTATTCGTGAATCACTTGACAAAAACTAAGATTACCACATTTTTGTTAATTTTCTAACTTTTTATATATAGAATGTATGTCCTCAGAAAAAAATAAGGTAGAAAGGCATTCACTAAGGTAGAACTGATTTCACAATCAACGTATTTTGCTTAATATAGAAATATACAACAAAATATTCCTCTGTTTTCCGATAGGAATTGAAAAAGTAACCATGTCGAAGGTTAAAACAAAATTCGTTTTTCTTCAAATTCTTTTTCTTTAAGACGAAAAAAATTGCACATTTATATTCGGCATTACTTTTTGCACAAATTTAGCGCAATTTTATTTCATTTATGTTGTATAGTAAATAGTCAATCGCGAAGAAAAAAGCATTACGTACTACGGGGATCGCTCCGAATTGGCACTAAAATGGCCGACTTTCGGTCAATGTCCAGTCTATATATATATAGGATCCCTAGCCCCTACCTACCTAGACTACGCCAAGTTTAACGGGTTTGATACCAACCAAAGGGGTGAATAATGCCAGATCACCGCATGGCGACCAACTACTCAACGAGCTACTTGAGCATCCCATAGAAGTGTCTGAAGGAACTAGGTTAAGACTTCTAACTGTAGACTTCTACTTTGTAGATAGGACTTCACCAATGCGATTTCACATCACGCTAAAATTACGCATTAAGTGTTTAAAATGATGTTAGATAAATGATATTCTAATGCAAAATATCTTCATATATCTTTAAATAAAGACAAAAAAACAGTATAACCACAATACAAAAGCATGCTATGCGACGCCAAATAGAAAATATAGGGTTAAATTAACAGTTGAATTTTACTTACCAAAGAATTGACAGAATACATATGTGTTGGTTTCCGCAATGCTTCAATAAATCCTCCAAGAGGGCCTACTTCGGCGTTTCACGAAGGAAAATACTCTCGGGGATCTCATTCATTCGATCCTTCGAAAACACAAATACTGAGTACAGATCGCTCCACGAAACACTCTGTGATTGGGTTCGCACCTAAAATTTAAGTAAATTAGTATAACATAAAGCATGGCGAAGATCAAAATTTAAAAAGATCAATATTTAAAACGCATGCAAAAGATCAAATTTTCGACTGTCTTCATTTATAGTTTACTTTCTTTTATATGATAGAGAAACGGTTGTTTTCGACACTGAGTTTTTCCTATAACTAGTGGATCTGCAGATCAGGAGCCTCAACGTCCTATTTGCATCAGACATTATTCAATAGGTCATTTTTATTTATTCCTTATTATATAATAGTATATATTGATTCGATCGACTTATTACCAAAATCAAATACATTCCTGAGGGGGGCGGCAGCCCCCCTCAACCCCCCGTTGTATCTCTCTTTGTATACCTATTTGTATATGATATAAAGTGTTACGAAATTGTAAATAATTGCATTTATTTTTGTATAAATTCTTTCATAGAGGTTTAGTAAGTTGATAAAATGCTAATTTTGTGCCTTTATAGTCGTTTTAGCGTTAAAATAGCCAAATTTTCCTTTAAAAACGCATTAAAAAGCTCCTATAAGGGAAGAAATAAATTTGGCGCCAAATTTGGCGACTATTTCCCTCCTTGGCGATTTTTTTGGCGATCTTGGCGAGAAAATCCTTATTAGGGATATACCAAATATGGAAGCTCTAATCTCATTGGCTGATGTGATACGAGAATTTTCCAGAACAGTCTGTTTTCGATAGAAAAGTATAAAAGGAGCATTATTTTCGCCAAGGCGGTCAGTCTCAGATCTATATCAGTTTCGTCAAATGCTTGCTCAATGGGCTCATGAATATGTGTACCAAATTGCAAGTCAATAGCGTTATTTTGGGTGCCGCTATCGCGGTACATACAAATTCTTCCCATAGGCCGTAATGGTAAAAAAAACTTTGGCGTGTCCCTGTACGCGAACTTACAAATGGAATGCACACCGAAAACTATACAGCTAATTTCGTGGGCATCATGAACATGTGTACAAAATTTCAAGTCAATAGCGTGTTTTTTGCAGCCGCTATCGCATGACAGACAGACGGAATCCAAAATCCTTTTGAGTCTCAACAGAGGGCCTCCATTCACATTTGGGCAAAAATTGGAAGTCAATAGCTTGATTTTTGCGGTGGCTATCGCGGTACATACAGATTCTTCCCATAGGCCGTAATCATAAAAAATCTTTGGCGTGTCCCTGTACACGAACTACAAATGGAATACACACCTAAAACTATACAGCTGATTCCGTTGGGCTCATGAACACGTGTACCAAATTGCAAGTCAATAGCGTGATTTTTGTGGCAGCTATCGCGGTACATACAAATTCCTCCCATAGGCCATAATGATAAGAAAAACTTTGGCGTGTCCCTGTACACAAATTACAAATGGAATACACACCCAAAACTATACAGCAGATTTCGCGGGGCACATGAACACGTGTACCAAATTGCAAGTCAATAGCGTGATTTTTGTGGCCGCTATCGTGATACATATAAATTTCTCCCATAGGCCGTAATGATAAGAAAAACTTTGGCGTGTCCCTGTATACGAACTACAAATGGAATACATACCAAAAAATATACAGCTGATTTCGTGGGGCTCAAGAACATGTGTACCAAATTTCAAGTAAATAGCGCTTTTTTGGCGGCCGCTATCGCGCGACAGACAGACAGACAGACAGACACAGCCCAAAACCGTTTTGAGTCTCAACAGAGGGCCTCCACTGACGTTTCGGCAATTACAGTTTTGAGGTTTTCAGCAAAATGAAGTTTTTAACAACTGGTCTGTGTCTGTTATGAACATAACTCAAAAACAGGTATTAGCAAGAAATACAAGTTCTATATTCTATATTTATTTCTATATGACATAGTGATATTATTTCAAGTAATAAATCAAATGGTCCGATAGAGATCTGACAAATGTTCCTTGTACAGGGAGTTACAAAAAAATTCAGATGTATTATGTTATGGGCGAAATTACAGCCATGTATAATCTAAACCAGACCTGTCCAACATAAAACTCTTGACGGACCGCAATGGAAATATATTTCACACATGTGGGCCGCATTGTATAAATGCATGAAGCTTATACATATAGTCATTCTTTTTCGATGGGCTCGTGAGGATTTAAAACAGAAAATATGTATATTAAATACATTTTTATTTATTAAATAAATATAAAATAGTCAAAACTTCTGATTAAACATTCATAAGCGTAATAGTAAGATTCTGTTATGTTATCTGATCAATAGATCAGATAATATTTTATTAACATCAATGAGCGCGATATTTGTTTATTTAGCTACCTTAATTGGTATTTTTCATTTAAAAAGTGAGAAACAATTTATAAATTTTAGGTGTTTTAACCGAAGATGTCAAATTAGAAATTTTCTGAATTCTGTCGCGGGCCGCAGAACCTTGTACGGCGGGCCGCGATTAGCCAGGCCTGGTCTAAACTAAACAAATTCATACATATTTGTTTTATATGCATAAAAGCACGTTTTACGTCGAATGGGGTAAGTATTTATTCTTCGTTTAATAAGGCCATGCAAAAGATTTCTGTATATGAGTGTTACTCTGGAAAAATTTGTAGTGCATTTCAAGTTTTTTTTTTTTTTTTTTTTTCCTGTGCCAAATTTAAATATATTGTTTGGTGCATATAGATTAGGTCGTTGCAAAAGTTCGTGCGTTTTTTTTATTGCTTCATTTCATAAAAATACATCAAATCAAATGACAATTTTTAATCAAAATACTCTCCATTACTTTCCACAACCTTTGCCCATTTTTCGGGTAACAAATGTATACCACGGCGATAGAAGCTCTCGTCTTTGGAGGCAATAAAATGATCCGCGTCCGCACGAACTTTTGCAACGACCTAAGAATTTACAGATGACTACTGAAAAGACTTGACTGCTGAAAATCAGTCAAATACATTTAAAAGAGTTGCGTAGGTGTAAATTTTCTGAGTACTTTGATTTTGTTTATTATTATTATTTAACAACAGTTTTAAATGTTTTATGAATATAGCTACAATATTTAAAAGGAATTGGAAGGGACAGTAGTCTTCCTCCTACAAAAATGCATTTCATACAAAACTATTACTGAAACACTTTTAAACTGTTATTTAAAGCACTTTGTAATTGTGAAAATACATATCACTTACTTTCCATTTTAAACTGTAATACATGTGTGTAGTAAATGCAGAATAACAGAAAGTAGTATGAGTGTCACACCAGATTATGGCTTTCTACTGATTATAATCAACAATTTGTATTCTTATAGCAGAATGAGATCGGGATCAAAGAATATATACATATACTATATCTAAAGAATATAGTACATGTATCTAAATACATATTTATATTTTCATGTATACTATTCATTTTTAAGAAATCAAAAATGTTTTTGAACAGTGATATAGAAAAGAGATCTAAATCGAATATAAAGTCTCGAGCACCCACTTTGGTTCAAAAAACACCCTATGAAATAAGTAATCTATGCTATAATTCCAACAACTATTAAGGGGTCTGGGACATCAAATTTTTGTTTTTATTATTTATTGATGAATTGCATTAATTACAGTAGGCTGCAAAATTATTCGAGCACTAGCCAATAATTCCTATATTTAAAATGTACACTTAAGACTGTTTTGCTAAGTAAATCCTTGTCGAATCATGTTCTTAGACTGATTAAGAACATGACTCGACAAGGATTTATTTAACAAAGCTGTATTAAGTGTACTTTTTTTGGCAAGGATTATTGCTAGTGCTCGAATAATTTTGCAGCCAACTGTATTTCTTCTGAAATTGGAGCTTTTTTGACGATGAAGTTGAGCAAGAAAGAATCTTTAAAAAAAATTTTAATAAAATTTTAAAACTTAAAAATTTAAACAATTTGATAAATTTAAAATTTGTTATATCTCATGAACTAATGGTTCAATTTATAAACTTTCTTCACACTTATATACAGAAAAGATTTATCTTCAATTTGTCTTCGGGATTTTTAATTAGGAGCAAAGTAATCCAAAAGTTATGCATAAAATAAGTACTTTTTTCAAATTAAAATAAAATATTTAAAAAATTTATTATTTATTATAATCAGAAATCCTGAAGACAAACTGGAGATAAATCCTTCCTGTATATAAAGGTGAAAAAAGTTTGTAAATTGAACCATTAATTCATGAGATATAACAAATTTTTAATTTATCAAAAAAAAAATTAATTTTTAATTTTTAAAATTTTATTTAAATTTCTTTTAAGATTCTTTCTTGCTCAACTTCATCATCAAAAAAGCTTCAATTTCAGAAAAAATAATTACAGCAATTCATCAATAAATAATAAAAACAAAAGTTTGGTGTCGCGGACCCCCTTAACATTACAAGTGTGATCAACACAAAAGTTTCTTCTATATCATTATAAATAACAGCGTCATTTACGGGTGAAGAAGTATAAAAATTTAATAATCCTATCTTCTCGCAATAATGATTTTAAATATGTAATTTGGTGCACTTTTAACCAATAAGTGTTAAAAATGCATGCATCTAAAAAAATCTTGAGTGACTCCACTCGACTTTCCGAACATTGAGTAACTAACAGTTTTGTAGATAAAATAAAGAAAGAGGAATTGCTAAACAAACAAAAGAGAGAAAACCATAATAGAGTGTTTTTTTCTCCATATATCACACGAGGTTTTATTTAACGCTACTGAACTTTGAGCCCTTAGATCATAATGATAAAGAATTTTTCGTTTTGTCCCTGTAAAAATCTATAGATGCTAGATTCACCAAAATGCTTATAGTTAGTGCAACAGTGATTTATAATATTCATACAAATTTTCAGCTCAATTGAATAAGGCGTTTAGATGCTATCGCACTTTTAAAAATTTGGTCTCATAGGCCATAATGATAAAGAATTTTTCTTTGTGTCCCTGTAAAAAAACTGTAGTGCTAGATTCACCAAAATCTATACAGTTGGTGCAAATGCGACCTATAACATGTGTGCAATTTTTTTGCTCAGATTAATAAGGCGTTTAGACGCTATCACACTTTTAAAAATTTGGCCCCATTGGCCTTAATGATAAAGAATTTTTCTTTGTGTCCCTGTAAAAAAACTATAAGTGCTAGATTCTCCAAAATCTATACAGATTGAGTATCTGTGACCTATAATATGGGTATAAAATTTTTGCTCAATTGAATAAGGCGTTTAGATGCTATCGCACTTTTAAGATTTTGGTCCCATAGGCCATAATGATAAAGAATTTTTCTTTGTGTCCCTGTAAAAAAACTATAAGTGCTAGATTCACCAAAATCTATAAGGTTCGTACTATGGTGACTTACAATATACGTACCAACTTTCAGGTTAATCGAACAAAGCCTTTAGACGCTAGCGTGTTCACAAACATACACACATACATACATCATCGTAAAAATAGTGAAAACGGACTCAGGGGACCTCAAAACGTATAGAAACATCAAAATCTCGAATTCGGATTTTTGACATGATTACAATACTTTCCTCACTATAGTGTTCGGAAAGTAAAAATTAAGAAAGTGAATATAACAGAAGTGCCATCCGCAATATGTGCATAAATGGAATAAATTTTAATAAAAAATTATATCACATATCAAGTTTGGCGCATTTATATATCATAGAAGCGGAGATATAGCTTTCCCGAAAAAAGGAAATATTGCATCATAAGAGAACCACCTGTCGTCCGATGCATCCAAATTGAATCAGTGTAATTTTTCGTAATATCCATCTCAGATACCATGTTTGGTGCATTTGTATATTATAGAAGCTGAGACATTGGCTTCTAGAAAACAGGATTAAAATGCAGCATAGCAGCAACGCCTATCGGCTGACATAAACCCAAATTTAATCTACATAGTTTCTCACCATAGCTTTCATATATGTGGAGTTTGGTGTACTTATATACACTACACAGAAATTAAAATATAGCATTTCATTAAATGAGAGGAATTGCAACATAGCAGCGCCACCTGTTACTCGATATAATCCAGAAGTTAATCAGCACCAATTTAAAGTCACAATCCAACTAAATGTCAAGTTTGGTTAAAATACATCCATTGGTTCGTGAGATACCACGTCCACAAAGTTTTGTTAACACACACAGGCAAACAGGCATTTTCTAAAAATAGTCGAATCGTTTTTAGGATATCTTAAAACGTGAAAATCCGATACAAACTGGCAGTCTAAAATTTACATGGAATCCAAAACTTTTTGCTTATGTATATAGATGAAAGTTTTAATTAAATCGGTATCTAGAGATCTATGTCTGCATATATCTAAAATGGGCAATTAAACTGCAGTATCTCTTATAATCAGACTAATCGTCCATTAATTTTAGAGACAATGATTGTTCAACAAATGAAGGTAGAACAGCGATTCAATTGGGAGAAAATTTTGGAAATTTAATTTATTCCCAGAATTTTAACATTAATGCAATAATTCAATAATTAATTAATAATTCAATCTTTTTTGCCAATATTTTTCTTTTAAGTCTGATTTTTTTTTTCTTTCCTCAATAGAAACAACCAGGCTTTGGCCGCTAGTCACTATAATTAAATGAATAGAGATAATAATGATAATTAAAAAAAAAAAAAAAAAAAAATCGCTTTTTATATATCATTTTATTGAACAACAAAAAAAGAAGGAAAAATGAAACAAAAGCTGAAACCGCTCAAAACCTCGCCTTGGTTGATTGGAGTTAGACCCTGACTTCAGCAGCGTCTTTCCCGCCCGCACTACATCAGATTCCGGTTTCTATTACCGCGGCTACGCCTTACCCGAACTCTTTAATTTGGGTATTTATGGAAATACAGGAAGCGCTAATATTATTGAAGAACTATATCTATATCTTAACAGATATAAAAATATCTCAGCAACTACTAAACATTTTAGTTTTGGCAACAGGTATTAGCAAGACCTAGCAATACGGTTTTTCTCATCTTCGCTTTGTGATATTAAATTATGAGTACAATAAGTTTATAACTACATCAGTTAGTCGAGAGTAAACAAATTTTTAAAAAATGGTGGTTTAAAATTAATTAGATTCTTCTGACGTAGATAATTACAATCATTCGCCTTTGAAATGATGTCTATAAAGACTAATGAAACCTAACCTATAGAAAAGTATCAAATCGATTTTGTGATTTTCTCTTTTTTTTTTTAAACCTCGAAAGGTGTAAAAATATCGAATATAGAGGTCGAAAATTTTCGTAGATACCTGATGGAAAACTAGTAATAAATTATACATCCATTTACATTATGTTGTAAACATAACTATAAGCAACATTGAGCAACAAATTAGTTACTTTTTTATTTAGTTCTATTACCCGACTACCGTAGGTAACGAAAGTATTGTATTCGGTCCAAGAATTTCATATCGAGATTTCACATTTACGTGTTTTGAGGTCTCCTGAGGCTTAAAAAAAAAAAAAAAAAAAAAAAAAACGGTTGTTGGCAATTGGTCAGTGTGTATTTGTGTGTGTACGTGGGGAATCTTCTGGCTATTATATCTCGGAAACTAATAAAGATTGAACAACGAAACTTTAGAATTGAAACAGGTATGGTGTATAGATGAATTTTCCAAATTTTGGTGAAAATGGGAAAATCGGAAGTCCTTATCTCAAAAACGGCTTAACGATTTTCTTCAAAACTGCTATATAAACACTCTATTAGATGTCCTTTCGAATGATATAGTTGGTTAGTTCAGGAAAATTGATAGGTGTCCTGTATAAATAGCTGAATTTCAGGTCCTGCAAGTGCATTCCTTTCAAAACGGCTTTATGGTTTTTTTTTTTTTTTTTTTTTCAAACTTGCCATATTAACCCTCTTTTAAATATCCTTTTGCATGTAATTGTTGTTTTCTGTCAACAATTAATTATGTCAAGCTTTGAAAAAAGTCGTTATCTCAAAAACGGCTCTATCGATTTTCTTTAAAATTGTTACATAAGCCCAGTTTAGATATCCTTTCTCATGCTTCACTTGGTTATCACAGGAAAATTAATAGTCATCCTGATCAGATAGATCAGTTTTAGATTTCGGAAATTGGTGTTTCAAAAAAGAAAAAAAACTCTACCAATATATACACTAAGCGAAAAAAAAAAAAAAAATGCACTTGGATATTTTCCTTTTCACCTTTTACAACCGCCAATTTTATTGTTTAAAAAGCAAATTTTCGAACAGATTTTATTATGTTGCCTTCCACATACACTTTAGCAATGAGTCCAGTGTTAAAAACAAAATGCAATTGTCGGGAAAATTGTAATTTTAGAAATTATTTCAAAAATGGTAAGAATAAGGTAGTTAACGATGCCACAAAAAGTATTAATTCTTGAATGAAAATCAAAAAATATTTTAATACTTGAGATGGCAAAATAATTAAATGTTAACGAAATATTGGTAAAATGGTTTTTATCATGATATAAAATTTTTGGCCGTTTGAACTGGAAATTTGGCTTTAGGCGGCCATGTTGTTCATCCAAGCGAATGACCTTAAATTAAAAAGCCATCGCTTATAAAATCGGTTTGTATTACTTTTAGAACATAAAAGAGATTCAGAAAAAGTGTTTAGCATCATAATTTCTTTAACTACAGTGAAACAACTATTAAACAAAGCAGGTTTGTTTAAATGGCAGAAAATTTGAAAAAATCCCAATTCTTAGTGAAGAAAATTGGGAAAGCAAGACATCAGATGACTAAAAAAAATTAAAAAATGGTTAGTTAATTATTGGGCTGAACTGGTTCTCTCTGATGAGTCAAGTTTAATTTATTTCGAGCTAAATAAAACAAGCAGACCTGACAACGAAAATATGACCGACTTAATAAAAATCGCACTTTTAAAACAGTGACACATTCTCCGTACATTATGGTACGGAGGTGCATAACTTTTCAAACAGTAGGGCAATTTTTTATGCTCAAAGGATCAATTAGCTCGAAATAAAACTCAGACTTTTTAAAAGTGGTGCCTGACCGACTATTTTGGAGGTATCTTTGACATTTCCGCAAATAGCATTTCAAGATGATAATGCACCTTACTACGTGGCTTCTGTGGAAAGTTTATACACTTCAAATTGTCAAAATTTCCTATCAATTCCCATGAGAACCTATAGTTCTGTAAGTAATCATATCTTTTTTCACTTTAAGTTAAATCCCACAAAAGATATAGTAGAATTTCTTCTTTACCAGACATGGAAATAGTCCTCCGCTCGAAAGTGTTTAATTTATAAAAAGGCGGTGGGAGAGGGAAGAGGATTCGAAATTTGCAGCCTACAACTCTGTCAGAACTAGAAAAAATTATTTGTGATATTTGGCACATTGAAATTTCCGAGATTTATATTAAAACACTGTATAATACTATGTCATTGTGCATTAAAGCAATAATTCCATATAAAGGTGGAATTAACCCAATACAGAATACATATTTAAAAAAAAAAAAAAATTACTCAGTTCTAACAAATAAATAGTTTTATTTCATATATTAATATATAGCTTGTTTATTTCATATAATAAATCATGATAGAATACAAAGTGTATGGTTACTGCATTATGTTTAAAACGAAAGTTTAATGCAGATTCTTATAAAGTACTTCGTAGAGTGTAATAAAGCGAATTATTATATCGAAAATGTACATAGGTATCATTTCATCCCTTTGGTATTACGCAAACAAGATAGTTTTATTTGTTTCAACCCTTAAAGTTATTACAAATAAAAAAGATATAAGTCATTTTTTCTGCAGTGCGGCTTTTTTTTTTTTTTTTTGTCGTTTAGTGTATATTATTATTATTGTTATTATTATTTCTTTCTCTTAAAAAAATAAATAAATAAATAATCGCTGTGTAAACTTTGTTTTATTTGTATTTACACGCGTATTAACTTTCTCTTATCGGAAAACTTTTAGGTGTCTATTTCATTTGGTCAATTCTATGTCTTCTGATAATATTATCTCCAAATGTGCATATAATACATGTAATAGTTGGTAATGGAAATCGTGTAGTCGTTTCACACCAGATTTTTTTTTTTTTTTTTTTTTTTTTTTAAATAACCAAAATTATAATTATAATTACAATTTATATTTTTGATCAAATACTGCGGGGGCACGGATTTTATTTAAGTTATAAACAAATATCATCATAGGACAATGCCCTAGGATACCTATTTATAGTACGTCTGGATTATTTTTATACAAATAATATTCTTTACCAATTTATCTGGTGAAAAAAATAAATTGCTATTAAAAGAATTAATAAGATTTGTTAGGAAACAAACACAATGAAAATTATTAAATTTATATATAAATAGTACACCTTTATTGAAGTGCTCTTCATAATATCCCCGTTTTCTTTTCTTATTTTTACTGTCTTCTATATTAAATAGAAGAAAGTTTGGATTCGTGAAAATTTTTGATTTCCTGTTTTTGATAGATTTATTGTTTTGAGAAGTCCAGAACACGATTTGACTATTTTTAGAAAATATCTGTCTCTGTCTGTCCGTTCGTCTGTGTGTGATAAAAATTTTATGGCGAATGTATCTCAAGAACTACTGCACAGAATTACATATAAATTTATGTGTAGATGAACCTTGAAATAAATTAGTACTTAACTTAACAACTTTTGGTACCAATCTTTCAATAGGTGGCGCTGCTATTCAAGGATTCCCGAGATTTCAGTAAAAGCTATGTCTCGGAAACTACTGCACAGAACATCGTATAAATTTATACGTAGATTCACCTTGACATACATTAGTGCCTGGTGCCAATCGCTCAACAGGTTGTGCTGCTATAGAGAGATTCCGTAATTTAATAGGTGATATCTCAGGTTTCATTGCGTATAATCGAACAAAACTTGAATATAGGTCCATTATAAGACATTATACTAATTCAATTTGGGAGCATATTAGCCGACAGATGGCGCTGCTATATTGCAATTTTCTTCTAGAACGGAAAGGCTATATCTCAGGTCCTATTATATATAATTGCACAAAATTTGATTTCTGAAAGAATCATTATAAAACACTACGTAGATTCAATTTGGTTGAATATTGGCAACAGGGAGTGCAATTTACTCCATGAAAGGAAAGCTAAATCACAACTTCTATGGCATATAACTGCTCAAAACTTCATGTGTGAGATAAACATTATAAAAACGAATGCTGATATAATTTAGATATAATATCGGTCATATTTATTGAGATTTTATTTTTCCGACTGAGTGAAAATAATGCCTGGACAGTGAGTAATGCTGACCGGGGTGTCGGTCTGGATAGCTCAATTGGTAGAGCCTTGACCTTGTAAGTCAAAGATCCGGCGTTCGACTCCCGGTCCAGGCATTATTTTCACTCAGTCGGAAAAATAAAATCTCATGAGTGAGTAGTGCTGACCGGGGTGTCGGCCTGGATAGCTCAATTGGTAGAGCCTTGACCTTGTAAGTCAAAGATCCGGGGTTCGACTCCCGGTCCAGGCATTATTTTCACTCAGTCGGAAAAATAAAATCTCAATAAATATGATTTTCTTCCACAGTTGATTGTGTGATTTTAATAAAAATTATAATATCGGTCGATAGGTGTAGCTGTTATTGTGATATTTCACATGGATACATCTGAGCATTTTTTGATCAAAATTCCACCAAACTCCATATGTAAAAATTTTATTGTGAGAAGCTATGACTAAACTTTTGTATATATTTATATATATAACAGTAAGTGGCACTGTTATACAGTATGATATAGAAGAAAGTATTGTCATGATCACAATATACTAAGTTTCTATTATGTTTTTATTTGTTAAACGAAAAATACATAATCAATAAATGTAATAATGAGAATGGTATATCTAAAGGATATATCTTAGTATGTTCTGAACATTATAAAACTTTCTTCTATATCGTTCTATATAACTGCGCCACTTACAATTAAATGTGCACAAAATTTTAATCACAGCTTCTCACGAAAAAGATTTTAAATATTTTTTGGTGCAATTTTAATTAACAGATGCTGAGAAGTAGCCATGTGGAAAATCACAAAAAGTGAGTAATTGCAGATTGGTGCTTGGACAGGTGCTTGGATTGTTTATAATATCTATCCGATCCCTACAGTAACGAGATTTATTGAAATTCCCCCACCCTTCCCCCCTGGGGCGCAGGAAGCAAAAAAAGTTTGTAAGTATAACTCGGCCCCAAATTACTTCATGGTGAAGAAATTGCACATGAGGATGCTAGACTTGTGTATAAATAAAACATTATATACGATTTTGGAATTATTGATTCTTACAGGAAGGAGGAGAAAAATCGTTTTTCGGGGGAAAATTTCAGAAATTCCGGGTTTTTGAGTAAAGCTCTACTAAAAATGGTACAAAGATATTGAAAACAGTCATGTGTATTCTTTAGGATATTTCAAAAAACACGTTTTTCTTTTTTTTTGCGTGTGTGATTTTCGAATATATATATATATATATATTTTTTTTTTGGGGGGGGGGGAGGGGGGGGGTCGTTACGAAGGAACAAATTCGAGACCCCCTTTTCAGCGCTGAACTTTTCTTGGGAAATCTATGGGATCTGCGAGATTTCGAAAAACTTCGAACTTACCCGCTGGGGAAGGGGGTGTAAGAAGCGAGTAAATTTCTGCCGATGACAGTGGGAATCCAGACTCCTCACGTTGGGAGTGAGAAAAACCTCTACCGAACACAGCGGGAACTTTAACTTAGGTTATTAATATTAATAATAATATGGGATTTTGACAACTCATTTAAACAGTACCCAGCGAAGCGGGTAAAACCTGCTAGTAAATCTATATTAATAAAATCAGACTTTTGTCTGTACATTTGTCAGAATCAAAAAATTTTGCGATATTTTCACATCACCATGAAAGCCAAAAATGAGTTCAGAAAATTTTGTGTGTGTGTGTGTGTGTGTCATCGTGTCTGTAACGCTATTTTTGTCCGGGTATCACGTGAGAACGGCTGGACGGAATTCAACAGCGCTTGACAGAAATTTAGGTCTTTACCCAACTTAAAATTATATCTATCAACTTTTTCAAAATTCCCCATCAGTCCCCCCTTGAGGAGGCAAAAGTCAAAGACACGTTTTATAAGCATAACTCAACTCCAAATTACTTCACACTAAAGAAATTTTACATGGGGAGACTAACATAAGTACAAATAAAACATTATCTGCGATTCAGGAAATTTCGATTTTTAAGGGAAAAGAGGAGGAAAAACGATTTTTGGAGGAAAATTTCGCTAATTCCGGATCTTTGAGTAGAACTCTACCAAATATGGAACAAAACATGTTGAAAAAAGCTATGCGACTTCCTTAGGATATTTCCAAACACACATTTTTGATTTTCTGGGATTTGCGATTTTTTTTTTTTTTTTTTGAGTGAGTGAGAGGGGTGTGTTAAGAGGGGGGAAAATCTGGACATCCCTTTTAGAGCTAAATTTGTCCTAAGAAATTTATGGGAGCTGCGGTCACGAATTTTGGTGCTTGGATTGTTTATATGTATCCGACACCTAAGGTAACGGAATTTATCGAAATTACTCCCGTTCCCCCTTTGGGGGGGGGGGGGGGGAGACAGAAAGTAAAAACACCTTTGTAAGCATAACTAGGCTTTAAATTACTTCACAGTGAAGAAATTACACATGAGGAGACTACACATGAGTACAAATAAAACATTATCTGCGATTTAGGAAATTTTGATTTTTAAGGACAGGGAGAGGGAAAATCGATTTTTGGCGAGAAATTTTGCAAATTCCGGATTTTTAAGTAAAACCCTACCAAAAATGGAACAATGATGCTGTAAACAGCCATGCGTCATCTTTAGGTTATTTTCAAAACACGTTTTCGATTTTCTGCGATCTACTATGTTTTGGGGGTGGAGGGAGTATGTGTTACGAAGGGAAAAGTCGAGACACCCCTTTTAGCGCTAAATTTATACTGGGAAATTTATAAGAGCTGCGGTCACAAAAGTTGGTGTTTGGATAGTTTATATGTATCCGACCCCTAAAGTAACGGGATTTATTGAAATCCCCAGCTTTCTCCATGGGGTGCAGAAAGACAAAAAAAAAAAAAAAAAAAAAAAAAAGTTTGTAAGTATAACTCGGCCCCAAATTACTGCACGGTGAAGAAATTGCACATGAGGAGAGTAGACTTGAGTATAAATAAAACATTATGTACGATTTTGGAATTCTTGATTCTTTCAAGAGGGAGGGGCAAAATTGTTTTTCGTGGGGAAATTTCAGAAATTCAGGATTTTTGAGTAGAGCTCTACTAAAAATGGTACAAAGGTATTGAAAACAGCCATGCGTCTTCTTTAGGAGTTTTCAAAATTATTTGTCTTCTGCCTTTCCCCATGGGGTGCAGAAAGACAAAAAAAAAAAAAAAAAAAAGTTTGTAAGTATAACTCGGCCCCAAATTACTTCACGGTGAAGAAATTGCACATGAGGAGAGTAGACTTGAGTATAAATAAAACATTATGTACGATTTTGGAATTCTTGATTCTTTCAAGAGGGAGGGGCAAAATTGTTTTTCATGGGGAAATTTCAGAAATTCAGGATTTTTGAGTAGAGCTCTACTAAAAATGGTACAAAGGTATTGAAAACAGCCATGCGTCTTCTTTAGGAGTTTTCAAAATTATATTTTCTTTTCTTTTTTTTTTTCTTTTTTTTTTTTTTGGGGGGGGGGGGGGGAGGGGGGTGTTACGAAGGAACAAAATCGAGATCCCCCCCCCCCCCTTTTAGCGCTAAATTTGTCTTAGGAAATCTATGGGATCTGCGGGATTTCGCAAAACATCGAACTTACCCGCTGGGAAAGGGGAAGTAAGAAGCAGGTAAGTTGCTGCCAAAGGCAGTGGGGACAGGACTCCTCACGTTGCGAGTGGGAAAAACCTCTACCGAACACAGCGGGAACTTTAACTTAGCTTATTAATAATGGTATGGGATTTTGACAACTCATTTAAATAGTGCCCAGTGAAGCGGGCAAAGCCTTCTAGTAAAAAATAAAATAAGAATAGGAAATATGAAGAAAAAAGAGTTTAAATTAAACTTTTGAAAGTAAAGGCATCATCACCTATTTATCATACATCTTTGCTATATCTTATACCGTTTTCTTTTCGTTTCAATATTCCCCCTTTATTATTATTATTATTTCTTTTTTTTTTTTTTTTTTTTTCTAACATACTTTGAAGAAAAAAAAATTAGCTAATACCAGTTTAAATTTATTCACGATTTTAAACTAATATAAATTTTATATGCTATTTGGTAAAAAACATTTCAGATAAATTTTATTTTCATTTGTTTACGAGTTATGCACAAAAACAGAAAGAGAAAAAATATTTCTGAACCCTTAAAAATTAGGGTCTGATATATCAATCTGTGCACGATCCCTTACACAGTAAAAAATAAAAAATAAAAATTTCAAGCCAGATTACGGGCAACACCTGGCAGCAGAGATTCAGACAAAGCCCGTAAAAAAGCATTTGCGCCATGAATGATGTATTCCATTGCTCAACCAATAAAACTACATTTATATTTTCTGTTTCCAATACGAAGTGATTCTTTTATGACGACACTGAAAAGCTAACATTTTATATTTGAAGGGATTTGACCGTAAAAATACAGTTTGATGGCAGCTTTGAGCAAATTATGTAGATTAACGGATTTTGCCCGTTAAAAAAATAAAAATAATAAAAAAGCCAGTATTTTAAAATTGTCCAATTGTCCTTTAATGTCATCAATTTACGGCCTTTGACTGTTTAGAAAGCAAAACCGCCATTCCCCGTAAAATTATATACCCAAAAAATCCCGTGGTATTACATTTTTTTACAGTGTAGTTTTTCGCTTTGTTTAAAACATCGCTTAAAACAGTTCAACCTACGATCGATAAGATTTTGAATTTTTACGATTAAGTTGTCCAGTGCATTTGTCTATTAAAGTATACAAAGACATTTTTGTTAGCATTTCCACTTGCGAAGTTACAAATTATTTCGTATTTTTTTTCTAATGTTTTTCGTCAATTTCCCTGAAACTTGCGTTAGTTAAATTCGGCTAAAAATCTCATATGTTATAAGCAAAAATACGTAGATTTATTTATTTTTTTTAATTCCTTTTTATATTTTCTAATATAATACAAAAAGATGTCTGTGTGTGTTTGTCTCTCTGTACAGCCTACGTTCAGCGAATACGTACCGAAGAATTACAGAAATTTGCAACTGAATAGAATAAAGTGCGCTTGCAGTGGTACTGAAAATAAATTAATTAATTAATAAACAAACATTTTAATTAGTTACGGAGATAGCAATTAAAATGTCAGCGAAACTGCAATTAAAATCGGTGGTTCATTATTTCCCCCTTTATAGCATTTGCAAAGAAATAAGAAGTGAATGGGCAAAAATACGGCTATTTTTAAATTCTTATTCTTCCGTAACGAATACAAATATAAAAAATATTTCTGCATTACACAGAATAGGCCTCTGAACAACTCTTAATCGCATTGACTACACACTCTCCCGCAGAAGTCAACTGACTCATATTTGTACCCTTTGGTGATGGGGCTTGGCGGTAATTCCATTGAGAGTCTCATGGAAATTTCTAGGTCTCAGCTGTTATGCATCAGACAGCTTCGAAACTTCGAGAACCCCAAACTATTATTTTTCGCCAAATTTTGCAGCCAAGTCTCCAAATTCGTCGCCAAAACTCACCTCACTGAAATTGAATGAACTTCAGCTTTATTGACACTTTGCCTGTAAAACTACTTTTACTGCAACAGGACAATTAAGGCATGGGAAAAGACTTAATCTGTTTTAACAATATTTTCAAAAATTTAATTTAAATCCTTTATTTCATTTTTTTTTTATACGAGTAACTTTTCTTTAAGAGGAAATTTGGATCAGGTACTTGTTTTAACTAAAGGTACTTGTTTTTATTCACATTTTTATTACTTCGCAATATTCATAGTTCACAAATTAATAATTATATATATATATATATATATATATATATATATATATACACAGTCGGTAACAAAAGTGTCCGAACACTAGCAAAAATTCCTATGTAAAAAAAGTACACTTCATGCGGTTTTGTTAAATAAATCTTTGTCGATTCCTGTTCTTAGACTTGACTAAGAACAGGATTCGACAAGGATTTATTTCGCAAAACCGTATGAAGTGTACTTTTTTTACATAGGAATTTTTGCTAGTGTTCGGACACTTTTGTTACCGACTGTATATATATTAACGTGAATAAGGGAGGGAGGGGGATACAACTGTAATTTAAAATGGAATTTTTTCCTAACTGTAATGTATTCTTAGTACCATCATTTATTTATTTTATTTTATTTATTTGTTTATTTATTTTCTAAAATTATTAAACTTTTTACTTTCCTTCAAACACAGAAATAAAGGTAACATAGTTTAATATCAGTTACCCCATCGAAATTTTACGTTCTTAAGTTTATGTTTTAAACAGTTTTTCACAAAAAAGAAAAAAGAAATTAAATAACAAAAGGAAATATGAAGAAAAAAAGAGTTTAAATTAAACTTTTGAGAGTATGTGCATCATCACCTATTTATCATACATCTTTTCTGCATCTTATTCCTTTTTTTTTTTCCAATATCCCCCCCCTTTTTTTTAAAAGTACTTTGGAGAAAAAATTGAGCTAATATCACTTTAAATTTATTCGCGATTTTAAATTAATATAAAATTCTATTACTTATTTAGTAAAGAACATTTCAGTCAAATTTTATGTTCTTTTGTTTAGGAGTTATGCACAAAAACAAAAAGAGAAAAAAAAATTCTGAACGTTTGGAAATTAGTGTCTAATGTATCAATTTGTGCACGATCCCTTACACAGTAAAAAGAAAAAAAGAAAAAATTAAGCCATATTACATGCAACACCTGGCAGCAGAGATTCCAGGCAAAGCCCCGTAAAAAAATATTTGGACGATAAATTATGTACTCCCCCGTAATTTTACGTTGTGCCAAACATACAATTTCGAATTAAATTCTTTAAAATAAATTAGAAAAACAATAACTCTTTTATGTCAACCGCTCTTTGTATTAATGTATAAATAAACTTGCTCAACCAATAAAACTTCATCTATATTTTCAGTTTCAAATACGAAGTGATTTTGTTCTGTTATGACGTCAGTGAAAAACTAACACTTTACACCGTAAAAATACAGTTTGATAGCAAATTTGTAGCAAGATGACAGATCTGATGGCAAGTTACGTTGATTAGCGGCTTTTTTCCGTAAAAAAAAATGCCAGTATTCTAAAATTGTCCTTTCATGATATCAATTTATGAGCTTTGATCGTTTAGCTAGCAAAACCGTCATTTCCCGTAAAATTATACCCAAAAAATCCCGCGGCTTTACTTTTTTTTTAATAGCTATTATTTTCAAGCCTTGTTTAAAATATCGCTTAAAATTCTGTTGCTTAAAATCATTCTATTATCGATAGCATTTGGAATTTTCACAATTAAGTTGTCCAATGCATTTGTCTACTAAGTTATACAAAGAAATTTTTTGTTAGCATGTCTACATGCAAAGTTACAAATTATTTCGTAATTTTTCTAATGTTTTTCGTCAATTTACCTGAATCTTGTGTCAGTTAAATTTGGCTAAAAATAGCGTATGTTATAAACAAAAATACGTAGATTCTTTCTTTCTTTTTTAATTACATTTTATATTTTTTATTATAATAAAAGATGTTTGTGTGTGCGTCTCTCTGTACAGCCTACATTCAGCGAATACCAACTACAGAATTACAGAAAATTCCAATTGAATAGAATAAAATGCGCTTGTAATAGTACTGAAAAAAAAATGAATATATTAATTAGTTGCAGAGACATTAATTAAAACGTCAGTGGAACTGCAATTAAAATCAGTGTTTCATTATTTTTCCCCTCACAGCACATCCCAAGAAATAAGAAGTGACGGGGCAAAAATACGGCTATTCTTAAATTCTTATTCTTCCGAAACGAATACAAATATATAAAAATATTTCTGCATCATCAGAAAGCACGTTTCTTTCCGCTTCCAACAATGTAACTTTTTTTTTTTTTTTTTTTTTTTTTTTAAGTCAAAATATTGCTTTTTAACATTTTTACGAAATATTTTTCCAAATGTCCAAAATTTGGTTTTTTACTTGGATTACTTGACTACTGTAGGTAATGAGCGTATTGCATTCGATCAAAAAATTCTATATCGAGTTTTCACCGGATTTACATGTTTTAAGGTCAGTGGTTTTCGGGACATTCGAAACAGATATCGGAACCGTAAGTCCGCATATCCGAAACGGCTTTAACGATTTTCTTCAAAGTTGCTATATAAACGGATTATCCAATGTCCTTTTGTATGTATTAGTTTATTGTTCAGGAAAATGATAGGTTTCCTGTAAAAGTAGGTCAATGTGAGGACTGTCTTCAGTACGTTCTTTTAACAATGGCTGTACGAATTTTTTTCAATCTCGCGATATTAACTCTCTTTCGTATGTAATTGCTATTTTCCTGTTACCAATTGAGTTTCATAAATTTTGCTTAAAGTCAGTATCTCAAAAACGGCTCTAACGATTTCCTTGAAAATTGCTTGTATTATGTGGTTATTATAGAAAAAGTTTTCAGTCATCCTGATTTAGGAAAATCAGTTATAGATCTCAGAAATAGGTGTTTCGAAAAATGGCTATATATATTAATTTGCTATGAAAACTCTATTTTGCATGTCTTTACACATGTATCAGTTTTCTTCTCTTTCAAGAAAATTGTTATATATCTAATTTGTTAAGTCAATTTTAAGTCTTTCTGACCACATTTTCTCCAAAAGTGAATATAATACGTGTAATAGTGAGTAATGGAAGTCATACAGTTATTACACACCAGATATTTTTTTCTTTCGCATTTCTCTTTTTTAACACGCCCTATATTAAAACATATTTCTTCCATTTCTTAAAGACAGGCATTTTCAGAAAAGTCATTTCCACCTCTTTACAATGATACCAAAATAATAGTAATAATAACACGGATTTCCGTAAAATTGACACTAAACATTTTATAGTTCAAAAAGTTTTCAGAGAAATTATTTTTTTCTTTTCTTTTTTTTTTTACCGATAAAACACCGTGAGACAATCGTTTCTTGAAGAGTTTATGTATATATATTTTAATTTGCTATGAAAATTTCATTTTGCATGTCTTTACACATCTATCAGTTTTCTTCTCTTTCAGGAAAATTGCTATATATCTAATTTGTTAGGTCAATTTTAAGTCTTTCTGACCACATTTTCTCCAGAAGCGAATATAATACGTGTAATAGTGAGTAATGGAAGTCATACAGTTATTACACACCAGATATTTATTTCTTTCGTATTTCTCTTTTTTAACACGCTCTATATTAAAACATATTTCTTCCATTTCTTAAAGACAGGCATATTCAGAAAAGTCATTTCCACTTCTTTACAATGATACCAAAATAATAATAATAATAACACAGATTTCCGTAAAATTGACACTAAACATTTTATAATTCAAAAAGTTTTCAGAGAAATTCTTAAAGTCTCTGTCAATTTACAGGAATTCTTAGTTAAAAAAGAATAATCGAGATTCTCAATCTTTATTCTGTATTTTTACCTAATTTTATTATTTAATTAAAATTAAAAATGACTGCTTCAGAAAAAGCATTCTGAGTTCGAAATATATTCTCACCAATAATTAATTAAATTAATATTAGTTATTAAAATGAATATATAAAATAAGTTTTTTAACATCTCCGTTTATTTTTCTCTGCAATTTTACGTAAGACTTAAGATAATACATGACACGGAGTTTTCTATTGAAAGTTTTAACAGTGTAAGGACTTGAAAAACTGTGTTTTTAGGATTTTGAGAGTAAGATTTCTTTTAAATTTCTTTTAATTTGTATATTTTGTCTGAAAGCAATAGTCTTGTTGTCTTAATAAATTAATAGTTGAATCTTATTTAATAATATTTCCCAAAAGTCATGACTTAATAAAAGTTCTAAAGCAAGTTTGCGATTTTCTTTTTGAATGAAAGATACACAATGTACTAGTATATGTCTTTCTGGGATGAAATTCCGAAATTCATAAAGCATTCGTGATTACACCGGCATCTAAACTTATCTCATCTAAAACTATCAAACAATGAGGTTAGTCAATACAGAGAACAATGGAGATCAGCTCTTTACCTTCTTTATTCAGTTTGTTTAGTCTGGTAAATTTTTAAAACTTCTTTCTTCTTGAATTCTTTTTTTAGAATATGTTCGTGAATATACGCTGAATAAAATTTTAAAAATAAAACAGGTATATAATAATAATAATAAAGATAAGCTATTGCTAAGAGGTTTTAGAAATATCTCGTAATCAATAACTTGGCGAAAATAGTCATTGAAAAATACAAGATTATTAAACTAACGTAATTAAGGAACTTCGATCGCAGAGGAATACTGCACGTTTCTTATTGATTTTTCATATTCAATTTGAAAAGATCACGAGAAAACGTTTTTTTTTTTTTTTTTTTTTCCCTTTCACTCTTCAATTTTGCTTATTCACTCAAAAACATGTTTATATTTAACTTTAGAAGAGAGAAAAAAAAAAAAAAAATGAAAGAGGAAGGCTGATACTATTTTTGTATACCCAATATATTAATAAAATGCATAGTTTCTATCCATCTTTACTCTTTGTATTGAAAATTGTCTCTTGTCTGAGAAAGAAAATTGAGAATCGACTATTAACAGGTTTATTTATAATCTTTCTACAAGCATTTAGTAGCTGATGCTTTCCATAAATTTTTGCGGAGTAAAATCTTTTAAGATAAGGCCTTAGTTTGATATTATGGGAGACACGCTCGAAACTGATATCACAATGTATTGAAATAAAGGGGGTAGGGTATGTTTTTAAACCATTAAATAATATGAAAAAAAAAAGTTTAACTGAAAATATGACATTACAGTCGCAACGATGTCCTGAGAAAAATATAAAATTTTATCCGTGATTTTAAACGAATAAAAAGTAAATACAAATGACAAAAAAAAAAAAAAATAAATAAATAAATAAAAAATAAAATAAAATAAAAAAATAAAAAGAAAGAAGATTAAAATAAACATATCGTCTGTGTTCATATATAGCTAAGCAGATTTTGATATAAGATAATGTTATCATTTAAAAAGTATCATGTAAATCGATGTTAAACAATTTAAACTTGCATGGGAAAAAATTAATAAATTTAGGGTATTTAGGTATTAATAAACTAGCGACGATTTTGATGAATTTGTGCTGAAGTTTATTTTTATAAATAATTAAATTTAAATTACATTTAATAACTCGAATAGATGAGATGTGCTGTTAGGGGCACACACCAAAGGAAAAAAAAATCCTGTTTGACTATTACTATTATAAATAAATAAATTTCACAATGACTGGTTAAAAATAATTTTCATTGTGAAAATTATACGAAATTTTATCCTATACTGCCATATTAAAAATGGTGAAAAGACAGGGTGATAGTGTTATTTGTTGAGCGATATATACCGAAATGCAATCCACTCTAATTTAAGTATAGGTCCAACTAAATATCAAATTTGGTTAAATTCTGTTCATTGGTTAGTGAGATACAGCGTCCACAAAATTTTGGTAATCCATACGCAGGCAGACATTTTTAAACTAGTATGTTGTGGCCACCCCAAGATTTTCTTTTATATTTTACTATACAAATTCACTCAGTAACTATATTAAAAAAAAAAAAAAAAAAAATACGATTTTTTTTCAAAATTTATTTTCGTTAAAAGTAAAAAAAATCGATAACTTTGTTTTAAATTATCACATATTTATAGTTCAACCATTCGTTTCAAAGGTATTCACGATACCTTTCGAAAGATATCCATCGTGAAAATTTACCCCCCCCTCCCCCCGAGGGGTACTTCCCTCCAGTGGGGGAAGCGATGCCCCCACATGCACAAAATTTTTTTCCTAATTAACTACTACTATTATCAATAGTTCATATTAATTTTACAATCACAGGTTAAGAATAACTCTCATTATGTACATTTATACGAAATTTTGTTATATACTGCCATGTTAAAAATTTAGAAAAAATACTATCACAGCGCCACCTGTTGAGCGATTGATCCCCAAATCTAATCAGCACCAGTTTATGTCAGGGGCCAACTAAATACCAAGTTTGGTTAAATTTCGTAAAAAAAAAAAAAAAAAAAAAAAAAAAAAAAATATATATATATATATATATATATATGATTTTTTTTCTAAGTTTTTTTTCGTTAAAAGTAAAAAAAATCGATAACTTTGTTTTAAATTATCACAGATTTATAGTTCAACCATTCGTTTTAAAGGTATTGACGAGACCTTTCGAAAGATACCCATCTTGAAAATTTACTCTGCTCGAGGGGGGACTTCCCTCCCAGGGGGGGGGGGGGGCGAGGCTCCTACACATACAAAAAAAAAATTTCCAGTTGACTATCTCTATTATAAATAATTCTTGTAAATTTCATAATGATTACTAAAACATAATTCTCTTTATGCACATTTATACAAAATTTTGTCCTATATCACCATGTTAAAAATTTAGAAAAAGCGGGATGGCAACGCAACCTGTAGAACATTTTTTACCAAAAGTTGATAGGCACTAATTTATGTCAAGGTGAAACTACATACGAATTTGTATGAAATTCTGTGCAGTAGTTCCTGAGATACAGTTGCCACAAAATTTTGTCACACACACACAGACAGACATTTTCTAAAAATGGTCAAATCGTGTTCTACAGCTCTCAAAACGTGTAAATCCATCAAAAACCCGAGGTCTAAAATTTTTACGAATCCAATACTTTCTTCTATTGAATATAGAAGAAAGTAAAAATAGTCAAATCGTGTTCAAGACAATTCGAAATTGGTAAATCCATCGAAACCAGGAGGGGATATAAATATAATAAAAAAGAAAATGTACCAGTGAATATTTAAATTAATTCTACTTAAAAAAGTAAAATTATGCATCATTCGTAAATTCTGAAAAAATTTCCCACATTTGTAGGAAAAGTAAATAATAACGTAGGCAAATTTATATTTATTTATTTATTTTCAGACTGAAATATATAAAAAAAAAATTAGCATTAAAAAAAAAAAAAAAAAAAAAACTCGCATGCTGTGATTATTACAAAACTTTTTTTTTCTATGTCATTGCATATATAACAAACGCAACCTACTGGTTAATATGCACGAAAGTATAATCAACATAGATTCTCCCAATAAATATTTTACATATGTAGTTTGGTGAAATTTTATATAATAAATTCTAATATATAGCTAACTGGAAGTTGTTAGAAAGTGAGTAAAGCCAATGCCACTTATACCTTCAAATACACACTCAAATTATATCAGCATGTTTTTTCATAATGGGCATATACAATCTATAGAAGCTGAGATATAGCCCTCTCATAAGTGGAAGAAATTGCAGTAAAACAGTGCCATCTCCTGGCGGTGTCAAGAGCTAATCACCACTAATTTATATCAATGTCCAATAAAATATAAATTAGGGCAGGTGCTCCAGTGATTGGCATGCTCCAGTAATTAACGTCTATCCCGAAATAAATAATAAATAATAAAATCATATATTTTACATACAAGAATTCTAACATTTTATGTCAAACACTGGAGCATAGGGTGGTAATAACTGGTAAAATGAATAACTAGCAGTGTCAAGCACTGGAACATAGGGTGCCAATTACTAATAACAGGAAAAACTTAACAGTGTCAATTACTGGAACACTGAGTGGGTGTCAAATAAAAATTCATAAAAAAAAAAGTTATCAAATGTATATACTTTAACGTATATGTGGTTCTGAATGTCTTTCATACCATATGTATTAACTTAAGATTTCTAAAAATATTTTCTGATGACTAGAACATTAAAAACATCAGAGATTGCTCTAAAAGTGTCAATCACTGGTGCACTTACCCTATATGGACTTTCATACATTATTTCGGGAGATACAGCACCTTAAAAATTTTTGTAACGCACACACTCACAGATATTTTCTAAAAATAGTTAAATCTTGTTCAGGACATCTCAAAATATGTAAATTCATCGAAAAGCAAGAATTGGTGTTTTGGATCAAGTCCGATTGATTACACGAGGGTCCTAAGACTGGTGCCTTCCATGGAGGATTTCTAAGAGGTCCTAGCCATTATTTACACGATTTTCGGTGAAAACCACAAAAAATACTAACGGTTAGGCCGATTAGTGCAACCTGCTACCAAACCCATCACCTCTTGTCTACCAGTTACAAGAGCTGGACTTTTCGGCCACTGGTGACATTGAAAAGCAAGAGTCGAAAACTTCATGAATACTTTCTTCCTGTACATAAACAAAAGTATTTAAAAAAAAAAAAAAAAAAAAAAAATGGAGAAAGAAAGAAATGTAAAGAAAAGAAAACCAAAAAATTACAAATTCAGTTTCAGGAAATCGAATCAATTTAGTGAAAACGTACGTTTTAAATTTGAAAAAAAAAACATAATAGTTGCCGAGCGGTTCAACGCTCAAAGCTGATAGACGGGAAGTGCTCGGTTCGATTCCAAGTCGCGCTCATCGACCTAGCCGTTGGGACTTTTCCGTGGTTTTCGCCGAAACCCGCGTAAACACGGGCTAAGATCCCTTAGAAAAACTCCCACGGAGGCCATCCTCCTTAGCCCCAGGTCCCCAGTGTAGACAATTGGCCTTAATCTCAATATCATAAGAGCTGATATAGCTTTAAAAAATAAAAATGTAAACATTTAATTACAAAAAATCATAAATATCAATTGCGTTGACATAATATAGACAATTGGTTATATAAAAAGTTGTATTATTGTAATTTTGCATAATTCGTTCTTTTTTAAATTCCCAAGTTAATTAATGATTAAATAAAAAAAATATTTAAAACTATAATAAGAGCTTAGTTTTTCCTTAAACAGATAGTGGTGAAAGAGATAAAGTAAAAGAAATAATAAAAAAAAAATCCTTAAATTATATTTAAGGGATGGTGAATTGTTATAAATATTTTTTGTAAATTACTACATTATGATTATAAAAATTTGCCTATATATGCATTGAAATATAACGATGTTAAATATATTAAAATTTCTCGAAAACTATTGAAAATAAAAACAAATTAAGTTAAAATTTTATTTATTTATTTTTATTTAAAAATGTTCTTTACTTACTAGCTTTTAATTTTTTCCCGTCGATTTTACATTATTGTAATTTAACAATATATTCTACACTATATTTGAGTATTTATAAATTCATCAATAAATGGATTCTTTTGTATATATTTACGTGTGTGTTTGAATGTTAAAAATTTGCCAGATTAAAAAATAATAATAATAATAAAATTAGCCCGTCCATGAATCTACAAAGTAGTGCACAAATATGTTTAAAATGTATCGTTAAACTAATATAACAATGTAAAAATGAAGTAGAAATTTAGTTAACAGGGAACGTATTAAAAATTTAAAAGAAAAAAAAAATAGAATTATAGTTTTATTTATTTATTAAGGTTGTTTTCGAGAAATTTTAATATACTTAACAGTTAGATTTCAATGCAAACGTAGGCAAATTTTCATAGCTTTAAAACAGTAATTAAAAAATATATATATATTTTATAACGTTCACTATCCCTTTAAAACAGAACAGTACCAGTGGCCGAGAGATTCTGCACTTGAAACTGGAGGGCCGAGGTGCCGGATTCGATCCAAATCCGCGGTCTTCGGCCCAGCCGTTCGTTCAAAGCTTTCTGTGATTTTTCTCCTAAACTAGCACGAATATGGGATAGGAACCCTAAAGAAAGATATCTATATTTCCCCTATAGGCCCTAGTGCAATCAATCGGCTTAAACCACACAACTTTTTGTTAGAAAACTGTCCGACTTATAAATGATTTGATATTCACTATAAAAATTGTTAAATAATAAGGGATCAAAATAAATTTATTTGTTAAAAATAAATAAATAAAAATTTATCTACATGCAAATGCATCAAAAGAGAAATGACTACCCTATTGCCGTAATTAATGGCGTATAATCATAACTGAATCACATAAATTTTATTGAAGAGGCTTGTAAATTAAATTATTATCAACTTCAAAAAATGATAAATGTTAAAAATGACTTAATTTTTTTATTGGTACATAAACATTTTAAATTGTTAAAATATTGAAAAAAATACTAATCAACCTAAAAATAAAGGCATACATACACGGAATCTGTATATCTTACTTAGATAAGAAATAATTTTACATAAAATGACAATTCAAATTAATAATTAAAACTTAATTTTAATAATGCTTAGTAATAATAATACTGATAAAAATGTATGATCAGTCTAAGAAAAAAGTATTAGTACCGTTACTTAAATAGAGTTATAAGGATGAGGAAAATTAATATTTGCATTAGATCAATAAGTATGAGATGAATTTAATAAATATATAATTTCTTAAATAAAATAAATGTAAAGAAACATTTAAATAATATGATTTTAATAATTATAATAATGCAGAGTAAAAATCAACTGTCCTAAGATATGAACACATGTTAAAAGAAATTATCACAGAAAAATTCAAACAAATTTTCAAAACTTTATAAAACAAATACATTATTAAAAATAAGACCCTTTAAATATTACAGTATTTTACAGCATAAATTAAATATTATTAATTAAATTTCGCAGTAAGGAAAAAAAAAATCTCTTTTAAATACCGCTATCTCTGAAATAAAGGTCATTCACACGGACCAAATAAAACAAATATGACTAATAGAAACGGCGCAATACACGCCGGTTTTCACAAACTTAGTACATTTATTGAAACTGACAGTCTAAAATTCATTCAGTTTAAGCATCTCATATATCTAGTTTTACTCATTATTAGAAATCGGAAGGATAAATTTAAATATTTAAATTTTAAACGTTAATAAAAGCAAACAGGAAATAAATTCACTCTTACCTGCTATCAGTTAAAGCTGATATTCTTACACAGATTATAAATTAAATTTTCCACACAGTCCAGCACTTTCAGATTGTTGAATATCATTCACCATTTTTTTAGCTGTAAAATAAATTTCTTTACTTAAAATCCATGTTTTCATCAAGAAATGCAGATGAAGCAGTGTTCACTCTAGAGACGTTTCTACTCTTCTATGCTGATTACTGATCACTGAACTAAAGGTCATTGACATCTAACGGAGCTTACGGTCATAGAACTGGATGTATACAGAAAGAAAATGTGGTTAAGGGTTAACGTGCCATTTAGAAGGTGATTTTGATTTCTTTTGAATTTTTAGTAGACTTTATGTGAAAATGAAGACCGGTGTCATTTAAAAATGTATTTTTTAATCATATTTGACTCATTATATATAGTAAAAGTGGTCAAATTTATTTTATTTTCGATGACACAGATGTAAATCATGATTAAATATCACATTTTTCAGTTAATAAATACGATACTAGATGGCGCCACATCAATTGTAATTCCAGACAACTCCGCAGACAACTTTGTTTACTATGGAAAAATGAATGAAATTTTGCCGGTGTCTGTATTTTTGGGTGATGCAAGACGTAAATTATGAAAAATAATCGCATTTTTAGAAACATATATAGAAAAACAGAATGTAATCGCTTAATAAAGTGAAATTTTGTAGAAAGTTTTTTTTTTCTTTATTTTTATAAATGCGTTTTACGTATGAATAATATGAGTTAGTAATGTTTAAGTTAGGCTTATTGATTTATTGTACAATTAATTATAATTAAGCCCTTCATTAAAAATGATTTCAAAGATCTCATCTAAATAAATTATAACTTTAAAACCATGGAAAATAATAGCCAGTTTACCATTGAAAATATTGAAAGGGTAAGTTTTTATACTTTTCATCTTTTATTTATCTCTAAATTTGTAAGTTGTCTGATTTTAAATTGTTCCTAACTGCACAAATAGATTGTAATGAATATGTTTTTAGATAAAATCAGTCATAAAATATTCTCTAAACTAAATCACCAGTAAATAAGTAAATGAAACTCCATTATAAGCATCTTGCTATTTTGTTTAAATACCTTCATATTTTAACATACCGTTATTCATATTTTTACCTCATGTATTTTTGAAAAATAACCAAAGTTAATTCTTGTAATGTTTTTATAAAAAAATATAAATTTCATTTTATCCAATAAAATAATTACACATACTTTTGGAATATGTCTGTTATTTTTTATCTTACATGATTATAATTAATATGAATAACCTTAATTTTTTATTCTTTTATGTTGTATAGTTATTAATGCTTTTTGCTTAATTTCTGAGTTTGTCAAAAAGTAAATTATTACCTTCTGCATTTATTAAACCATAGTAGTAGTTAGCTGAAACAGTGTTAGTTTTAGATAGAATTTATTATTTTTATGCTTCATAGAAATTAGTAAAAAGCAGCACAGTTAAAAAATATGTAGAGAAATTTTATCATATGAAAAAAAATGAAATTCTTACGGAAGATGATAATAGTAGCATACCCATTTACACTTACAGAGAAAAATCTTAGAAGATCTGAGAAAGTTATTATATTCTAAAAATATAGACAAAGAAACAATAAAATAGTCAGTCCTGGGAGGAAAGGAAGACTTATTCTCTGTATATATGGTGCCCTCAGTCAACTAAATTAGTTGAAATTCAAATTATGATGTTTAATCATCATGCTCAAAAGAATAAACTTAATTTACAAGACACGTGTTTAAAATACATAAATATTTTATGTTGAGAGGAATATATTTAATAATTTCATGTGTGGTATTTGTGGAGATATAAATATATGTGAACAATGGATTATGACTCTGTGTTAAGGCACTCTCAAAACCCTCTAACAATGATCTCGGCTACATGATTAATGAAAATTCAAAATTAGAATGGTATAAAGTTTTAAGTAATAATGAAATTATTTACTTACTAGCGAACCCATGCGAAATTTTCGCACTTTATTTATTTGTTTTCTTCTTATTTACATTTAAAACTTGAAACTCATAATTCTTATGCCAATTTCCCCACCCAATATGAATTGTAATTCCCCAGAAATCAAATTATTATTAGAACCAAATTATTATTGTGCGTTGGTGAAAACAAAACCATTCAAAGAAAGGTTTCAAAATAAAATCCCTGTTTGACGACCCAATTTTCATACTGGTGCAAGTAGTTCAGCTTTAGTATAAGACCTCCATGGTGACTTTTTATAGTATAGGACCCCCATGTAAAGGGCAAAACTGGGAAAATTCATTAGTGGCCAGTGGCCGGTACTGTCAGTTTCATTAGTAGCCACTTTTTCAAGTTAGTGGCCACTTTTCATATGATAAGACTATTTCTCTCAGTCTGCAAAAAGCATTGTTACCATTTTGCGGTATAATCACCACAAGAAAAATATGAAAACAAAAAATACATATAATAATAAAATTAACACAGGGACACTGAAATTGTAATTTGTAATTACGCTCTTTTTAAAAATCCTAAATTGCACATCCTAAATTAAAATCTGCTTAGGGTTGTAGTAATAATAGCAAAAGTTTTCATCTTTCAGATAATTCAATAATACTTTTTTTTTTTTTTTTCAATTTATTTAAGTGAAATAAGCCATTATCATTCACAGTTCATATTGATATTTACTAGTAAATGAATCAGCTGATTCATCATCACAACAACCTTTTACATGGTCATGTGTAAATACAGTTAGCAGTTTTATTATTGTTTCTTAATTCTAAAAACACACTTTTTTAAATGATTTTATTTCAATAGAGTTAAAATATTTCCTCTTAAAAAGTATAGATATGGAAACTTAGCTGCTTCATTAAAAATAATTTACTTAGCTGCCAAATTTGTAGCTTTAAAAATAGGGATATTTCTACTTTAAAATGGGAAGGAAAAAGGAAGATTTCTACTCAAAAGAAAGCAAATAGTACAAATTTTTTTGAAAAATACACATTTAAGCCAAATCAAATTTTGATACACACATTTGTCAAATATCTTAAATGGGTTAAATATACACTGAATACTATGGAGAAAATAATGGAAAAAGATTGTGCTTTGCAGGGTATTTGATCATTAACTGCTAGTGGAAATGGAGTGCACATGTGTGTGTGTGTGTGGAGGGGGGGGGGGTGATACATCTATATACTTCTTTATAGGTTCTAGAATCTAATCAAGAAAGTTTAAAATGAATATTTACATCTATGTTATGGATGGAGAAAGATTGTAAATCACAAGGCTTCAGTGGAGCCTGCGATTGCCAATCGTTGGAGGGTAGGAGGGGGGGGGGGGATTACAAGAATTATGAGTAAGAGATATTAAACAATTCTACTTCTTTACAGATTCTAGAATCTAATAAAGTAAGTGTAAAAAAGATATTTATATTTTTGCAGCAAATGGAGAATGATTAGAAATTATAAAGCTTCCTAAAAGCTGTGTGATCACAGATCGTTAGGGGAAGGGAAAGGGGGGGGGGTCCACAAAATTATATGAGTGAGATATATTAAACAATTCTACTTCTTTATAGGTTGTAGAATATAACAAAGCAAGTTTAAAACGAACATTGACATTTATGCCATGGATGGAAAAAGATTGAAAATCACAAGGCTTCGATTGCCTATCGTCGCTCGATTTTTAGAATCTTTTAATGATCAAAAAAAGTGGCGACTTTGGTGGCGATCGATGCATAATTTTTAATCGCCATCTTTTTTTATTTAGTCGCCACGTGGCCGGTGGCGACCGTTAATTTTGCCCTTTACCCCCATGATGATTTTTGTTGTCGTGTTGGCGATGTTTTTAAAAATAACTGTATTTTGATTATGTATTGCGTTTTTTAGTCAATATTTGGCAATAATTCATATTCTGTTTATATATTTAAAGTATTGCTAGCTTTAAAATGACGTGTGTAAGATGCAACTTTTAAAATACAATTTCCTATAAAAAGATCTCATCAGACAAATGTCATCATTTTTTTCAACAAAATCATTGAACTAAGTCCACATGCTTAATTATTGCAGATAAATATATATATTTTTTTCCTTACATATTTTATTAAATATGTCACTATCGTATTGCTTCAACAAAATTTAATCTTAACTGGACCACGTTAGCGAAATATTATATAGATTTTTTTTTTTTTTTTTAAACCAGTCTTGGAAAGAAAAAGATTATTTTAAGATGTTATTCCAGATTAATGAAACTTTATAACTGTAATATTCAATTGTGAATGTCAGTACTTTTTTTTTTGGGGGGGGGGGGGGACTACAGCCCAGGAGCAGAAAGTGCTTAAAACTGTGATGCACGTCGCAGAACAATTGAGGCTTTTGCAGAACATTTCATCTATCTTCTAACTGGATGATGTTGATACAGCTAACATTCTAAAATTAATAAAACCTAGACATGTTCAACTGACCTGTAAATCTGTTAGCATACTAGAAAACTGCTGGAAACAGTCATTGTTTCAATGTATAGACAAAATTTATAAACATTTTGTAAGTAGTATATCCACATTAATGTGACAATATTAATGCCAAAGGCCATTGAAAAAATTGCAAATTCTGGGTGTATTCGTCGTTTTTAGATTATAAAAATTTTAAATCATGTTTTATTATAAATGTGTAATAAATATTTTACTAATAAGTATTATTTTTATGCTTATTTTGCATTTTACTGTGCTTTGACAAATTTGGACAAAATACCTGCAGAACATCTGCAAATTTTAATGTCTCATTGCAGAACATCAGATATAATTCTGCTCCTGGGGACTACAGCCCCCCATCCCCCCAGATCCACCACTGGTTAATGTATACAAATCTTTGGCACACTGCAGTTTTTTTAACCTGATATCAGGGGATTAGACTTCAATAGTCTGCTAACTGAGCTTCCACAGTCTGATGTTTTATGAAATGTTCATGAATCAATCGTACATTTATAACATTAAATCTTAATTATCATAACTCAAATTAATATCTTCCTCAAATTTGTATCCAATTGTAACAAGAAATGGAAATTTTTTTTGCAGTAATGTTCTTTACTATTTTGTAATATAAAAGAAGAAAATTTTTATAAGCAAACATTATAAATTGTAAAAAACACATACCAATTGTATTGGGTTGAAATAATTAAGCACATTTATTCATCAAGAAAAAGAAAAAAAAACATTTATGCAGGAATAGAATATAAAAACATCAGCTGCTTTTATGCTGCACTCATTCCTACTTTTCTTTTGCCTTGCCTGATGAAAAAAAAATTCTGGTATCTTATTGCTTATTGATTTATTTTTTTTCTTTCCACTAGAGTCTACATCAATTTTATAATGATGTACAAAGTCAAGCTCAAGCAAATCAGTTTTTGGTTCTTGCACAGATATCTCCTGAAGCATGGAATTTCGCATGGGAATTTCTGCACCCATCTAAAGTATGTTTTTGGAATATTCTATTTTTTAGGTTATAATTCATTTTACTTGCATTATTTTGTTTTAGTAATTTATAAATTACTGCCTTTTCTTTTATTTTATGTTGAAATAAAACTTTTTCTATATTAATAGTAGAATAATATTAAGTAGGTAACTAAAAATTTTTTTAATTGATAATATTCACTGTTTACACAATATCATGAACACACTATTTTCTTTTAAAACCTTTTTAAATACAGTGCAACTCCAATTTTACACTTTACAAAGGACACAACATAAATTATGGGGAATAATTTTTTTATGCGACTGATAATCAATAAATTAATAATATAAGTAAAACTTGTTATAACATAAGTTTATTTGTATTTTATTTTAGATAAGAGATAAGACAACTAATTACTTTTGAAAAAGACTGTTAAGACGTATCCAACAGTTAAAAAAAAAAAATAGTATATAATGAGGAAATATATTACATATGATCCATGGGCATATAATCTATTACATGTACAACTATTATTTTAAATAATATACTACCATAAAACTTACATGCACAAGCACTGATATGTCCTTTTCTTTTTCGCTTTTTATTACTATTAGGAATGGTTTCTTTTTCTTTCTTACTTACTTTCTTTTTTTAATAGTCTTTAAAGCAATGAGAAATTAGTACATGGATATGATTCATAGTTTAACACAACACATGCTTTCACACTTCTGCTTTGAGTATGTATAGAGCAACATATCTGTTTTTGAGTTGCCAAAATAAATATCATCTGCCTTCAATAATTCCGTCTCCCAAAGTTTTTTTATTACTTTTTTTTTTTTTATTAAATCACAATATGTATTTCCTTTATATTTTTTGTATATACAAGTGTAAATGGCGAGAAATTAAAGGCAAATGAAAAATAAAAGGATCATTGTAAAGCAATTTAAGAAATATTTCTTCTGTGATATTGTGATTTATCGACAATTTTGATACATTTTCAGAACACCTGTAATCTGGAAAAATCGGTAATTCGGTATATTGTCTATTTCCTGATAATACCAGATTATCGATGCCTGACTTGTACATTCATTTTGGAGATAGCAAGGTCAGAAGATTTATAAAGTTCACCTAACCAATTTTCCTGTAATAATGAACTAATGCATACATCATAAAGCAGGGGCGTAGCAATTCAAAGATAATGGAAAGGGTTCAAAAATTTTCATTTTAAAAATTATTCAAAATGAATATTAAGAAAATCAATTAATAATCAGATGTTAATTAATGTTCATTACTTACTTACTAGTATTGTAGTATTAATTATAAAATATCATTAATTATGAAAATGTATAAGACATAAATTTTGATTTTGAATTGGGGGGGAAAGGAGGGGGGCTTGGGCCCCCTGAGCCCCTCCCTTTTAAAGACATATAAAAGAGAGTTTGTAGAGTGAATTCAAAGAAAATTGGTAGAGCTGTTTTTTTTTTCAGAAACAGTTTTCTGAGATCTAAAGCTGACCTACCTAATCAGGGTGGGTAGTAGTTTCTTGCAGCAACCATGTAAAGTATACAAAAAATGAATAAATAAATCTAAAGAGGTTTATGTAGCAAATTTAAAGAAAATTATTACAACTATTTTTGAGATACTGACTTTTGGCCCAGTTCCCCTAATTCATTCTATACACCAGACCTATTTTAATTATAAAATTTCATTATTCTTTCTTTTTTTTTTTTTTTTTTTTTTTTTTTGAAGATATGATAGTCGGAAGATTTTTCATACATGTATACTACACTGGCCAAATTTCAAAAGAATTCATTAATGCTTATTTTATTTTTTTTTTTTTTTGCAATGAATGATAAATACAGAATGATTCGGAATTAATCATTCGAATTTGGAGGAAAGGTGCGAAATTGGAAATGAAAATTATTTCGTATAGGACAGTGTGAGCAGAAACAAATGCATAGTGTTGTAAAGTGCGCTATTTATCTAGAACTTCTATTTATACCCAAAACTCTTGGGAAAGTTTAGTTGATGATCATTTTATTTGGTGACTTGAAGTATAACATGAGTTGGTGTGCATTGCAATCTCTAATCTAATCCTATGAACGTAGTAATCCCTAATCAATGTATAACACAGCTTAAAACATTTGCAAATCTGAACAGTTGTGCAAAACTGGATCAATGCCTGGCACAAGCATAATTGAGGTAACCACTAATCAACATGGACAGTTTAAGTTTCGAAATTGTCCTACAGTTTGTTAAAGACCAACCAAGTTTTAATACAAGTTTTCATCATTTTCATTTGCAAAGAATGTAATTACCTTAAGCAGATGATGGCTTATTATAAATAAATCTTGATTTTATAGTGTTTGTTAAAGTTGTAGATAAATACCCTCTTCAGCACAACATTATGCATAATATTCATGCCCATATGTTTTTCCTGTTTGAAACAATTTTTTTATTTTCTATTACCTAATTCCTCTTGTATATATATTCATAAGTAATTTTATGTTTTGTTTTGTTTTACAAAATGGCCTGTAAATATCCTATATTTTTTTTTATTTGAAAATCCTATATTTTTCCCTTGTGAATTCCTATATTTTTTCTTAAAAAATCCTATATTTTTATTTTATTCTGGTGGGACCCCTGTACACATTTCTAACAGAAAAGATGAATTAATTTTAATAAAAACTAAAAGTCATCATGCCAATAACTTAATTTGGCTCTTGCTTATAATGACCTAGTGCTCCTACAAGAGAAAAAAAAAAAAAAAAAAAAAGATATTTACAATATCCATTGATCTAAAGTTATGCAATTTGCATGTTGTTAAATTGTAATTATAAAAAATATTTTATTCCTGATTGATTGAATATTTTGGTAAAGGATTAAATGAGAGGTAATTTTAAGAAAGTTGATTAAATATGATCCTTTACTTTTAAATAAATGTGTGTAGAAGTTTTAGTATTTTGAAAACCATGAATTCATGAAAAGATACCAACTGAGGAAATGCAATTTAAAGGTTTCAAATCTGTAAAAATTATGTAAAAAAACATAAGAATTGTTGCCTGAATATATATTTTATTGAATAAACTATAGTTCAATTTTTAATATTAAATTGAAATAATATAATGGATAATAAACTTTTATAGGAAACCTTCAGTGGTGCCCTTAACAAAAGTAGAAAAAATTCATACATTTTTAAAAAATAATTTGCAGGATTTTCAAAGCAATTTGCAATGCCACTTTTAGAAAAAATGTCATAACACATTAAACACAACATACTCCAATTAGAATATAAAAATATTAAATATTTGAGGAAATTTTATCTGTGTTTTTACTAATATATTTTTCTAAGTTGTTAACTGTGTATGCTGTATTAATATTTCTTTTACATAATTTATTAAATGTAAAATTCCTCTGGGAAAAAAAAAAAAAAAAAAAAAAAAACATGTAGAAAGATATCTACAAAATTAGTTGAAATGTAAGTTCTCTGAAGAAAAGGGAAGTCATAAAGGGATCCATATTTTTATTTGAATCAGCACACTATATTGCTGTTAATTTATTCAAAATAAAAATACAGTGGAACCTGTAAAAGTGATCACCTTGGTAAAGTGACCACCTGACTAAAATGACCATTTTCTTGACTAAAGTGACCATTTTCCAATTTTAAAGAGACTTTATAAAGTGACCATTTTAGCTGGTCCCTAGGGTGGTCACTTTAGACAGGTTCCACTGTATAGGTAAAAGTCCTTATAATTTTGCTTTTCTTTGAAAACTTGGAAAATTCATATGTAATTGAGAAGATGCATATAACTGAGATATTTTCCCCCTCTCTTTTCTTAATTCTTTAAACTGTTGCTTGTTTTTTAAGCTCATAATTTATTTTTTAATTTTTAGCCATCAGAAGTTCAGTTTTTTGGTGCCAGTACACTCCATGTAAAAATCTCTAAATATTGGAATGAGCTACCAGAATCCTTATATGGCCCTCTGCGAGAAAAACTACTTGAAGCATTATTTAATTATATATCTGGACCCAGAATTATTCTTACAAGGCTCTGTATTGTTGTAAGTACCATTATTTGCAGACGCTATATCTCACGAATAAATGAACAAAATGTAACTGAACTTGGCATTTAGTTAGACTTTAATCTAAACTGGTGCTGATTACATTTGGAAATTAATTGCTCAACACGTGGTGTTGTCATCCCATTTTTTTCATAATTTTTAATAAGACTGTATAGGGTAATATTTTGTCTAATTGTACATGATGAGAATTATTTTTAACTTTACAATGTGATATTAAAAAATGTATGTTTATGATAGTAATAGTCAACCAGGGAAGGGGGGGGGGGTGAAAGGCAGAGTTTCCCCTTTCCTCAGGGGGGGGGGGGGGGAGTAGTAGTGATTTTTGAATATGTGTATGGGTACCTTTCAAAAGAATTTATCAATACCTTTAAAATAAATAGTTGAACTGTAAATCTACAATAATTTAAAACTAAGTTATTGATTTTTTTTTTCATTTTTTATGAAAAAATAAAAGCAAATAAAAAAATTTCTTAGATGTCAGCACAAAACTTACTTTATTTGAATATTTTGTGTTATGCTTCTCTGAGATGAAAATCATTTGCATTCAACATGAAAAGAATATTAATAAATAATTTGTACTGTGTGAATTTATATTAAAAAAAAAAATGAAGAATGTCTTGTGGTGGCCACAACATACTAGTTCATGAAGGAAAATGTATCAAAGGAAATGCCAAGAAGATCATTTTATACTTGTACAAGAGCTAGTATCAAAACTTGATGATTCAAATTTTGCAAGGTGAACAAACACTTTGTGAAATTACAAAAACTGCTTATTGTAACTGATAAAAAAGAAAATATTTTCATCCAGCTAATTTCTGAAATAGATTTCACTGCTAATTGGCGTTATTTTGCAGTTTTTTCAAAGCTGTTGTTCGATATATGTTATTTCACTATAAATCAATATATATATATGCATATATATATTTTTTAAATATCCAATTGCCAGAATAAACATTATTTTTGTGGTTGCTTGTCAAAAGGATGGATAATTTTGTCACTATTTGATATAGTTTACATTTTAATACTTCTGCATGTTATGTTTGTTCAGCATTTAAATGTACACTTGTATATTCCTTTAAAATTAGAAATATTTAAGGTTTATGTAAATACATATTTCTTATTATTACAGATGTCATCTTTCATCATTCAGACAATAACTGACTTTTGGCCCACAGCTATAGTGGATGTAACTACAGCTTTGCAACCACAAAATATTCCCAATGCTAATGTAAGATATAACAATAATAACGATTTCCCTTTTGTAATTGTTATATAAGTTACTTTATATACATATATGTGTGTGTAATTTGCCTTTGTATAATTGTATTGAACTCACCATGTTCTTTTAAAGATATGTAATGAAATTTATGTGTGTGTGTGTGTATATATATATATATATATATATATACCTACCTACCATATATGTTTTAGTTTGTTTGATCAGAGGGCTAATTTTTAACCTTATGCTTCTAATAATTTTTAAATGTATACCTCTAATTACAAAATGTTTTTTATTCATATTGAAGTACTTCTTATGCCATGCATTTAATAAAGAGCCATGTAATCAAAAAATAAATAAATAAAATAAAATAAAGCTTTTTATGGTTTATACAAAAAATTCAAATTAAAATAATGATGTCCCATATTTGAAAAGTTATTTAAAAAGCTTCTCTATTTCTATTTTTATTTTTTTACATAATATTTAATGAGATATTAAAGATTGAAAAATGAGTTTCTTTGGCAACCAAGAATTTAAACAAGAGTTTTACTAGCCATTAGTCCCTTCAAAATAGGGGGGGTGGGTAATTTTGAAATTATGCGCAGCCATAGCTGATAATGTCCTGAACAACATATTAAAAGGTCCCCGCCTGTGGTGGTTGATCAAGGGGAAAACCACTCTTTTGAGTTTCTATTAAATGTCTTGAAAACTATTGGATTTAGAGAAAAAAGCACACTTATAAAATTAAACTACATGAAATTTCCTCCAAAAATGTTCTTTGTATGACCAATAGTTTAGAAAATGTAAGGGGGTGAAATGTTACATTTTCTTGAAAAATGCTTTTTACAATAGTAAAATCAACTAAATTGTGTATAAGTGGGTTCTGGTCAAATATTTCTTATTTATATAAAAATTATGTATGAAAAGACTACGTAAGGGTAATATAGCAAATTTTTTTATAATAACTTTGAGGCAAGTAGGGGCAAATGGCATTTCGCGCACCAGAACGCTAGATAACGAAGGCCAAAAATTGACAAACAAAGATAGTGAAGACCAAAAATTGACAAAAAAAAAAAATGGGTAGTATTGAAAATGGATACAATCATAGTATAGAGAGTGTTCAGAAAAACATAATAAAAGTCCCTACCTGTGGGTGGTGAGCGGAGTGTGTGTGCGGGGGCGGGGGGGGGGGGGGGGGGGGAGCAGGCAGGGGCGTTTTGAAAAACTCAATTACAAAATTAAACTATCTGAAACATCTACAAGAACATTCTTTGCTTTTCTTTGTGTGATCAATAATTTAGAAAATATAGGGGTATAAAATATCACATTTTCTTGAAAAATGCTTTTTTGCAATATTAAAAACAATTAAAGTGGTTACTGATTAATTAAGACCAATTAAGAGGGTCCAGGTCAGATATTTTCTATTTATGTAAAAATTATGTTTGAAGGTAAGGGTATGTTTGTAAGGGTAATATTGCAAGGTTTTTTTTTTTTTTTTTTTTTTGTAGTTTTTATAACTTTGAATCAAGTAGAGCTAAATGGTATTTTGAGTCCCCATTAAGTTACTGAAAACAAAAATTGACGAACAGATAAAAGAAAAAAAAAAAATCTTGTAGTTTTGAAAATAAGCGCAAAATTAGAGATGAGAATCCAAAATAACATATTGAATGTCCCCGCCTGTGGGAGGTGCAAAGCTTTTTTTTTTTTTTTTTTTTTTTTTTCTTTTTTCAAAGTACCTATTCCTTAAATATTTTGAAAACTATTGGTTTAACAGAAAAAAAAAAAAAATCTTTTGCAAAATTAAACTGTGCGAAATTTGCTACAAAAATGTCCTTTAGATTTCCTTTATATGAATAGGAGTTTAGAAAATGTAGATGAATGAAATATCCCATTTTCCTAAAAAATGCTTTTTTGCAATTGTAAAATCAACTATTGTGTGTAATTAAAATGGTTCAAATCAAATATCTTCTACTTATATGAAATATATAGCAAAATGTATATGAAAAAGCGGTTATGTAAAGATGATATAGCAAATGTTGTATGTTTTAAATATTTTTGAAGCAAATAGGTGCAAGAGAGGTTTTGAGTATCAATCCAGATGTCGAAGAATAAAAATTGGCAAACAGAAAAGAAAATTGTATAGTTTTGAAAATTGGCATAATCATAAGGTATCCTTAACAAAATACTGATGTGTCCTAAATGATATACTAAAATTTCCTGTTAGCGGAGGACATTTAAATGCATTTGTGCATTATTCTATGTTTTTGATCACGCTCTTTAAGACTCAGTTGTTTTCAATAGAAATTTTACTGGTTCATGCTTCTCATGTTAGTTTATATTTTTGCAATTAAAGAAATACCCCTTAATAATTGAAAATAAATGCTTAAAATTTTAAAGTTGAATAGTTCAGTGAATACTGTACTTTTATTATGTGTGCAGTTTTTTTTTTTTTTTTTTTTTTTTTTTTGTAAAAGAATTTTCAAAGAGTTTCATTTTTTCTAATTTGATTTGTTTGTATACAGGTTACATTAAAAATTATCCCCCCCTCTTTTTTTTTTATGTTAGGCATTAAAGTAGCTATATATCATTAGAAAACATTTTATAGTTGAAAATACAGTGCTGATATCTATAGTTTAAAGGTAATCCCTGCCTAAACAAATTGAAACGCCTTATATCTTATAAAACTTATTATTGGTTTTTTACCAATTTTTTCCCCTTTAAAAAATTTATTCTTGAATTAATATTAATTTATTTTATATGTGTAGCATTTAAAACATTTCAAATTAAAGGTCACTTTATGACTTTTAAATATGTGTATCACAAGCTAGATCTGAAAAAATCCGTTCACTGTATGGTGACTAAACAAAATAAAGTAGTGACTTCAAAATTTAAACAACTTCCCACTTTTCTTCTTCTTTTGTAGCCACCATAAGAAATAAATATTATTAATTGACCATGTGCATGCTTTTTATTCAATTAAGCATAAAAAGTAACAATCACTTATTTTAGAAATTTACTTTGAAAAAAAAAAAAAAAACTTTGTTTATTACCAGTAAAATAATCACCTATTTCAGCATTTATTTGCAAGAAAAATATACATATTTTAGCATTTAGCTACAATTAAATGTATATATCAGGGCTCAAAATTAACAGTGGTCCACCAGACCAGTAAGGTTTTTCAGTTTATTTATTTATTTATTATTATTAATTATTTATTTTTTCAAAAATTGCCTATGAATCTTTCATAGAATATAGTATGTTATAACATTAGTAAATATACTTCATCACACTTATCAATATTACATATTCGCTGTAATTTTTCATTTAATTTCACTTTAATAACTTTTTTTTTTACTTTTAATACGTAATATATAGTACTTTATGTATGGTAAATGTGTGACCTTTTACCCACTTATTAAAGCAAACATTTTTAATTTATATACGACTTGAATTTTTAAATTATTTACAAATATATTTAATTATCAAATTTATCATGTAAGTGTCTTACAAATTTGTAAGTATTTTTAAAAATGTAATAGAATGGGTGAGTAGACCTGTGAAAATGTACATACACTAGTAAAATCTTGAAATCTCTGGTCCAGGGTTCATACTCCTCAGGGAAAACCTGGAAAACAGGGAATACTCAGGGAATTTGGAATTTGTTAAAAAAAACTCAATGAAAATAAAAATTTTCATTAAAAATCAGGGAAAATCAGTTATAAAACCTGGAAAAACATTTTTTTTCCCCTCTCAAGTTATGTTTTTCTTGTTAAGCTTCATATCAAAATTTAAATGATTAAGTATTGTGAAAATACGCATGTAAATAAAGATTTCTACCTGAATTTCTATCATGATCGGCAGTAATATGACATCATACAGTGAAAGTAGCTGTATTTTGTCCTGTCTAGAGGAGCGTTTTTTTTTAATATGTCGCTAATATTTTCTTGAAAATTGTCTAAGAACTCAGGGAATTTTTTTCCCATATTTGAGTATGAACCCTGTGGTCCTGCAGACTAGTGATATAATTTTCTTAATTTCTACCCTTTTATTAACAATATGCCTACTAAAGTCCTTTGTTAGCCCCATTAACTGCAGAATGGCAAGAGCTATAGTCATGAAAGTGGTGTCTATCTAAAGAAAAGTGGCTATTCGCTCCTAGATGAGACCTCTTGGTGAAAAAAAAAAAAAAAAAAAAAAAGTGGAGTTGGCATTGGTTGTGAAAACAGTATAAGATGCAGGAAAAAAGTGAATTACATAATTTTAAAGCATCATCAATTTAGTAAGAAATGACACTTTGTAGGCAGGAATGCTAAAAGCAGAATACTTAAAAATGTGCATTTGTTTCTTTGCAATTTTCTACATTGCGACATGAGGAAAAGATCTTAAAAAGAAAAAACTACTACCTGTCACAAGATACCTTCATTTCCGATGTTTAAACTATTGTCTGCCAGCTGCCATGTATATTTGGACCCTTGTATGAACTTTATGTTGAACATTTCGTAGCATAGTGATTGACACATAAGTTATGTAAAGTTCAAACAAGGGTCCAGATATGTGTACTGCAGCAGATGGACAGAAGTATAAGTATCAAAAATAAATTTATCTTGTGATAACTAGTTATTTTTTTCTTGCTAAGATTGTTTCCTGAGTCACTGTGTAGGAAATCATGAACAAACAAACTCATGTTTTAAGCATTCTCTTTTCAACACTCATGCCTACAAAGTGTCTTTTAGTATTAAATCGATGATGCTTTACAACTTTCTAATTCACTTTTTCCCCTTATCGCATACTGTTTTTGAAAATGCTAACTGTGCCGTTTTCTACCAGGTACTGCTGTAAGTGGACACTCTGGTACTGCAGCCACTTTATCATACTTAGACCCCACTTTTATGACTATAGCTCTTACCATTCTGATGTTAATGGGCTGGCAAAGGACATTAGTGGGCATACTCTCTATATATTTTTTAATCAGTTGTGAACTAGTTCCACACTTCAGCAATCAGCTGAAAAAATATCTTGTTTTGACAGTAAGCAAAAAAATAAATGAATAAATAAAAGCAAATTTTATCAACTGTCAATGATAAAATGGCTTTTTCTGACATCTATCTAATAAAAATTCAGGTTCAAAATCTGACCTTATATAAAAATGACAATTTTAAAAAATGAACTCTTCACAAAATTTGTGAAATTGAAATGAACACTTTATAATAGTTAGCAAATTTAAAATGGACACTTTACAAAACCAGAAGATTTAAAAAGTTATTCTCAAATGCGAAAATTATTTATTTTGGTAGTTGTCTGAAAAATTTACAAAAAAGTGGTGAGTAAATTTAAAGAATTAGCTGACTACTGGCGAGTAATTTAAAATATCAATTTTCAGGTCTCTCATGTAAGCACAATTTTAAATGTTCTTCTCAAATGAACTTGTTTTATTAAATGTATTATTTAATTTTTTAGCCACAGCAAGTTGTTCATGTGCTACTTGAATTATTAACTGTGTTAACTGAAGAAGTGAGTTGTTTTCCTATCTTTATTCAATATTTATGTAAAAAAAATATCATATGATTATTTTATTTTTTAATTTATTTATTTTTATATATATTTTAGTTTCAGTCTACTCACATTCCACATGGTCGAACAGGGGTTGTTAGGCATGCACTTCGTTCGTCGTCAAATCTTGTCATGGAATTGGTTCAGAATATATTATCCAAAACATCATCGCCAGTTGAGCTCTGTGAAATGTCTCTCAAGTGTTACTCTAGTTGGTCTCTGTTGGGTTCTTCAATATTAGAAGATAAATCTCTATTACTTTTAACTTTTGATTCAGTGTACCGTGATGAAATCTGCCAAACAGCCTTAGAAACACTTAGTAATATTGCAAATCACCCAGATTCTCTAAAGTAAGTTTAAAATTTATGCAACCGTTTATTTTCTAATTATTTTTATTTATTTATTTATTTATTTTTATTATTTTTTTAAGTGATTTTTTTTTTAATGTAATATAAAGTATTGTCAATAAATAAGAAAATTTAACATATGTAATTGTAGTCTATCATTCTTCTGATATTTTAATTATCACACAGTGCATACATACATCACAAAAAATCTTGTAAAATTGTGAATTTGTCTAAATTAAGAGATCACATCAAGACCCAAATTAGAAGTTGTACAACTGGATTTTATAACATTCACAAATAAATATGTACAGCATTCCAAAACCATTTGTTTTTTAAATACATGGTAGCACATGAGCAAACATGCGTGAAATACATATTCCATTTTGTAAATTAGTTTCAAGCAAAAATAAAAATAATAATAATAAAATTCTTTTAATTTAATTACACTTTATTTTATTTACTTATTTATTTTGTTTTCAGTTTCTAGAAAAAATTATTTCTAAAAAATGAAACGCAATTCACCATCACATATTTAACTTTATTCATGTTAGAGTTAATATAGTTGCTTTATAAATCTGATAAAACTACCTATTCTCTGATTTATATATATTTATCTAATTTTACTATTCTATATATCTTTTACTTCCAGATATCCTACTTTGATTTTAGAAATGATTGATCACATAACTAAACTTGATGGTCTTCTAGAAAGAGCTATTCAAGAAGATGATATGGTTTGTATATTTAGTACTTTTAGACATCTTTTAATTTTTATTTGTTAGATATAAGATTTCTATCATAGAATGTTCAGTTTTGTCACTAATTTATATTTAGGACTAATGTCTTGAATTATCTTGAAATTTTCATAATGTTTACTATAATAAATCTAAATTAATTTTGTTGCCAAATAAATCACAGTGGAAGTACATTCTTTTTAAATCTATGTGGCATTTTTTTATTATTTAATTAATGCTGTACTTGGATAGTAGAAACAGAAGGAAAAAAATGCATAAAATATCATGGGGGATGTGCAATCACAAATGTGAAAAAAACAGGAAAAAAAAAAATCAAAACTGGTTTTAAAAAGTAAATAAATAAAAATACAGTATCTATACATTAATAGGAAAGCATAAAATTTGTGGTATACTTTTAACATATTAATTATGGGAGTAGAGGGTTGAAAATGGTATCATTTGAAAGGTATAATTAGCCAGATGTGTGGAATATAAAAATTATTTTCTAACAATGTCAAGAAGGTATTTAAAAATACTTTTATTTTTTATGCATTTCCCCCCATTTTCCCCTTTCATACACTTATTCTTTTACATTAAAAAATACCTGAAAGTAGAAAGTTGTTAAATCTGGCAATTTCTTAAAACTCAAATAAAACCATAGACACAGTAATCTGTATAATGTAGCATCACTATACTCTCAACTACAGATTTTTTATTCTAAGAGAAAGCAGCCATTAAAATGGCAGAAATTTGAGTGCATGAGTGATAGATCAAAAGTTTATACTGATCAAAATAAACGCAAGTTAAAAAAGGATTTGATTTATGATAGTTTATTTTTTTTATTTTTTTTTTTTTTTCTAATTTTATTAAGATCTAATTAATTTGAAGATATGTTTTTAAGCAAAAACATGATGCATTCCAATTAACTGAAATTGACTACTTTTTACTTCCTTATACAAAGTATAAGGAAGTATAGTAATCCCGATTTGCGAAATGGATTTTGTATTTCACATTGCTCGAAAACTAATGATCGCTGAATGTTGCCAATTTATACGTGTGACAGTCATGATGTCTAGTTGCACACCTGCAAGTTTCGTCTTAACACGAGCTCTCGTTTTAGAGATATAAGCGACTTTACACGATTTTCCGTGACGTCTGTATGTATGTGTGTCTGCGTGTGTGTGGGGGGGGGTGGGTGTATGTCGCATAACTCAAAAACGGTTGGACGTAGAAAGTTGCAAATTGGTACATAGGTTTGTTATAACATCTAGTTGTGCACCTCCCTTTTTGGACTTTATATGATTTTCCGTTTTGGAGATATTTAGAAAAATTAGGTTCATAATGGGCAAAATGTATCAAAAAACAGTAATAGCTCAAAAACGGTTTGGACAAATCTTGCAATTTAACTGACTTCGCGACTAGCTAGACATTTGAAACTTTCAGAAAAGTTCAGAACACGTTGACATGAGTCCCCCCCAAAGACACAACTTTGACATGAGTCCCCCCCCAAGGCACAACTTTGACATGAGTCCCCTCCCCAAGGCACGACTTTCACATGAGTCCCCCCCAAGGTACAACTTTCACATGAGTCCCCCCAAGGCACAACTTTGACATGAGTCCCCTCCCCAAGGTACAACTTTGACATGAGTCCTCCCCCAAGGCACACAAGTCCCCCTCAAGGCACAACTTTGACATGAGTCCCCCCCAAGGTACAACTTTGACATGAGTCCCCCCAAGGCACAACTTTGACATGAGTCCCCTCCAAGGCACAACTTTGACATGAGTCCCCTCCGCAAGGCACGACTTTGACATGAGTCCCCCCCCAAGGTACAACTTTGACATGAGTCCCCCCAAGGCACATGAGCCCTCCCAAGACACAACTTTGACATGAGTCCCCCCCCAAGGTACAGCTTTGACATGAGTCCCCCCCAAGGTACAACTTTGACATGAGTCCCCCCAAGGCACAACTTTGACATGAGTCCCCCCCAAGGTACAACTTTGACATGAGTCCCCCCAAGGCACAACTTTGACATGAGTCCCCCCCAAGGTACAACTTTGACATGAGTCCCCCCAAGGCACAACTTTGACATGAGTCCCCCCAAGGCACAACTTTGACATGAGTCCCCCCCAAGGCACAACTTTGACATGAGTCCCCCCCAAGGCACAACTTTGACATGAGTCCCCCCCAAGGCACAACTTTGACATGAGTCCCCTCCGCAAGGCACGACTTTGACATGAGTCCCCCCCCAAGGTACAACTTTGACATGAGTCCCCCCAAGGCACAGCTTTGACATGAGTCCCCCCCAAGGCACAACTTTGACATGAGTCCCCTCCCCAAGGTACAACTTTGACATGAGTCCCCCCAAGGCACATGAGCCCCCCCAAGACACAACTTTGACATGAGTCCCCCCCCAAGGTACAGCTTTGACATGAGTCCCCCCCAAGGTACAACTTTGACATGAGTCCCCCCAAGGCACAACTTTGACATGAGTCCCCCCCAAGGTACAACTTTGACATGAGTCCCCTCACCAAGGCACAACTTTGACATGAGTCCCCCCCAAGGTACAACTTTGACATGAGTCCCCCCAAGGCACAGCTTTGACATGAGTCCCCCCCAAGGCACAGCTTTGACATGAGTCGCCCCCAAGGCACAACTTTGACATGAGTCCCCCCAAGGCACAACTTTGACATGAGTCCCCCCAAGGTACGACTTTGACATGAGTCCCCCCCAAGGCACAACTTTGACATGAGTCCCCCCAAGGCATGACTTTGACATGAGTCCCGCCCCAAGGTACAACTTTGACATGAGTCCCCCCAAGGCACAGCTTTGACATGAGTCCCCCCCAAGGCACAACTTTGACATGAGTCCCCCCAAGGCATGACTTTGACATGAGTCCCGCCCCAAGGTACAACTTTGACATGAGTCCCCCCAAGGCACAGCTTTGACATGAGTCCCCCCCAAGGCACAACTTTGACATGAGTCCCCCCAAGGCATGACTTTGACATGAGTCCCGCCCCAAGGTACAACTTTGACATGAGTCCCCCCAAGGCACAACTTTGACATGAGTCCCCCCAAGGTACGACTTTGACATGAGTCCCCCCCAAGGCACAACTTTGACATGAGTCCCCCCAAGGCATGACTTTGACATGAGTCCCGCCCCAAGGTACAACTTTGACATGAGTCCCCCCAAGGCACAGCTTTGACATGAGTCCCCCCCAAGGCACAACTTTGACATGAGTCCCCCCAAGGCATGACTTTGACATGAGTCCCGCCCCAAGGTACAACTTTGACACGAGTCCCCCTCAAGGCACAACTTTGACATGAGTCCCCCCCAAGGTACAACTTTGACATGAGTCCTCCCCAAGGCACAACTTTGACATGAGTCCCCCCAAGGCACAACTTTGACATGAGTCTCCCCAAGGTACAACTTTGACATGAGTCCCCTTAAGGCACATGAGTCCCCCCCAAGGCACAACTTTAACATGAGTCCCCTCCCCAAGGTACAAATTTGACATGAGTCCCCCCAAGGCACATGAGTCCCCCCCAAGGTACAACTTTGACATGAGTCCCCCCAAGGCACAACTTTGACATGAGTCCCCCCAAGGCACATGAGTCCCCCCCCCCAAGGCACAACTTTGACATGAGTCCCCCGAAGGCACAACTTTGACATGAGTCCTCCCCAAGGCACAACTTTGACATGAGTCCCCCCCCGAGGCACAACTTTGACATGAGTCCCCTCCCCAAGGTACAACTTTGACATGAGTCCCCCCAAGGCACAGCTTTGACATGAGTCCCCCCAAGGCACAGCTTTGACATGAGTCCCCCCCAAGGCACAACTTTGACATGAGTCTCCTTCCCAAGGCACGACTTTGACATGAGTCCCCCCCCCCAAGGTACAACTTTGACATGAGTCCTTCAAGGCACAGCTTTGACATGAGTCCCCCCAAGGCACAACTTTGACATGAGTCCCCTGCCCAAGGTACAACTTTGACATGAGTCCTCCCCAAGGTACAACTTTGACATGAGTCCCCCCCAAGGCACAACTTTGACATGAGTCCCCCCCCAAGGCACAACTTTGACATGAGTCCCCCCAAGGCACAACTTTGACATGAGTCCCCCCCAAGGTACAACTTTGACATGAGTTCCCCCCAAGGCACAACTTTGACATGAGTCCCCCCCAAGGTACAACTTTGACATGAGTCCCCCCAAGGCACAACTTTGACATGAGTCCCCCCCCAAGGCACAACTTTGACATGAGTCCCCCCCAAGGCACAACTTTGACATGAGTCCCCTCAAGGCACAATTTTATTTTTTATTTTTTTTTACGTATGCATGCATTTTTTGAAAATATTTTTAGCCAACTGTTTCAGGTCCAGTGACAATGTTTTTTAACATTATGTATATTTCTAAAAGTGTATAAGGAAGTCATGTGGTGCCCACATCAGATTTTTTTTTTAATGAATTTATTACTATACGCAAGCGATGTGATGACGTCACTGACCATCTGTGTGGCCAAGCAAAGATTTCCTATGTTAATCGTTAATTGGATTGGTTTTAAACATTAAGGAAAATTATCTCCCGATTTTAATCCCCATATTTGGGTATAGTTTTATATAAGTTACTGTCTGTGTGTGTTAGATTGGACTTTGTTTGGACCTTGGTTTGACATGGCACCGATTAGCGTTTGGGCTGTATACCCCAACAAGGAGCGTTTCCATGTTGCAATTTTCTCTCATTTCAGGAAAGGCTCAACATCTACAGTGTACCAAACTTAAAAAAATATATTAAGTAAAACTCTGCTGATTCAGTTAGAGTGCATATGGACAAACAATTGCCGTAGCTGTGTTGCAATTTAATTCTGTTAGGACAAGGTAATAACTTTGCTTTGAACTTGCTTTGCAAAAAAGTGGCCAAGTTTCGACCACTGGGCGATACTAGTACTCCTGATTATCTGTGGAACTGAGTAGCATGGCTTCTATGGATAATACAAATTGTGGGTTAACTGCAAAAAGGCTGGAAATCGGGAATAAATGAGATTTTAAAAAAAGTACTAGTCTCATTAAAAAATGCAATTACATTGTGCATAAAACTTATTACAAACAAAAATATTCACAATATGGAAAAAAATATATTTATTTTATGTACAAGGGGTGATCAAAAAAAAAGGTTACAAGCTGCAGCATTTGAAAACTACATATTGTAGAGAAATTTTTTTTCCCCAGAGTAGATGGTGGTACTTTTCATGCAGCTGGTGTGCGGGTAGGTAGTGAAAGTTCCCCGACGGTTCAGGACGATTGAAATGGCAAGACGCTTAGAAAATTGGTCTCGTCTGGAAGTGCGAGCCGTGATTCGATTTTTATGGACAAAGAATGTGTCCGTGAAGCATCTGACGCAAACGGCCAGGCATGTTGAATGAAGGTGTCATTCTCCTGCATGACAATGCTAGGCCCCATACTGCTAAAGCAACGCAGGAATTGTTGTGACGGTTCAGGTGGGAAATCTCGAGTCACCCCCATACTGCCCATATTTGGCACCCAGTGACTATTTCCTGTTTCCGAGGTTGAAGGAGCACTTATCCAGCACACAGTTCTTGTCAGACAGTGCTGTGAAAACATCCGCCGAGACCTGGCTCAATGGACAGGGACCTGATTTCTACCAAGACGGGTTAAACAAGTTGGTTCTGCGTTCTGATAAATGCCTAAATAGACTTGGTGATTATGCCAAAAAGTGATAGGTACATATGCCTCTTAATTCTCTTTTGTATTTTCTGTCTATTGTTAATAAATATTTCTTTATTCGACTTGTAACCTTTTTTTTTTATCACCCTTCGTACTAAAGGATGAAAAATCAATAAACAAAAAAGTGTATTTACGATGAGGTCAAAATACAATCTATTAACTAATTTATGCATTAAATTAAATAGTACTATAGACATGCCAACATTTTAATTTAGTCCCTAGCATCGTGTATGCCTGCCCTTTCTTCACACCACTTTACTTGTAGAGTAATTTTCTCCAGTATGTAATTATGATTAAATAAGAAGAAAAATACTCTTCAAGAAAAGTGGAGTGAAAAACGGCAGCAGTTCTTTATATTTATTTTTTTTATTTAAAAAAGCAATCATTTGCTTTTGTTTCTTGTTGGGAAAATACTTTGTCTTGATCCCGCCTTTTTCCTGCTCCCATGGATAATCTGCTCACAGATAATCGTGAATACTGAATTTAAGTTAAATGCATCAACGAGTGTGTGGGTCGGGTTGGGTGTAGGAATCATCAGACAAAACTACAGCTTCCCGCATTTTATAAGACATTAATTAATAAAGTGAATATCTTAATCTAAGGCGGAAAATTTTCTTTTTACTTTAGATATCAAAATTGAATGTGCCTTAGTTTAAATGTAACAAACCTACATTAAAAAAAAAAAAAAAAAAAATCTTTTTCATAAAATTCTATATCTGACAAAGTCATTTTTATGTAAAAGGCTAAAACTAACTGATTTCTCACCTTCTTTGGTAACCCATAAAGGTATAAGCAAGAAATTTGATATGAATGCTTCTGAATATTCCTCTGAGTTTGTATCTGTTGATGAGAGTGGATTTTTCAAAATTCATTCCAAAGGAAGAAAGGGAAATCTGAGATTTTCTGTCATATGTCAGTGATGATTTGAGACAAGAGCCTGAAATTTAGCACCTTTTAGATACTTAGATAAAGTAGAGTTTGAAAAAATTCCAAAATTCAATTCCTAAGGGGGTGATAAGAACAGATAAAGTAGAGTTTGAAAAATTTTCTAAAATTCAATTCCTGAGGAGGTGATAAGAAATGGTGAAAATTTTGAGCCATTCTGCCTTATCTTAGCAATTATTTAGTATAGAAGCTGAAAAATTACCACCAGACTTAAAGAACATATGAGTGACATAAAATACAGAAAACCCACTACTGTGTTAACCATAGTCCACCAAAGCTGTAACATAGACATAAAATTTAACGAAACTACAAAAATCACAAATTATAACAACCCTGAATATGCTTTCTTTCGCGAAACCATAGAGATTATTAGTTATTGCAATTCATGTAATGGACACGAATCTAAGACTGGATTGGACCCATTATGGCATCACCTTTTAGAAGAAAGAATGAGAAGTAAAGAAATGTAACATCACTTAGCATCACTATCCACTTGCAGAAGACATGTTTGCTGAAGACATGGCGGATCCACCGGCTAAAGCTCCTACATTGCCTCCGAAAAGTATGGAGTTTGACGAGTAAGGTTTAAAGTTTTTTTATGTAAAAAGTTCCTTTTAGACTCTAAGACAAAAATTGAAAGCCTTCTGAAATTTAACCCCCTAATTTAAATTCCCCTTGTTACTGAAAGGGGTTGATGAATATTTTTAATTTTTCTGTTGTATCTCAGTATTTGTTTTGAATTATGAAAATGTAAAATTTACAAAACAGTACCTTTTAGATCATGTTTGACATAAAATTTAAAAACAATTCAAAATCTAACTCCAAAAGTGAGTGCTAAAGATTCTGAACCATTATGATGTATATCAGCAATAGTTTGGAATAGAAATGTAAAATTTTCCTCAATGTATTTCCAGCACAAATTTACACAGAGGAATACAATAATAAATTGTATCTTAGAATAAGAAGTGAATTTCTCGATTTCAGATTGCCTCCATATTAAAAAATATCTTTGATTTTTTAAATAGTATTATCCATACTGTATATTATATGATAGTTTAATAATAAATAATTGTTGAATAATGGGTGCATTTCTAATATAAAATACTTTAATGGCTTGATAAAAATTGTTAAACACATGATGAGAAATTAATTTATTTATTTGTAGTTGTTATTTAACATTGAATGTAGTACCTATATTAGTTTTGTTCATTCTCTTATGTTATTAATACCAGATTTTTTTTTTTTTTTTTTATTTTCAGGATAAATGTAATAGCATATATGGCTTTATAATAACTTTAGCTGAAAATCACTGCCAGCTGCTTCTTGATACTATAATAGACAAGCCAGAAAAGAAGGATATGATTTTAAAACTTATTAATTTTATTTTAGTGAGTATTTGTTTACAATAATAATATTATGAATAAGCATACATATTTATTAGATTGTTTTATATATTATTTTATTTAATCCTTTTCATTCTTTTCTTTCTCCCCCCTCTACATAAGTATGAAGTTTTAGCATCATGGATTATAAATTCCATACTCAACTTACCTGAAATGGTCATAAAATATTTTAGACTTTTCTTATACTGGGTAGTCATAATTAAATTCACCCTGTTTAGATCCACATGGATCCCATTCTAGTAGACCTATTTGTTGAAACTTGGCATGTGTGTTATATGAGCCATAAAATAAAGAAGTCTGTAATAAGAATTAAAAGCTCAAAATTCGACTGACAGAAGGAGCTTTTCATGCAATATAGAAAAGACATATAACTTTTGAAAGGTTTTAAATAACCAATAGTCAGTGTCATAAAATCATGCTTTACAATGCCTTTATAGAAGAAAGATCGATCTTTACTGATCAAGTTGTTTTATTAGAACAAGGGTATCAACATTTGAAAGGCTTACGAAAAAATCCTGTGTGAAGACAGGGTTTGAGAAAGATAATAATTAAATTTGAAGAGACTGAAGAGTTAGGTATGCTGCGAAAAAGATGACAAAAAGTGATTTCAAATGAAACTTGAAACTGTAGAAGTCATATTTCCATGCTTGAAAGAGTGTCCAGTTTATAATAATCTTCGACAAGTGCAGTGTCGCATCACTCACATGATAAATTTCTCTAATCCATTGTAAAGTGGCATCCATACAAGATCCATGCGGTGAATAATTTTTTGAAAAATTTATGCACCAATATTAAATAACATAATTCTTAATATTTAATTAATGAAATTATATTGAAAACGATAAAATCTGTATGAAAATGTTTTATTATTATTTTACATTATTTTATATGCTCTATGTGTGATTTGTGCTTATTATCTATGTAATAATATAATTAATACAGGGATGTTATGTATTCGTACAAACTGTTTCTATAAGCAGTTTTCCATAAATTAATAGTATTAAGTATATCATTGTGTTTTTAAAAAAATCTGAATTTGGTAAATGTTGAATTTGAGCTTCATATTATTTCAGAAATGTAGTTCTACTCCTGGTCAATATCCTGTTGAAGAAATATGTAGTGAACAAGCGTTTGGTTTTTGGTACACTTTGCAAGTAAATTTTTTTATCATTTTTTCATACTTCTGCATAAAGCTTTTTTTCCAAATATTGTTTATGACTATGAACATATGCTTGTAGAATTAATTATGCTTTTACATAGTGATTCTTTTACATATATACAAAAAATTTTTCTTGTTGACTGTTATTATCATTATTATAATGTATATATTTTTCAAAATTTACAGCAATTGGTTAGAAATAATCATCATTGTATGCATTTATATGAAATTTTGTCCTGTACTGTCATATAAAAAATTATAATAAAACAAGACAACAAATGTATATGTGGACATTAATATTTTGTGTGCAAGGTCACACAAAGAATTCAAATAAAATTACAAGCTATCGGTGGAAATGCTTGAAATTGCATTTTCAATTGTGTTATGCCATTTTTTATTTTTTTATTTTTCAATATACCAAATTTTAGTGCACTGTATAATGCACAGGGCCTGTTTAAGACTGAAAAGCGAGGTAAGCCGGTGTCATTCACCCCCCCCCCTCCTAATCCTATACGAATTGTTTGTCCTTTGTTATATCTGCAGATTTTTATGCAAGCTTAAAAAATGTGACTGTACTATTCGCCATAAAAAAATTTTAAAAACAAAAAAGAAAAGGGAAAAAAAAAACTTATAAGTTAATATAGTCTAATTTTTATGCAAATGATGTCAGAACAATAATTATTTAACATATAATGCTAATTCTAAGTTCAGTACAACTATAAACAACTGCTGGGAATCGCAGATATAGTTTCAGTTAATCTTACCAAGAACCTGAAGGAAATACACTCATAAAGAAAGGAAATGCAAATACCTCCTTATTGGTAGATAGCGTTTTCCCCTCCTGTTTCACTCTTGACGTCACTATGATGTTTGAAGGTGGTTGATTGATTGATTAGATTAGCATCGCACTAGAGCTGCCGAAAAAATAAGTTTTGTAGTTTAGATAAAAGTTTCATTTAAAAAAAAAAGTTCTTGGACAAAAAATTATTTACAAAAGTGAATTTGAGGGCCCCCTTGTAAATCCATGAGTAAGCCTGGGCTTCACGGGCCTATTCGGTAAACAGGCCCTGATGATGCATATACAATAAAAAACGATAATGTAGAGGGCTACTTAAAACAGGGTTGCCACGCTAGCTGGAAAACCTGGAGTAGTCAGGGAATTTGAATATTTTAGCCAGAATCTGGAAAAGTCAGGGAATTTCATACAATGATTGCCAAAAAAAGACATATTTTTCCTCCAACGTAGAGTCATTTTTCTTGTTTTTTTCTTGGCTTCCACCATTTTTTAAAAACAAGACCTCTTACAAAGACCCCCGCATGGAGGGCAATCTGTCCTTAGGTCAAAGTAATATGTAACTTTTGTGTTTTCAATTCATACCATAATTATTTTTCCCTCAATACAACCAATGCACAATATATGGCTAGACTGAAATTTTCTTAGAACACATCTGGAAAACCTGGAAAAGTCAGGGAATTTCATTCTGCTATTTGAGTGGCAACCCTGTTAAAAGAAACCAAATCCATTACATTTCATTTAATGTAATTACAAGAATGCTTTTTAAATTATATTTTATATAATTCTATAGAATTTTACACTTTGGCTGTACAGTCTTTATCCCTCCAATTTAATGGTTTGTGTTATATCCTATTTTATATTAGATACAGTGAATTTTAAATGGAATAATTTATTTGAAAACAATAAGCAAGGTGAAATGTCCCATTTCACATGACATTGCTTATTTTGAATTATTCTTTTTTCTCTACTTTTATAGGATGCTATAGTTTCTACTGATAGATCCTTTGAAAGCCTTCTACTTGTTTTTCATCCTGTTTTTCAGTCATTATTAGATGCCTATCTAGTGAAATTGAGATACCCACCTGATGATGTATATAAACAATGGAAATCAGGTGAATTTTAATATATTTGGTTTAGTTTTTAGCTTTATATATGATTTTAACTTTTTCATCAATCGAAATTTTAATATTATTCATTTTTGCAAAATAATTAAAGCAACCTTACTTTTACTCCTAGAGTACACCTGAGTACTTGCAGGAGCCCCCTCTTCGTCAGAGGCAGCTTCATGGCGGCTTGCTTGCTTAGTGATGATCTTTTTCTATGTGGTTCTCAAAGTTCGATACCAGTTATAGTTAACATCTTGCGCCGGCTCGTTGCCATTACAGGTGAAAGGATTTGACAAAATTTCTACCATTTCGCGATTTGCTGCATAAGTTGTGTCGTTGCCATTACAGGTAAAAGATCATCACTAAGCAAGCAAGCCGCCCTGAAGCTCTCTGACGAAAGGGGGGGGGGGGGCTCCCGCAAGTACTCAGGCATACTCGAGGAGTAAAAGTCAGGTTGCTTTATTTTATAGTAGTATGCTTCTCGCTTCTCAATAATTTACATGAATTATTTATTTTGTAAATTATTTTGGAAAATTCACAAAATAATAATAATAATAATAAACTGGAAAAAACATAAAAAGAAAATGTTTAAGTTAATCGTTTAAATTTATACTTTTGTTATTGTTGATGTATAGATTTTATTTTTTCTTAGGATGCGGTCAAAGTAGCACTTTTCTTTATGTATTATCATTATTTTCAATTTTCAAAACAATGAAATAGAATCTAGGATAATGAATAAACAAATAAATAAATTTGCAATATAACCTAAATAAATTAACTTCTCTGTTTTGAATTTTTTCTTAACAAAAGTTTCCTTAAGCAACACTAAAGCTATGATAATACTAATCACACAGAATAGTTTATTCAGAGGTGATTGTGTGTAGGATTTTTTCCTGATTTCAGGAATTTTCACATAATTTATTTCTTGATTTCCAGATCTTTTTAAAAAAAATTTCAATGACTGTCAAGAGAAAACTATTGTTTAATTGAAATTTTGGAATATCTCTTGTAACTTACTAATATAGTTTTTGATTTATAAAAACAATACATGTGTTTTATTGATTACAATCATAAAAATTTCTGACTTTTCTTTTTTTTACTTTGTGTAATTTCACAATTTTTAAAGTAGGGTCACAATCTGTCCTGGTTTATTGATGGTTTTTGAAGAATTATTAATATTTTTTAAGTTTATATTTTAAATTCAAGTTTAATATTTCTCAATACAGTCGAACCTCATTAACGTGAATTACTTTTGACATGAACCGTTTCCATAATTCCTGTCAAAATGAAGATTAGTTTCTGAGTTACTGATAGCATGAACTATTGATAACATGAACAAATTTTTTTATTGCCCTTGAGATTCATTTTAACGAGGTTTGGCTGTATATATGTCAGAATTCAATCTTTTATTTAATCTGGAATGTATTTTGATATGTATGGAGTTTAATTAAAAAAAAAAAAAAAAACTCAGAGAAATTTCTTTTTACTGTGTACTAATATTAAATTTGACTTTAAAAATATAAAAGTAATATTTGTAATATTATTTTTATTCATTCCTTTGTTATTATCATTGTTAATCTAGATAAAACATTAAGTTGTCATTAATTAAGTTGTCATAAAACATTGATCATTAATCATCTTTAAATTTCATATTATCAATTTATTTATTTAACAAATTTAGATTTGTAAAATTTTCTGAATTCATTTCAGAATCCAAATAGAATAAAATATGGCTATTTTATGTCATATCATTATTTTTATTATTATTATTATTTATTTATTTATTTGTTACAATGTTTAAAATAATAATTATATATCTAATGGTCATGATTTACAATATATTTATCAAAATCCAATAATTAACCCTTTGAGTGTTAAGTCCGTCTTTTTTCCATCATGCATAGTCGAAATAAAAGGCTGGTGTGGTTAAATTTTGAAATAAATGTTGCTTTTTTCAGGAAAATAAGATAAATCTGTAGTATACAGCACCAAATTTTTATATTTGTACTGTGCTTAGTATTAACTTTGTAAATCATTAAAAAGATATACTGAAAGGGTTAATTAAAATATGCATTTTAGTTCTGCATTTTATTATGAGACCAACTACAAATTTAACTTGCAGAATGTGTAATAATTTTTATTAAATTTATATTTGTAATTTTTTTTTTCAGAAGAAAAAGAATCATTTAGGTGCTATCGACAAGATATTGGTGATTCAATAGTAAGTTGACAGAAATTTAAATGTTATGATATTTATGTTTTATTGTTTTCCAATGTAGGGTACCTACCCTACTCTAGTGATTGGCATGTTCCAGTAATTGACATCTATCCTGAAATAATTAATAAATAAGAAAAATAATAAAATCATATATTTTACATATAAGAATTTTAACATTTTATGTCAAACACTGGAGCATAGGGTGCTAATAACTGGTAAAATGAATAACTAGCAGTGTGAAACATTGAAACATAGGGTGTCAGTTACTAATAAAAGGAAAACTGGCAGTGTCAATTACTGGAACATTGAGTGGGTGTCAAATAAAAATTCATAAAAAAAAATAATTGTTATCAAATGTATCTATTTTAACATATATGTGATTCTGAATGTCTTTCATGCCATATGTATTAACTTAAGATTTCTAAAAATATTTTCTGATGACTAGAATATTAAAAACATCAGAGATAGCTCTAAAAGTGTCAATCACTGGTACACTTACCCTATTTCTTAAGTTACTTATATGTATATAGTTGACTACTGTTAATTCAAACTTACAGGGATCGCAAGAAATATTCAAATGATCTCAAAAGTATAAAGGAAAAATAAATTTTAAGAGGAATTATCAGGGAAATAAATTATTTTTTTATTTATTTTTGCTGCAACCATTTAAATATGACTTAACGTCAAACTATAAAACAACTGCATTTTAAAACTTTATTAAATGTTATATTCTTATTTGGAAATTATGCAAACATTTCTGAAAGTATATCTTCACTTTAGAAAACAGATCAATTATTGTTTGTTTATTCCTGTTTATTTTATACATTTTAGTCAGTTTTTCTGTTTGTAAAAGGCAATTAAGTTTTTTTGTCAGGTGTAGACTGTATAAGGATGGTTGCATGCCCACACTGAATTGATTACACGGTTAACTTTTTTGTTAGTAAAGAATGAGTTTGAGACACAAAAGCTTAAAGCATCAAAATCTGATTCTTCCTCTCTGTCCAATTTTTCGTGGATTGTTTCAGTTGTATCTTCCCCAATTTAATACACAAACACTTCTAAATCAGCAGTAACATTGCACTAAAAATGGTAAAATTACACTGGAACTGTTCTAAAAAGTTGGGAAATTCTGTTTTTTCAAAGGGTGTTTTATTCTTCGCATTTGCATAATTTACTTCCCTGTGCATTTCTCGGAGTGAGAAATTATTTTAAAAAATGAATAGATAAAAAATGTTTGAAAAGAGATTAGAAACAAATACAATGGAAGGAATGTAGATATTTCAGAAATGAATGAATTGAAATATTTCAGACACTATGGGATTAAGTACACTCTGCGACAAAAGATAGGTACAAGGGTTTTTTTTTTGATTTTTCATAAAATAACATTATCTAAATTGTGCTTATCATTTATTATCATAATAAAATAACACTATTCCCGGACTAATTTTTGTTTTAAGACTAATTTAGAAATATTTTAAGACACAAATTTTTCTAATTTAAGACCGCGACAAAAAGATGTTTTTTTTTTTTTTTTTTTTTTTTTTTTTTAAATATGATTATTTTGAATATGATTCAAATATTTAATATGTTTTTGATATGATAATATTTTGTTATGATAATAAATGATCAGCACAATTTAGATAATGTTATTTTATGAAAAAAAAAAAAAACCTTTGTTGCTATCTTTTTGTCACAGAGTGTAGTCTTAAATTAGAAAAATTTTCTAAATTAGTCTTAAAACAAAAATTAGTCCGGGAATAGTGTTATTTTACGATAATAAATGATAAGCACAATTTAGATAATGTTATTTTATGAAAAATCAAAGAAAAAACCCTTCGTACCTATCTTTTTGTTGCGGGGTGTATGAATAGTTCAGAACTCTTCTAGCCAAAAGAAAAGTATAAAAAATTATTTCAAGGACCTGAAATTTGTGAGAAAGTATGGAAAAGGGAAAAAAGGAAATTTTCTTTAGTTTGGATGAACCAAAGACAAGATAAAATGAGTTTGAATTAATGGAAATGTTTAATTTTGTTCTGAAATTTCAGAATTGAAAATTCCAGGATTTCAGATTTAGTTATTTGAATTGAGCATAAATTTGAATTATTGAGAGTAGATTATATGTTTGCATTGATGTGTAATATTCAAAGAATTAATTGTCTTTGCAGATGTATTGTTATAACATTTTGAGGCATGCAGCTTTAGCTAATTTAATGGCACATCTAAGTATTGCTACCACAACTGCAATAAATGATCATACACAATGGCAGGTTTGTATTATTTTATTATTATTTTCGGAACTTTAAATATTTCAATTTTTGAGCTGATTATGAATAATAGTTTATTAATATTATCTTATTATAGTTTATTAATGTTTTAATTTTGTTTGAAATTACTTTAGCATATTTTTTTTTAATATGGCGATGATCTATGTTTGTGATAGCCTGTAAATTTTCAATGTGAATATTAAAAAAAAAAAAAAAAAGTCAATATTTTTAAAAAGAATGTTTGAAAAATAATTTAAAACAAAAATTTCGATTTATTTTTTTAAGCATAAAATTGACTTTCTTTGACACTGTTGTACTCTTATGAAATAAAAATCATCTGCATTCATCATAAAAAATAATTTCAATAAATAATTTGTACTGTGTGAGTTTGTATAGGAAAATATAGGGAAAAAAAGTTTTGTGAATGGATACAACATACTAGTTATACATAGAAAATAAAATATGCTTATTTGCATGTGACTAATAAAATTGAAATAAAACTTTCAAAAATTAAAATCGGCTGTGCAAAAAACTTCTGGTAATAAGAATGATATCATAATATTTTTATAATAGCTAAATATACCATGCTAATACCAATATAAAGTTTATCAAAACATGTGATTTGTTTGGATATAGTAACCAGCATAATAAATGAAGACTTCTAGTAATTGCTTAATTGTTATTTCTTGTTTATTCTTCAATATTATTATTATATATGTTTTTTTTTTTTTTTTTTTTTTTTTTTTTTGTGTGTTAGATGATTGATAAAATACATCTTTTTATTATTTACATATAAGTGCTACAAAGAAATTAAAGATATATTTTATATTTTTTATAGTATTTGGAAGCTTGTTTATTTGCCGTTAAAGAAATTGCGGAAAATGTTGATATAAAAGAGTCCTGCTATATTCCTATGTTGATAAATCATTTAAGAAATATTCCTTTACAACATGTTACCATAATTTCTTCTACAATGGAAGTCATAGGTAAGATGTGTGTTATAATATTTCTCTTATTTGTTGAATGTTTCATATTAAATCTAGATATTGAAGTATATTATTTTTCATGAGGGACAGCAAAAATTAAAAATACTGTTTGCATTGTTTTATATGTTTTTAAAATTTTCTAAAATAATAAAATAAATTTTATTATTTTTTAAAGTCTCTCTTTTAAAACAAAAAAATAAATAAATATTTGAAAAATAAAGATAGAAAAAAAAAAAAAAAAAAAAAAAAATTCTCATTGGCAGACATTTTGTGATAACATTATCATGTGACTGCATGGTAGATGAAAAGTTTTAATTTTGAAGTATGAAAAAACTTCAAAATTAAAACAGTTCCAGAGTACAAATGATTTTGCCAATTTTTGGTGAAAAATTGGGAAGACAGAAGTGGGACATTAAAAACCAGAATTTTGACTATAAGTCCATATTTCAAAAATGGCACTAACAATTTTTTTAAAAATTGCAATATAAATACTTATTTAAATGTCCATTCTTGTATGTATTAGTAACTGAAATTTGGTAACTCCAAAACGGCTCTAATGTTTTTCTTTAAATTTACTACATAAATCCCTCTTTAGATGTTTTGTCCCATGTCCAGAAAAGGACTTACTGATTTCAAAATTAAATGTCTCGAAAACAAATGACAATAGAGGGATGAGACAAACTGTATATTTATTACGAATGCTGTAAAAATTTAATACAGGAATTTTTAAAATAGTAACAAAAGTTGCCAGCAGATGGTGCTGTACATTGTATGGGGTTATGGAAAATAAAATAAAAGCAGTTCTTCTGCAAGTAGTCCATACAATCAATGCAAAATCTGTTCAAAATGTTCACCGCTAGCCATGCAAAGGTGGCGTAAACAAACAACAAAATTTGCCATCACCCCCTGTAGTGTGTCAATGGAAATGGACTCACATGCCACACAGATTACCTCTTCAAGCTCGTCCAATGTCTTGGGATTGTTTGCAGCACCATCTGTTGGCAACTTTTGTTACTATTTTCAAAATTCCTGTATCCAATTTTTACAGCTTTCGTAATAAATATACAGTTTGTCTCATCCCTCTATTGTACTTTGTTTTTGAGAGATTTAATTTTGAAATCAGTAAGTCCTCTTCTGGACACCCTGTATTATTTGGTTACTGCAGAGAAACTACCATGCATCCTGATTAGGTAGATCAGTTTTAGATGTCAGAAAATGTTTTTTGAAAAATGCTCATTTATATACCTTTATAGTTGTTCTGTTACAGAAAAATTGTTAAGTGTCTAATTTGTGTTAAATTTTATGTCTTCTGTGCACATTATTTCCAAAAAGAATATAATATGTGTTAAGAATATAATAGTGGGTAATGGAAGTTGTGTGGTTGTTACATACTAATTTTTTTAAATTATATAAATAGTTCAGGATTAGTAATATATTTGACTAGATACTTACTTTTATTTCTTTATTTTCTTTCAGGTGCATATGCTGAATGGATAAATGTACATCCAGGTGTATTAGGATGCATCATACCTCTTCTTCTAATGGGTTTACAAAATACTGAAGTTGCTGTTGCAGCTACTTTTGCATTAAAAGATATTACTAGGGATTGTTGTTCTTCAATACAACCATTTGGAGAGCAAATACTTCATTCTTCTATGGTATTATATGTTCTGATGCTTATTTAAAAGTAGTCTTCAACCCTTTACATTATGAAATAAATAAAAAATATATTTCAAATATGTATATTTTTAGTTATTAAATACATTAAGTGCCATCTCGCTCATTAATAACTGGTATTGAACTTTAATTCTGTTTAGATCGTGTCTTGTTACCATTAAATGACACAAATCTTTCCATTCAGGCTGTAACAGTCATCAATGACTGTTAGTGTAAAATACAGTGTCAAACTAAAAAATACTGCATTGTTTTAATTAATTGTTTAAAATTTATTTCTAAGCAAGATATATATTATGACATATATTTCTTTATAAAGTGTGTGGCACCCAATAAGTTAAGAGTAATTATTTAAAAGATTATAGATATATTCTTGAGGTAATATATAAAATAATATGATGCAGGTGAAGATCATGAAAGGTGACAATAAAAAACAATGACAATGCAGAATCTTTTTTTTTTCCCCTCAACAAAACCAGCTTTGTGTATTTTAAAGTGCCAAATTATGAACTTAAAATGCAGTATATGCATCTGATTCTTATTCCTGAGTACTTTTGACATTTCTTCAATAAATTCAATTTTATAAATTTTTTTAATATAATAGTACTTGAATGGCGCTATTACTCATAACAACTTTTAAGCTGATTGTCGATTTGAGCCAATTATCTATTATCTTAGCTCACATCGTCTTAACTCCCAGTATAATAAGAGTTGGGAATATGAATAGTTTTTTCTGGCAACTCATAAAATGTTCCTTTTATGCTTATAAGCCAAATCTCCTAGGACTAACCAATCAAAAGAGTTTTCTTTATATGTGCTGCATGTACTTGGCATGTACTAAACACTATGAAAACCAGTTTTTTGGGCTATCTTTGACTCAACATTTGCAACCATCTTTTACATTTGGGCTTTCAGAAACTGCAGTAAAAATTGGCTCAAATGAACTTTGCATGAAAAGTTGTCCTATATCATAGCCCCAGAAAGTTCTGTTAAAAGATTGATCTCTTTTTCCCCAGAATTTATTTTTTAATGAATATCATGGATTCAATCATATTAGTATATTACATATGATTTTGACATAAATAGATATGATGATATAATAGTTTGAGAAATTTGGAATCAGATTCTTTTTTATATTACCTTTTATTACAATTTACCATTCATTATGTGTCGCCGTTTTTTTAAACACCCATTTTTGAGATCTAAAACGGACCTATCTAATCAGGATGCCCATAACTTGGAAAACTCATGTGTACATTAGAAACCAACAGTTACATATGAAAGGATATCTGAAAGGGACTTAATATGGCAAGTTTAAAAAAAAAATCTTTGAACATTTTTAAAGGAATGCACTTGTGAAACTTAAAATTGATTTACTTATACAAGACGTGTATAAATTTTTCTGAACTAACCAATTAATACAAATGAAAAAGTATCTAAAAGGGTGTTTATATAGCAATTTTGGAGAAAATTCCTAGAACCATTTTTTAATTACGAATTTACAGTCTCACTTCCAGTTTTCCAATTTTTGCCAGAAGTTGGCAAAATGATCTCTACACTGAATCTGTCATAATTTTGAAGTTTCATCATTATATCTTTATTTGTTTTAAAGATATGATAGTCAGAAGATTCCCATCACGTATGCATATATACTTATCAATTACGAAAACACACTTTTTTTTTTACTCAGGAGACCTCAAAACCATATAAGTCAGGTGAAAACTTGATATAGAAATTTTCAACTAAATACAATATTTCCATTACCTAGGCTATTTGACTAATGTAAAGTAAAATATGAAAGTAAAATATTCGCAGATTCTTTTTTTTTTTTTTTTTTTAAGTAATAATGAAACAAAAAAAATTCTGAAAAGTTGAGAAACTTATGTACCTGTGAAATTCAAAATTGGCTCGAAACCTTAATTTCAGGGCCTAAATAAGCATTCTTATTTATCAACTTATCAAGAATTAATTTTTTTAAAGATATCAGGATATAATATATTTGATTAATAATATAAGAGATATACTATATATATATTTGTATGTTATTAAAGATTTTTTTTTTTTTTACAAAATGTATTTTAAATCGTACAATTTTTTTTTTATGGTTTTTTTTTTTTTTTTTTTTTTTTAATGTACAGGAAGCTTTAAAAGGAAATGTTTTAAAATCCAGGGAAAAGGTTCGAATCATGTGCACAGTTGGCAAAGTACTTTCTGTGATGCCATACCAATTTATCATGAAATACTTAGATACTGTTCTTTCTCCAATATTTTCTGAATTACAAGAACAATTATGTATGCAAAAAGTAGGTACTCTTTCTCCTTTCAAGAAATATTTATTTACTGTGTATCTGTTTTCAGATGAAAAATAGTTATGGTAGTTAAATATTAAATAATTACAAGATAAAAAGAACTTTTTATATATCACATTTTTAAATTTTCTGTTGAATTATATAAACTTGACAATTCTATGTATTAATAAATACTTTTTTAAAAATATTTCGATGAATTATCCCATCAATTTGAAAGAAAATGATCAAATGTGTAATAAAGAAAGCAATTATAAGAAATTTTCAAACTTTTATTAATTGAATAAAAGTATTAAAAGAATGCATTGTCATCGTGTTCTGTGCTATTCTAAAAGTTTCAGATGTCTAGCTAGTCAAGGAGTTAGTTAAAAATCGATTGCAAGATTTGTACTGGACAAACAAACAAGAAAGTGAGTTAATAAAAATGTGGTAAAATAAGTAGATAATAATAGGAAATAATATTTGTAATATGATAATAAATGCCACAATACTTAACTATTTAATTAAAAAAAAAAAATTATTTCTCTTTTAATTAAATAAAGTGATATAGTCAGAAAAGCTGTTGAACTGTTATTATAAACTATGCATATGTAGGCTAAAAGAAGTTATTAAATAAATTACACTTCTTCTTTTTTTTTTTTTTTTTATTAACTAGGAGGCTCTGCCCCCTGCTCATTCTGCTCACCAACCCCCAGTTCGCTTCACTTATTAATATCCCTGTGAGGCTTTTCACTGAATATGAGTGTATAACACAAGACGATAGCAGAAAAATGTCATAGAAATTCCCATATTTAATGTCAAATTGAAAAACATAATGTTTAATACCACTTTTTTTTTTTTTTTTTTGTCTTTTTAAATGGAAAATTAATTTTTTTTAGGACTGAGGACTATTAGTTCCAATCTACAGATTTTTACGATACCAGTTTTACGATAATTGGACATTTTTCAAAATCAAAAATTTATCGAAAATATAATTGAATAATTTGAAAGCAATGTTATAATTAAAAAAAAAAAAAAAAAAAAAAAAAAAAATAATAGTCCTCTGTACTAAACTAAATTCTGCTTTTACCAGAATTTCAACAAAATCTTTCTTTTTTCAATTCCTACTATTAGTTCACTCTCTCCCTATACCTTGTACAAATATCGCAATCCATTTTTAACTAACTTCCCTACTAGCTGGAAGTTTGAAACTTTCAGGATTGCTCAGAACACAGTAACAACACAATACTTCAAAGTCCAATTTTTGAATTTTTTATTAGTTTTCTTATAATTAATTAAAATATGAAAATAATAACATTCTAATAGCGTTATTATAGTGTTATTCTTTTAATTAAGAAATAAAAAGCATACGTTCAAAATGAAATAAAAAATAAAACAAGATAATTGAGTTTGAGTTTTTAATTTTAAATTTAAAAACATATTTTAAAGTAGTTCGGATATATTTTAGCATAAAAAAATATACTTAAATGTGTGAACACTGTGCGAAATTTTCGCACTTTATTTCTTTTATTTATTTACCTTAAAAATTTTAAACTGATAAGTCTTATACCAATTTCACCATCCAATTAAAATTTTAATTCATCAGAGCCAAACTATTATTAGTTTTTGTGGGATGAAATGCTAATGATACTTAAAGTAAATCATTCAAAGAGAAGTTTCAAAATAAAATTCATGTTTGACGACTTAGTTTTCATATTTCCCCTGGCAAGACGGCTTTAATAAAGTACCCCAATGGCGACTTTTCAATTTTTGCCGCCATGTTTGCGAGATCCCTTTTATTCATTTATTTATTTTTAGAATATAAAGAAATTCATAATATTTAGACCATTTTGTGTTACTACTTTATTATATATGACCCTCACTTTTAAATTTTTGTCAGTATTTGGCGAAGAATTTTTTGGTGTAATTGCTTGTTAAAAAAAAAAAAATGAAAGAAAGAAAAGAAAAAAATCTAGTACTTATAATATAAAGCCTGTATTTTTTCCAAATACTTATACTTTTTTCTGTTGCCTACACTTTTTAGGCAATGAATTTTTGTCTTGCCATAATTAGAAATATGAAATGTGTCCCAGAATATCTAATTCTGTAATGTTAAAAAATTATCAGTGCAAAATTACAAGATTTATAAATGAGTTTGATTTTGACTCTATTTGGAACAACTTGCATGTTGGTCCACAACTGTATTTGGTGATTTTCTTTTTGTGATTACGACAAAATGCGATTTTCGGAAGTGGTTGCCATGGGTTCCAAACATAAACAAAGTGAAAACGCGATTTTCAAAATGCGTCTGTTTTGTAATGTACATAAATAAATTAAACCTATTTTTATTATTAATAAAATAAATGGAACTAATATTGTGTTGGTCCACAAGTGCATTTGGCAATTTTTCTTTGGTGATTATGGTGATACCATTTTCGCGAATGGTTGCCATGGATTCCAAATGTAAAGAAAAGCAAAATGTGTGTTTCAAAATGGCATCATTATTAATGTACAAAATTAATTAAGCTTATTTTTAATTATTTATGCTGTTATCGTTCAAAACGGCGCCAAATTAAAATCGCTAAACCCAGTTGTGGACCAACACTATACTTGTATCATCAAATTTCCAAACCTAAATTCAGTAACTTTTTAAAAAACTTGTTATAATGCAGATTTAGATATCAAAATTATCACCAAATTAAATGCTGACCTATAATTGATAATGGAAAATCGTGATCATTATTCGCGAAAGAGCATATAAGAAATTGATAAACAGCATAAGAAATTTCCAAAATTTCCAGTAATAGAAATATTTTTCTTAACAGAAACATTGACATTGATTTTATTATTCTTTACTCCATAGATCACACTTTAATTTTCCCGTGAAAAATGATGTCATTACAGAAAATAGTGTCATAAGAGAAACTTTTTCTACAATGGCAAATAGAGTACCTTTATAAACCCAATGTTTTTAGTTAATAACTTTGTTAATTAAAATGATAGAAATTTCTAAACAGCTGAAATGCCTTCTTTGAAGTAGTCGGAATACACTGATATATCTCATGACATGGAGAACCCTACCTTCTGCGAGAAGTTGCTGTCGCAAAAAAAAAAAAAAAAACTGACGTTAGTGACAGAAATGTTTTGTTAAAATGTAGAGATTATATAATAACAAAAGATCTTTCAAAATTTTATGCATATCTAATTACAATAAGAGATTTCTTTGCTATGAATTATTTTTTAACTCTTAACTTTTTTCATTTTTTAAGAAACATTTTATAATAATTCCTCAAATGTGTGTGTGTGTGTGTGGTTCTTTTTTTTTTTTTAACCATATTTTATTTTAATGCTATATAAAATCTTAACTTTTATTTCTTTTGTTAGTCTTTTATTTGATTTTTTAATTATCTAGAGTGACTGTTTCTTATTCTTGTTTTTCTTATGAATATTATATGAACTTATCTGTAAGATTTTAGTAATTCTCATGCTAAATTTGCATACATTTAAATTTGTTATATTAAATATATATTACATGTATTTTTCCCCTTGTTTGTGTTATACTTGTGAGCCATTTTGAGCAGTAATAATTTTTAGTTGAATTTACTGTAAGTTTATTAAGAACAATTCTATTTTTAATTAGAATGTCATTAAATTTACTAAAGGATTTCTAAAAAGTGCATATTCCTTAATTATCCAGTATCTTATGAAGTGCCAGAATTTTATTTAACAACAGTTAGTCAACATATGTATAACAATGTATTGTTTTAAATCTTGAAATAATTTGAATCATGTTAATTTATATATATATATATATATATATATATATATATAACAAAAAAAAAAAAAAATGTACACTTTAGTGTATCTTAACAAGAAAAATTATAAAATAATAAAAGACAATAAAAAAAGGTGGTGGTTGGGTGGGCAGATGTTTGATTACGGAGAATGGGTGGTGTTGTTTGGCTGGATGGTTGGGTGGGATTGAGAAATTAAATGTATAAAAAAAAGCCAGAAGGCTTGTTGCATTTACTTTGTATTAATTTTCAATCTTTCTTTTTTCATTAAATTATCAGTTTCATCATTATTGAGTTGTCAACTATTCTTAAAAATCTAATCATACTATTAAACACATAGTAATCAATCTATAAATTCCATTGTTGCTTCATAGTTTCATTATTCTTTATCTGCTATGAAATTTTGCTTTTTTTAATTCATATGACTCCTATTCTAGTCTTGGCAGGCTGGGGGAGTGTTGCTGGCGTGAAACTAGTTTAACCCTACTGGCAAGTCACAAGTCTTGCCGCCTGCCTCCTTCCTTCCTTTCTTAAGTTTCTTAAATTAATTTATCATAAATTTTGATTTAGTTTATGTTTTTGTGTTAAGATTTTGTTGAGTTAGTTTATTGTTTCGTTTGTTATGCAGGCTGTTAATTAAGAAATTTGATTTCTGTAAATATGTGAATTTCATCTCCTGATGAATTTTTTTCACCTTTCTGAGCCTCTCCTACATAAAAAAGAATTTTCATTCTTATTGGCCTTTGTAGTTTCAGTGATCCTGTATCTGTTGCTTGGCCTCTACTAGGCTTAACAAATCATTATTACATATATATATATATATAATCTGTATTAAAAAGCACTTTGTTTCTATGAAAAATCTGTATTTGGCTAAGGCTCTCAGTTTATTTTAATGATTATTTTCACATAAATGTACATTTAAATGAATTATTAGTTCTTTCTTTCTTTCTTTTTTTTTTTTAAAGTTTAGTAATTACTTAATACCTCACCCCCACTGTTTTGCAGCACACACTCCTTTAGTTAAAATAAAAGTAAAACAAAATTCATGAAATTGAGAGAATTCTTTCACCAATAGTTTTTAGATTTTGTTATTTTTTAAAACCTAAAACATCACTGAAATTTATAATTAGGAAGTGATAATTACATGTTTGTCATATCAAAATATCTAAAAACTCTTCAGTTATGCTTTCAATTAAACTTCATAAGCATATGTCTAGTTGTGTATGAAATGTAAAACTTTTATTTATTTTGAGTAAAGTTGTCAAAAAAAAAAAAAAAAAAAAAAAAAAAGATTTTTTTTTTTTTATTATTAATTTTAATCAAGTTTTAATCAGTATTAATACTCCAATATCAAAAAATAGTTTAAACATATAATAATAAACAGGAATGAGATTATTTTAGCTTTGTAGATTTTCTTTCTGTAAACAATGTACATACAAGTAACAAAGTTCGTGTATCATAAATTGAATTTTGTACTTTCTGATATGAAGTTATGTTACATCATCTAATTAAATTAAGGCTTTATATTCCCATGTTAATAAAAACAATAAATTGTTTCTTTATTTAGGTTAAATATAAAGCAATTAAATTATTTCTTTCTGTAAGACTTTTGCCATCTGAATTCTTTTATTTTTTTTTAATGTTATTCTTCATAAACTTTTAACTTTTTTTCTTTTTTTTAATAATCTTTCTATAAATCTTATCCTTGAATAAAGAACTTATATCAAAGTGCATTATTTTAATTATAACTGAAATCTTTTGTATTCAAAACTTCTAGAAATATTCATTAATTGCACCATTTTACAAAACAATAAATTAGATTTAATGATATGAGTTTTCATTAAACTGATGCAAATGATAATAATTAGATTACAATTAGTTGACAAAAATTTGTTTTTTGTAGAATGAATGTTAAATCTAACATGCCGTATATTTGATTTAAAGGAAACAAATTAGCTAACTAACAATAAAATTCTTAATCTAATTTTAGAAACAGGGGAGGAGGGGGGATAACATTTCTGATACAATAACAAGATTTATAGGAAGAGCTTTAAAAAAAAAAATGTACTCTGTTATGTAATGGAATATTACAATCCATTTAAAAGTTTACTTATTGAATAAAATTTATATTTTATATGTTAAGCAGTAGAAATTTTATAGTTTTTTCCAAATTCAGTTTGTTACTCAATTTTGAATGTAACCCTAAAAGAAGAAAACACTCTTAACACTAACTGTAGAATCTTTTGCTATTAAAAACATTACTTTAACATTTTTTAATACATAGATATTAAAATTGTTATTGTGATCTGATTTTGCCATCACATAAGTTCTGTTATAATTTAATATTATAATCCACTAAAAAAGTCCTTGAATGGAGAACTTTTTGTATGAAATTTCAAAATCAAAGATATCATTATTTTCTAATTGCCTGGATATATTCCAATGCAAAATCTTTTTTATTTCATAGTTCAAAATCAGCCTATCTTGCTTTTGGATTCAATATGTAGATAAGACAACTCATTGATTTTAATTATAGTGTTTTAACAAATATCCAGTTTTAAAGACCACTTTGATCAAGTTATAATCTACTTTTATTGCATTTAGCCTAGTGTACTGTCATCAGTACATTTGATGTACAGCTGATCACATACTATACATCAGTACAACTGATGATGGTGCACTAAACGCTACCGAAACAGCTGTCTGCTATTTTATTATTTCCTCTGACAGTCTAAAGATTGATGATTTTGCTGTGTAATTTTATATTTAATGTTTATGAATTTAAAATTTGATTTTCTATGGTTCAAAATATTTAGAAATGTTATTCATAAAGACATTAACCATGAAAATTCATTTTAGATAGATTGGAGTGTAAGGTTGATTTTTATACTAACTATGTGAAAAATGCAAGGGCCGGAAATTGAACCTCAGTCCTCTGCTTAATGTGCAAATGCTCTTCCACTGAGCCACCCTGGCTGATATCTAGCTCAGCATTTCTCACATAATATCTGGCCAGTGGTTATTATGTGAGAAATGCTGAGCTAGTTATCAGCCAGGGCGACTCAGTGGAAGAGCATCTGCATGTTAAGCGGAGGGGCCCGGGTTTGATTCTCGGCTCTGGCATTTCTCGCATAGTTGGTATAAAAATCAACTTCACACTCCAATCTATCTAAAATCAAAATATTTAGTTAAATTGAGATTTGCTTTTTATATTAATTTTCCAGATAATAAACTTTTTTGAAGAATTCAGATTTGTTAATTAAGATCCAACTGTATATCTCTCTTTATTATCATTGCATCTTGGCTTAATATTCATATAATATTGACTCTGTATTTAAATTATTTGTATTTGTAATATTTTTTTAGTCAAATCCCAACAGTGCTGCTGTCATAGTGTTGGATCTTCATATTTTGTCCATGCTTTTTGCAACTCTGGATACTCACTGGGAAAAAACTGAAGATGATGAGGCTCATACAGAAAGTTGCAAAATAAGAGAAGAAAACATGAAGTATCCTCAACCTCTTATTTTTGTTCTGGAAAAATTACTCACTATTTTCAAATCATTAGGCAATAATTGGGAAGTGACTGAGCAAATTACTGAGGTAACATATTTAAATTCACTATTGCAGATTGAATGTCTTGGAATTCTCTTGCTACTACCTATTTTCTTGCATGTAGTCTGTGACAGCTTATAATCCACGAGTGCTATTTTTTAGCCCTGATAAAAAAAAAAAAATTCTGTATAATCAACAGATACAAATTGTATTCAACATGCAACAATTGATAAACTGCCTTTTTTTATAAGATAATTATAATGTAAATATAAAATTAGTTATAAGTTATAATAATTTTAACTTCTTATAAATAATAAAAATAATTGCTTTATTGTTTTTGCATGGAATTTTTCTCTTATTTTTTTTAGCTGAAAAACTCCACGCAAAAACAATAAAGTTTATTATAACAAATAAACAGTAGCATGGTGCTGTAAGGCTAGAAAAGTATCACTTGAAAACAGAAGCTTTTTTTTTTTTTTTTTTTTACCAGATAATCTGTGGATTATATGCAGGAAAATAATTCATTAATTACACTTTTCAACACATTTTGAAGTTTTCGTGAATTCATTCAAATGAGGTCTTTTTTTTTTTTACATTCCCATGATCATAAAAGAACAGATTATTACTACCTCACAAAATAATTAGCTGTGGTATAAGAAATAAGAGATGTAGGTAACAAAATTAAAGAAGTATACAATTTGCAGTTACTAAGTGCAATTTATAAAACCTTGAACACTTATGATGAATTTTGATGACAAACTGTCACCAAATGGGACAAAATGTACAAGAAGTGATTAAATAACTACATTTATCGTGATTTCATGTATTGAGAGATTTGATAGGTTATATTAGTTTTAAAATAGGCAGAGTTTCCCCCAGACAGTTTCAGGAGAGTGTGCTGCACCCAGTCTGCTCTATGGTTAAGAAAATAGCACCTTTTTTGCCCTCATCCAAAAGAATTGTACCCTTATTGCCTTTTGTTGAAAATAACTTTCAAACTGAAAATATGCTATAAATATAAATAACAGTATTGTGTATAATGATCAACATTCATTCATAGATTAGTAACAAGCAAAATCAAAGTGTAAAGAAAGTTTAAATTTAAAACTTTTTCTTATATCCATCCTAAAACTGAATTTTGAAATTAAGCATAGCGATTGTAAATGTTAAATGTGCCCTTAAGAATCCAAAACAACCCTCAAGAATAAAATATGCCTTTTTTTTTTTTTTTTAACTAGCAGCATTATACCCTTTTTAAAACCTGGATGAAAACTCTAGAATAGATATTACTTTTGGAAATTCCTTGCCGAATAGATAGTGGTATACATTAGTGCTGGACGATATCAGAAATTAAATATCGCGATATATCACCATGTTAATATCGATATTATGTGATATATTGCGATATTTCTTTCAAGATAGGAAAAAATAGAAATTTGTTATTTTTTAAAGACATATGCACACGAATTTTAAAGTATACAAGTATAAAGTGTTTTCCGTGTATTTTCTGGTATATTACTACCATAACTTTATCATTAAAAAAAAAAAAAAAAAAAAAATGCATAAAAAGTGAATCAATATTTTGTGTTTCTTATAACTTATACTGTTGCTTTTTAGTATACCTCTGTATAGTTTGTCCTCTATTCTTCCCATTTTAAGCTTTAATTATTTTAAAATCATATTTTAACACAGCTAATATGCGATCTGTGTTTTATTTGTACCAAGTATATCAAAATTCATAATTCTACTAAAAATAAAGCTTAATAAAAATTGTCTTAAGATGTAGGTATTAAATAAAAAGGAAAATCATTCTAAATAGTTAAGAATTGCCATTGGATACACCTTTTTTAGTCGTAGAGAGTAATATTTTTTACTTAAAACTCTTATATGCATCCTAAATGTCAGTTACTTGTCATTTTTATTTTTGTATCTGCTTACCAAATCATTACAATGTTTTTTAAATGTATATGTGTTCAATTCACATTCGTAATAGTTTCATATATTCGTAATAGTTTCATTATATATATATATATATATACATTGTCAGTATAAAAATTATATTATTTAAAGAAAATTATGTTAAAGTTTCATTTTGTTACTTAAAGTAACTCATTTTGCAATTACATGTACGGCTTAAAAAAATAAAAAAAAAAGAAAGAAAGAAAAGGAAAGAGAAAAAATAAATGCTACATAAAAAAAGTAATAAACTATCCAATATTATATAATTTAATAAAGAAACTGTCACTGTAAAATTACTGAAGATAAAACTTTATTTTACATCAGTCAGATAGCACCCTTTCTCCCTTCCCATGTTTTCCAATGGGATTTTTGTCGCGTCGTTTTATAAAAATATTTTATTAAAAAATGAACTTTTTCGAATTATGTTTTTTTGAATATTATTCTTTGAACAGGTCATCTTTTAGCTTAAATTCTGTTTTTTGAATATTACTCTTTGAACAGGTCGTCTTTTAGCTTAGTGAACAATTTTTCGAAAAAATAAATTTAAATATTTTACTTAGAGATCCACACTTTACCCATAATTTACTTATTGAGTCCATAATTTACTTATTGAAATAAAATATTTAAATTAATTTTTTCGAAAAATTGTTCACCAAGCTAAAAGGCGACCCGTTCAAAGAGTAATATTCAAAAAACAGAATTCGAAAAACTTCATTTTTGAATGAGATATTTTTATAAAACGAAGCAACGAAAACCCCATTCGATAACATGGGAAAGGAGAAAGGGACTGATGTACAACCCAAACAGTGATGCCAGATGGTCGAAAATTATTTCCCCAAACAGGTCTTGAAATTTCCCCAATTCAGGAGGTTTTTTTCGAAAAAATCCCCAATTTGATTTCTACTAAAAAGGGGAAATAAAAATTTTTTCAAAAAAAATATCAAGCAGATTTTTCTGTGATAAAAATTCAGATTTTTCCCCAAAAGAAGGCATTTAAAAAAAAAAATCCCCAAATACCAATAAAGATATTGAAAGTCTCTAGTCGTAGGGATAAATCATTACGTTATCAACATTGACAGAGAGTTGAAGAACTCCCCAGATTTGTCCCCAAAAATTTTAGAATTCCCCCAAAAAGTCCCCACAAACATTTGGTCCAAAAGCCTCAAAAATCCCCAAAATGGGGACAAAATCCCCAATCTGGCATCACTGAGCCCAAAGCGAGTTAAACACATGTCGCATCTTATTGGCCAGAAGATATGGATACTTTGAAATAAACCAATATCAATGAACCAATAGCAGGAAATGAGCTAAAACAAAAGATATTGTTTTCATTCGTCATACGCGTTTGTTTTTATATCGCCTGTATGTGGTATTACACCTACCATCCGCGAGCGATGATGTGCAATATTATCAAAGAACTTATACTAACGGTAGTATAAATTCTTTCATATTATCGTTTAGAGCCAGGGAAATGCATGAATGTAGAATGAGAAGTCAATATACTCTAAGAAGTCAGTATACTATGGGAAGTCAATATACTGTGATAGTTTAATTTTCCTGATGAATATCATTGACTTTTTGTTTTTGGACAGTGATATTTTCAAGAAAGTAGATACATTGCGGTATGGAAAGAGAGGATTGGAGAGGAAGGATTGTTTGGGGTTGGGAGTTTTAGTCAGTGAGTGGAGGGGAAAAAGGGGGTTGCATTAGTATAAGCTATTCAGGTCTCTTTTTTTTTCGGGCTTTGCTTGGCGCGCGATGATGCAGGTTTGTGGCGCGCACAAGGGGTTGCGTCACTTCCGCTAGCCAAACGGTTTGTTTGTTTTTTTAGAAAACACGGTGAATAAGCTATTCGGCGTTCTCTTTATTCCGAGCGTGGTGACTGGTGATAGGTGCTAGTGAGGAATATTATTTATCGGCGGTTCGATCGATCGCTGAGTGTGCGCTAAAGAAATATCGTTAGAGGGATATATCAGCAGAGCTAGATCTTTAATATCGTTATTGCGATATTTAAAAAATATTGATACTTGGGGATATATTGATAAATACTCCAGCCCTAGTATACATAAATAACAGCAGTCTGTTGAATGATTTGTACATGTTCTCAAATCATGTGCACTGTGAAGGACCTTTATGTAATCCAATTAGGAAATTACTGGTAGAAGTGTTGCAAACAATATGAGGTGCCTATGATTTATTTCAATAAACAAAATTATATCCAATTATTAGCCAAAGATTATCGTTTCAATCAGCACCATTACAGCTTGTACCAGACTACAGATGGTTACTTCCTTATAAATATACAAGAGTTGTCAGGAGAGTTTTTACAAACTCAAGGCATTCTAAAACAAGGAATAAATATCACCAAATGCTAACAAGAAATAAAATGTAGCAACAGTTGTAACCTCTTGAATATATTAATTTCTTTTTCTTTTTTTTCTTAACTTTTACTAGTGTGAATTGATTTTTCATTTTATAACATTTACTGCATTACAATTCTTTGCAATCAATGTTTATAAAAAAGGAAAATAGAAATAATTTTTACTTTTGATCATAATTTTCATATTCAGTAGCATCGAATACGAGATTGAATTCATTAGATGCAGAAATTAGTTAATAAAAGTTCTAGCTTTCAACAAGTCATAAATTTTCTATGTATTTTTAAAATGGAATTCTATGCCCAAAAAAGTAAATAAATTAATATATTAATAATAGCTTTACATGACAACTGAAAGTTCTCAATTCTCAAGTACATTTTATATTAATAATATTTCAATACAATGCAATTCTAATAAAAATGCAAATGAAGTTTTATTTTCTCTTTTATAACATAGCAAATTTTTATAAATGTAATTTAGTTAATTTATAAATATCTATGGAGAATATAATACATGTAATGTTATATTGGTGTATGATATATATATATATATTTTTTTTTTTTTTTTTAATTCATCTTTAAATGAGTAAAAGCAGTTTTCAGAGAAAGCATTTTGAAATAGAATACATGTACACTTCTTTCTAACTACTTTTTTTAATGAATTTATTACTATACGCAAGCGATGTGATGACGTCACTGACCATCTGTGGAGCCAAGCAAAAAATTCCCATGTTAATCGTTAATTGGATTGATTTTAACCATTAATTGGTTTAATTTTAAACATTAAGGAAAATAATCTCTTTATTTTAATCCCCATATTTGGGTATAGTTTTATATTAGTTACTGTCTGCGTGTGTTAGATTGTGTTAGATTTTTTCTGTCGAATTTATAAAATTTTAATTTTAAATTTCAATGCTCTAGAAAAATTAAATGGCAGATTTCTATTTTCGATAATAAACATAAACATTTCAGTTCAAAAGAATGAGATTCATTTCAAAGGAACAGATTTGATATCTGTCGTCCTTGGCAGATAATTTAGCGATCTTTTACTTATTTATTTTTTTATCTGGCAAGCATGTTTAATTCCTTTCCATGGTTATTTTTAAAACGTACACTAAAAGAGCAATCAGTAATATGAAACAATATTTTGTACAATATATATGTATTACAAAAATATACATTGGACATGCATGTTTCCGTATTATGTTTTGGACCACCGAATATACAAAAACGTCAATGACGAACAGATATCAAATCTATGGCCATTTTGTTTCTAGAGATTTCAAATTAAAATTTTGTCTATTTGACAACAAAATAACTTAATCTAACACATGTGCACAATAACTAATTTGTAACTATACCCAAATATAAGAATTAAAATCAGGAAATAATATTCCTCAATTTTTAATAATTTTTTTTACAAAAAATCCAATGGACTATTAATATAGGAAATCTTTTATTTGGTCCCAGCAACGGTCAGTGACGTCACACTTTGCTTGCGCATACCTTTTGCCTATATAAGAAGAAAGTATAAGATTTGGAAAAACTTTTGATTTCCGGTTTTCAATGAATTTACATATTTGGAGATTTCCTTGCACTTCAATTAACGGAAATTGGCTACTATTTTTTAAAAAGTGGATTTATTACTAGCTTCTGCATGTATAAGAAGAAAGTAGAAAATACAGAAAAAATTTCGATTTCCGGTTTTCGCTTAATTTACATGTTTTGAGCTTTCTTTACGTTTCAATTAACTGAAATTGACTACTTATTTTTTTAAAAAGTGGATTTATTGCTAGCTTCTGCATGTATAAGGAGCAAGTAGAAGATATGGAAAAACTTTTGATTTTCGGTTTTTGATGAATTTACGTGTTTTGAGATTTTCTTGCATTTCAGTTAACTGAAATTGACTACTTATTTTTTAAAAAGTGGATTTATTATTCTTTCCTCTGCATGTACAAGAAGAAAGTATAAGATTTAGAAAAATTTTAGGTTTTCAGTTTTCGATGAAGTTACGTGTTTTGAGATTTCCCGAACTCAATTAGACCATTTCTGCAAAATATCTGTCTTTTTGAGTTCAAACACTATACTTTATGAACCAATGGAATTAATTTAACCGAATTTGATATTTGGTTGGACTTTGGTTTGACATGGTACCGATTAGCTTTTGGGCTGTATCACCCAACAAGGACCGTTTCCACGTTGCGATTTCCTTTCATTTCAGGAAAGTCTCAACATCTACAGCATACCAGACTTAGAGAAATATATTAAGTAAAACTCTGCTGATTAAGTTAGAGTGCACATCAACAAACAATTGCCGCAGCTGTGTTGCTATTTAATTCCGTTTAGGACAAGGTGATAACTTTGCCTTGCTTTGCAAAAAAGTGGCTGAGTTTCGACCACTGGGAGATACTAGTTTAATAGATTTTTCAGTTTTTTTTTTTTTTTAGACATTTTAAAGATTTGCCGCTGTTTTCAAAGTAGAAATAAATGTATGCAAAATACGTTTTTAAATTAGTTTTTATTGATTATATTTTACTTAATCTTGTATTACTTTCCAGTTTTACATCTTGTATTACTTTCCAATCGTTTCCTTTTTTTCATTTCAGGCTCTTTGTGATGCATTTAAAAGAGCTATATCTACATTATCTGATAAATGCAAAGTTTTTCTGCCTGATATATTACAGCTTCTTATTTATCTATACAAAAACTGTCCTCATTCTTCTATTCTAGAAATGACCAAACATATTCTTGTACTTTTTAAAAATGATGAAGACCAAAGACAACTTTTAGTTAGTTTCTTTGCTGAGATTTGTGAGCATACAATCAAAATCTCCATGAAAGACTTTAGAGAAAGTACAAATGTAATTGAATCTTTTGCCCAGATGTTAGAACATGTTATGAAAAAAAGTCTTGTGTTTTTTAAGACAGATGCAATTAATCCTTTATTATTGTTTCAATTCGGCTTAGCAGCATTAAGTTTACCAGAAAAGCCTACTGTTAAAGCAACTTCTGGATTTTTAGTAAGTATATGGAATCAAGAATAATCATCTACATGAAGTTTTTTTTTTTTTTTTTCTTTAGGTGGATTTTCTTAAATTTCATGTGATTATTTTGTTTTACAACATTGTCTAACTCTTATATGATAGAGAAAGTATTGTTTTGGTTTAAATTTTTTTAATTGGTTGGTTGGTTGGTAGCCTTTTAATGGTGCAAGGTCCACAATGGGACATACTGCGCAAAACAAACGTTTAAAATTAAACTGTAGCTTCTGGATGGGTTTACCCATCCAGATGGTCACTAAAAAACAAACCTAAAGTTAAAACAAGAATAGGTAAAAAGTTAAAAAATAGTGAAATCAAAAATCAAATAATAAAAAATAATCAAATAATCCAGAATTGAATGTAACTTAAATAAATCTTGAATTATTAATTTAAAATTATTTTATTATTAATTTAAATTGATAATTTTAATTAATTTTTTCATATAGTTAATATGAAAGAGTAATAAAAAAAAAATTAGCCTGATTTTGGTAAAGGCAAGATAAATTTTGAAAGGTTATCGAACATTAATTAATTTAGTGTTTATAAATTAATAAGAGTATATATTTAGGTGAATATTAAATGCATAAAACTCATTTTATATATTATTGTTAAACATAACATTTTACAAAAATATGACATCAATCTTTTTAATTGAAATAATTAAATTAAAAGAAAAGCTAATATATATTTTTTAAATGTAACCTTTATTAAATAAGTAAATAAAAGAACTCTAGTTATTCTTTAGTATATGAAAGGTAAATAAAGAAAACTTATAGATTCAATTATTATTATTATTATTATTAATGAATATTGAGGAAGCCTGTAAGAACATTTTCTGGAATTAAGACTGGTGCTGCCATCTATCGGAAAATAAGTTTACAATTTCAATATAGATCTATACTTATTTCATAGTTCTCATTCCCAGCTCATTGTTTTTTTGTTAAAACAGAAGGAGAAGAAAGGAGTTAATAAATTTTGCAGTAAAAAAACATTTTAAACGAATACATTTATTTAAAATCATTAAATATACATAAGACTTCAGAAAATAATTTTTTACTCAAAATGAAAAAAAATGGAGAGTATTATGCAAAAAATCCAAAATTGCCTAAAAGTGGGGAGGGGGCTTATTTTCGAAGGGGGACTTATAATCAGGATTTTACGGTAATAGAGTCAGACTAGCAACCAATAGGAATTTAGGAAACTGGAGCAGTAAGCCAATAGGAATTGGGAGGAAGAAAGCTATGTAAAAATTAAGAATATGTGGATTTTATGTAATTTTTCCCAACAATCCGAACAGCCAAATCACAATTAATAATATTTTTATGATTTTTATAGATATCGAAAGCTTCTAGAAAGTAGAGTTCATGTAAGTGTTTAGGCTGAGAGATTATTTTTACTGAATTAAAGTTGAAATTATGATTATTTTCCCAACAGTGCTTAGCAATGGAAGATTTTTTAGTTTCTTGTTTCTGAATATAACTCATGTGTTCTTTAAGGTGAAACATGAGCTTACATTTTGTTTGACCAATGTATGATTGTCCACATTGACAAGGAATACTATATATGCCCCAAAAGTTGTGTGTATCGATAGGGTCTTTTAATCTAGAAAGGGCCAATTTATTTATGGGTTATTAATGTTCCACTCCCTGTCCTTGATATACTGGTTTCTCGCACTGAAAAATGTTTTTGCACTACTATTTATCGTAAAAATTTTGCTGTTCCTTTACCTCCTCATGCTCGTTTATGTCATCCACCTACCCAAAAAATGGCCACATTTTATACTTTTGTCAATTGTGCCCTAACATTTGTTCAGATCCTGAATCCCTCCATTCTAAAATCAAATATCTTAAAGCAGTTGCTATTGACAGAGATTACAACCCTTCCATTATTGATAATGCTCTTTCTAAATTACAAAACTCGCATATTTCTCGTACTTCTGTGTCTAAATCCTCTTCCAACAGCAGAATTGTTTTGCCTTTTTTCCCTAAATCTAGTTTTGCCATAGCTAAAGTTCTCAAAGAATATAACTTTAAAATAATTTCTCGCCCATAAGTAAATTGGCCCTTTCTAGATTAAAAGACACTATTGATACACACAACTCTTGGGGCATATACAGTGTTCCTTGTCAGTGTGGACAATCATATATTGGTCAAACAAAACGTAAGCTCAAGTTTCGCCTTAAAGAGCACATGAGTTATATTCAGAAACAAGAAACTAAAAGATTGTCCATTGCTAAGCATTGTTGGGAAAATAACCATAATTTCAACTTTAATTCAGCTAAAATAATCTGTCAGCCTGAATACTTACATGAACTCGATTTTCTAGAAGCTTTCCACATCTATAAAAATAATAAAAATATCTTTAATTGTGATTTGGTTGTACCACCTCTCTCGGATTGTTGAAAAAATTACATAAAATCCACATATTCTTAATTTTTACATAGCTTTCTTCATCCTAATTCTTATTGGCTTACTGCTTCAGTTTCTTAAATTCCTATAGGTTGCTACTCTGACTTTACAATCTGCCTCCCTACCTATATATATGAGTAATAATCCACTTTGTCATTCTGCACTGATGACAGTATGTTTTATGCTACTGAAACTGCAGTCTGCATTAACAGTTTTTACATTGGCATTTTTAACGTTGTGTAAATATTGATAGTTCTAGTCTTACTTTAAATTTTTTGGTTTTCCATCTAGGGGCACATTAATAGCAACATTGAATTTTGGTGTAGGTTTAAAAAAAAAAAAAAAAAAGTTTGTAGCTTTTAAAATTTTTCCTCAATATTTGGACTTTAAAAAGTCAAATTTGAAAAGAAAAAAAAAAGAATAGATTCTTGCATTATTTTGGGGGAAATTTAGAATGTGTTCAGGGGAAATTTCAAAGGTCTCAACATTTTCTGCACCTCTGATTTTAAGTAACCGCTTAATAAATTCCTTTTTTAAGTAATATACCATTTACAACACAACATATTATTGAATTTAATAGCCTTTAATTCTTTAATTAATAAACACATTAAAAATAAAGTCTGACTTTTATATACTGTATTATACCTTAATTTAGCAATATTTAATGGTGATTATTTTATTGTTTAGCCATATATACATATTTTTACTTTCCGAACACTATAGTGAGGAAAGTAATCATGTCAAAAATCCGAAATTGAGATTTTGATGTTTCTCTACATTTCGAGGTCCCCTGAGTCCGATTTCACTATTTTTACGATGGTGTATGTATATGTGTATGTCTGTCTGTGAGTGAACACGCTAGCATCTAAACGCTTTGTTTGAATAAGCTGAAAGCTGGTACGTATATTGTAAGTCACCATAGTGTGAACCCTATTAATTTTGGGGAATCTAGTACTTATAGTTTTTTTACAGGGACACCAGGAAAAATTCTTTATCATTATGGCCTATGGGGCCAAATTTTTAAAAGTGCGATAGTGTCTAAACGCTTTATTAATCTGAGCAAAAAATTATAGGTCACAGTTGCACAAACTGTATAGATTTTGGTGAATTTAGCACTTACAGTTTTTTTACAGGGGCACAAAAAAAAAAAAAAAATTCTTTATCATTATGGCATATAGGGCCAAATTTTTTAAAGTGTGATAGCATCTAAACGCTTTATTAATCTGAGAAAAAAAAAATTGTACACATGTTATAGGTCACAGTTGCACCAACTGTATAGATTTTGGTGAATTTAGCACTTACAGTTTTTTACAGGGACACAAAGAAAAATTCTTTATCATTATGGCCTATGGAACCAAATTTTTAAAAGTATGATAGCATCTAAATGCCTTATTCAATTGAGCTGAAAATTTATATGAATATTATAAATCACTGTTGCACTAACTATAAGCATTTTGGTGAATCTAGCATTTATAGATTTTTACAGGGACACAACGAAAAATTCTGTATCATTATGATCCAAGGGTCTCAAAGTTCAGTAGCGTTAAATAAAACATCGTGTAATATATGGAGAAAAATACTCGAATACTCTATTAAGGTTTTTTCTCTGTTTGTTCAACAACTCCTCTTTCTTTACTTTATCTACAAAACTGTTAATTACTCAATGTTTGGAAAGTCGAGTGGAGTCACTTCAGATTTTTTCTTTCTTTCTTTAGACTGAATTTATCACTCATAGTAGAGAAGTTTCAAATATGCTAGACGTTGTAAATAATCAAGGAGGAGAACTTGTCATGCAGGTCATGAAGGTTTGTATTTTTACATGTTTTTTATGCGTGTAATGTTTAAATATCATGCTAATCGATTTTGTATTAATAAATTTTATATTTTGTAATTTTAGTTGCTTACATTTTTATGTTTAAAATGAATTCCATTTTGAATCTAATATTTATATTGAATTTTGCTTTTCTGATATTGCTCCTTAAGTTTTTATTTATTTATTTATTATTATTATTATTATTATTATTATTATTTTTCAGTATAATAAATGTTATAATCAGAAATATTTTGCAGTACATTTTTTAAGATACAAATGCTGATATAGAGAAAGAAACGGCATACAATTTTTTTTTTTTTTTTTTACTTGAAGAAAATTAGTTTTAAAATATTTCATATTAAAGCTATGAAGTGTGCAAAATAAAGTACTTTTTTTTTTTCACTTTATAGATTCAAAGTATCATTTTAAAAATAAATTTTTTAAGTACAAGTATTGTTGTTTACTGTTGCAAATCTTCTGAATGTGAAAACAAAACTATCATATGTGTCACTACGAAAACCGATTTTGAGACTTACATAATCAAAAAATCCTATGTAATTTACTTGTTGATGCTTAACAGATAACATGTCTTGTAAAACATGAAGATAAAAATAGTCTATTACAATTTAATTTAGAAATTTTTCATCAAGCCTGGAAGTTCATTTCAGAAAATTATGGAGTGGAAGGCTGATTTTTTATACCAACTATGTGAAAAATACCAAAGCCGGGAATCGAACCCGGGCCTTCCACTTCACGTGCGGATGCTCAAACCATCGAGCTACCCTGGCTGATTACCAGCTAGGCATTTCTCACATACATTTCTCAGTATTTGCAGACTCTGTGACTTTGCCAACGAATGTTATGTGAGAAATGCCTAGCTGGTAATCAGCCAGGGTAGCTCGATTGTTTGAGCATCCGCACATAAAGCAGAAGGCCCGGGTTTGATTCCTGGCTCTGGTATTTTTCACATAGTTGGTATAAAAAATCAGCCTTCCACTCCATAATTTTCTGAAATAGTCTATTACATTTTCCGCAGACTTATCATTAATAAAATTTCGCAAATTGTCAAGTTGGGGAAGGGTAGAAATTAAAAATTTAGAGTGCTTAGTAGTTGTGGGCATCAGTCTTGTTCTATCATATCATTATTTATATAATCAATTTAATCTGTTATACATGCACACCATACAGCTATTATATGACTTTATAAACTTTAAAATGTGAGGAGCTATCTTTTTGGTTATTCTAATGTACCACAAGGAACAAATTTGGATTCAATAACTGATAGAAGGAGAGAGAAGTTTTAGATTGTATTACTAGCAGGCTATACCTGCTTCCCAGGTCACTATATTTAAATGAATTTTCAAAAGAATTGAATCACTATTTTTTATCACTTTATAAATAAAAACTGAAAGGAAAATACATTGAAAACACTCTAAACCTTGTTTCGGGTACCTGCTGCCTACAGCAGCTCTTTTCCCACCTGCACTGCATCAGGTCCTAGTTCCCACTGCCTGCAGAAAGGTCTTTCTCGGGCACTTTTGAGTATTTATTGATTACAGGTGGAGCTGCTATTATTCAAGAACTACGAAAGATGACTGTACCTCAGCATCTATTAAATATTTTAGCTTTTGAACCATGTATTTTATAGCCCGCACTCTTTACACTATATTACTATATGTTTCCAACCAATATAATACATAAGAAAAGGTAGATTTTCCTTTAAAAAGAATTAAATAAACAAAAAATAAATAAATTTTAATAAGTTTAATTTGTAATATATTACCATTTTTCCCAATAGAAAAAAAAAAAGTCCCTTTCAAAGGTATTAATCAAATAAATGAAAAATAAAAAGGTGTTATATTGTAAAAATTATGCATAAACATAAGTATTAAAAAAAAAAAAAAATTGCCTTCTAATGCTTGAATTAGTAAATAAATAAAAAATAAATAGTGTAATAACTGTTGCTAAGATACATAGACGATTGAAATGAAAGAATAAATTTTAGAAAATAAAACAGAAAAGTCAATGAATAAATTAAAAAAATAAAATATAATAATAATAATAATTAAGAAAATTCAAATTTGAAATTCAAAAAAACCTCAAAGAGGTGCACACCTGCATGGTCCCAGCTAAACATCTACTAAGTTTTGTGTCTCTGTGATTAGTAGTCTATACACCAGAGCACATACACACACACAACACAGAGAGGTACTTCTCTTTATTTATATAGATGTAGATATGTGAAGAATATACACCCCTATTTAAAAGTTTAGCAAGATTTGCAAATGATCAATTTTTTTCAAATTAAAAACTTATTTCTCAATGAAATGTTTTCAAACATTGGGTATTTAAAGAACTGGGTCTTCAATTAATAATGTTTGTGATCATCGTGTATCGTTACAGGGATGAGATTTTTCAGCTCTTCAGCTGATTTCAGCTTTTTTGTAAATTTTGCTTTTCAGCTTTTTTGAAGTTTTCTCAACTTTTTTTTGTGATTTTGATGTGTATTTATTACATCAGCTAATCTACACTTGAATGAATGCTTAATGAAGATTAAAAAACTTATTTATTACACTAACATAATAGATTTTGTCATAAAAGTTCTAGTATTTCATTTCCTTTGCGTACAGTTTCAGCTTTTTTGTCTTTTTGCTAATCTCATCCCTGTCGTTAAGTAAACGAAATGAGCTGTAACCACAGACTAAGGAAATACTTAGACCGGGCAAGGCGGTTCTAAAAGTGAAGTCTCAACTGTAACCGAGCCGCCACATTGGTATAAGCAAAACATTAATGCGTTTTTCATACAATCGTATTGGTATTATTCTATATTAATTGTAAAGGAGGCTATAAATCGTGAAAAATGGCTTGTGCAGCCTATGGTTGCACCAATAGACCATCTAAGAAGGTTCCGGAAATTACGTTTCACAGGTAAGTTTCAGTAAATATACTTGATCAACAAAAAATTTCCATATTTATTTTAGCGTTATGAGGTGTGGTAGACATTTGCCAGACAAGCGTTGCAGATTAACCATTACGTCGCTGAATAGAATATTGGATATTTATTTTTTTCATTGAGAAATAAAACAAATGTGAACTAGTATGTTGTGGCCACCACAAGACTTTCTTCTATATTTTCCTATACATATTCAATCAGTAACAATGTTTTAAAAAAAAGTAAGATTTTTTTTCTCAGGTTTTTTTTTTTTTTTTGGTTAAAAGCAATACATATTCAAATAATAACAATAAAAAAAAAAAAAATTAAAAAATACGATTTTTTTTTTTTTTTGGTTAAAAGTAAAAAAAATCGATAACTTAGTTTTAAATAATCACAGATTTATAGTTCAACATTCATTTTAAAGGTATTGACGAGATCTTTCGAAAGATACCCATCTTCAAAATTTACCCCTCCCCCTGGTGTGTGTGTGGGGGGGGGGTACTTCCCCCCCAGGGGGGTAGCAATGTCCCCACATGCACAGATATTTTTTCCTAGTTAACTATTACTATTATCAATAACTCATATTAATTTTACAATCACAAGTTAAAAATAACTCTCATTATGTACATTTATACGACATTTTGTCCTATACTGCCATGTTAAAAATTTAGAAAAAATGAGATCACAGCGTCACCTGTTGAGCGATTGATCCCCAAATGTAATCAGCACCAGTTTATGTCGGAGACCAACTAAATACCAAGTTTGGTTAAATTTCGTTAAAAAAAAAAAAAAAATTTTTTTTTTTTTCTAAGTTTTTTTTTTGTTAAAAGTAAAAAAATCGATAACTTTGTTTTAAATTATCACAGATTTATGGTTCAACCATTCGTTTTAAAGGTATTGACGAGACCTTTCGAAAGATACCCATCTTGAAACTTTGCCCCCCCGGGGCGGTACCGATGCCCCCACATGCACAAAATTTTTTTCCCAGTTAACTATTACTATTATCAACGAGACCTTTCGAAAGATACCCATCTTGAGAATTTACTTCCCCGGGGGGGAACCGATGCCCCTACATGCACAAAATTTTTTTCCTAGTTAACTATTACAATAACTCATATCAATAACTCATATTATTTTTGCAACTCATATTATTTTTGGTTCGTGAGATACAGCGTCCACAAAAAAATGATACAAACAGACAGACAGACAGACATTTTCTAAAAACTATTAATTCGTGTTCTGGACATCCCAAAACATGTAAATCCATCAAAAAACGGAGGTCGAAAATTTTCGCGAATCCAATACTATATTACATATAGAAGAAAGTAAAAGATATGCTTTAATCCCGTTCTTGCACCCCCCCCCCCTTCTCCCTGAGGGGGGGGCGATATTAAAAAAAAATTATGCCAGAAATCTTCACGGGAGTGTATTCGACAATTTCACAAAGTTTCATGGCGATTGGATGAATGGTGTTGTAATGGATGAAGGATAAACAGACAGACATGCATTCGTTTTTACATATACAGATTGCAATGTTACTGGTTTCTTGCTTGTACCAATATGGCCGCCAGTCGCTCTAAGCGCCTTACAGTTACTTCACTTTTCCCCATTGAGGAAAGCCGTCTGACCGGGTCTAAGTATTTCCTTAGTCTGTGGCTGTAACTTTAGGCTATGTTAACATAGACCCAGTTCAGTTTGTGAGATGCTAACATGTTAAATAAGGGAGATATGAGCATTTATTTTAAAACTCCAAAAAAAATCAACATGTTTTTTATTTATAATATACAGAGTTTTTAACGAAAATTACTCCCACTTTCAAATAAGTTGGAAAAACACTTTTCAAACAATATACTGCAATCAGAATACAAATATCTTAAATATCTCATGAAATATGAACATTTTTTATGAAAAACCTGTGCATGTGCGAAAAGTAAAACATTTTTTATTGCATAGGTATAAAGTTAGATGTATTGGGCAACTTTTATCAAAAGTGCATTTGAATAGAATAAAAATTAAGTGAATTGTACGAAAAAGAACGAGCTAGATTTTAGATATTTTTCAAAAGTTGAAATTTCTTAAGGGGTTTTTCACATGCTGCGTAATTAATTTGTAGATCCAATTATTTCAACCACACTCCAAATGTACTTTTTTTGTGAAAAATCCCTTATAAGCTTGTAACTCTAACATATTTTTGTTTATTTACTGTGATTTGTGAGATCATAAGGGGTTTGGCCAAAAAACAACCTTTGGAAAGTGGTTGAAATAACTAGATCTACAAATTATTATTATTATTTTTTTTATTTTTATTTTTTGGAAGGAGGAGGATTTTTAATTGAGATAAGCAGATTGATTACAAAATTTAGTTATGCATTCTAATTCAAATCTAGTACAGGACCCATTATCTGGCAATCGCAGGACCAACCCAATTCCAGTTATCAGAATTTTCTGGATTTCAGTCCCTGCCAAAAACGAAAATATCACATCTGCAAAAGCAACACCTTCCTTTAACCACAAAATAACTTACCAATAAACTTTACTGGCAACTTAAATAATTCATCATAGAAAAAAGTAAAAGAAATGTACTTATTTATCTTTAAAAGAAATTACTATAATAACATTCTGACATTAGCAAAAACATTTTATTTTTTGCTTAATGCTGCAAACATGTCATTTTATTATTGAGAAGGCTTAAGTTTACAAAAAAAAAAAAAAAAGTTTCTTGAATCTTAATACAGACATAATGTCATATTCCTGTAATCATGTTCGTTCATCTGTTTCTTTGTTTTTGTTTTGTTTTAATGAACTTAGAACGCAGCAGGGTGATGTGATTCAATGTATTGACACTTTTTGCTGATAACCTATTCATATCGAAACTTCATTTTCACATCTCAGAACTTTGTTTTTGGTTTTGTGCTGGTCACTCGTGTTTTTTTATCATATTGGATTGGTATACAGTATTGGAATTGGATAGAAATGTTTTTGATATTTTGAAAGAATGCAGTTTTCCAAACATTTTCCGAATTTGATATTTCAGCTAAGCTTTGATATAGGACATTGGCAATTTCTTACAGTGTGATGCGATTCGGCATATTGTACACTTTTTACAGATAATCTTTTCGTATTGGAAATTTGATTTTGTGCTGGCCGCTCATTTGTGTTTATCATATAGGAATGTTTTTTTTTTTTTTTTTTTTTTCCTTTATGGTAAAATGAGGATTTAAAGTTTTTTTTTTTTTTTCTAAGAACGAAAATTATGCGTCCCCTGGGACATGCTATAGTAACTTTTTTGCATCCGGCCTTCGATTTGTTGCATAATTTATGTGCTATAGCATGTAACTGCATCACTGAAATTTATGAACTGGTGTAAGATAAATATTTAAACTTTAAAACATACCATAAAATAAATGCTTGCACTACGAGTTATGAAAGAATGTGGCTTTTCTTCCTCAGGTGCAAAAAACATGTGCAAGGCAGATGTAAAACTGGTAAGACCAATAGTGCAAGCATTTATTTTATGGTGTGTAAAGAAGTTTAAAAAATAAAATTATTCGAATTATTAAACAACTAGCAAACCTGTGCGAAATATTCACACTTTATTTCTTTTCTTATTTACCTTTAAAATTTGAAACTCATAAATGTTATATCAATTTCACCACCTAATTAAAATTTTAATTTACCAGAAGACAAATTATTATTAAAGCATATTAATATTATACAATAGTGAAACCAAAATCATTCAAAGAAAGGTTTCCAAATAAAATTCATGTTTCATGACCCAATTTTCATACTTCCACAAGCAGTACAGTTTTAGTATAAGACTCCCAAGACGCCTTTTAAATTTTTGTTGCCATGTTGGGAATGACTTTTTATTAACTTTGGTATATTTTTTTGTAAAAAAAATAAAAAATAAAGTAATTTCTATTTTGATTATATTTTTTATGATTGTGTTTTTTATTCAATACATGACACAAAAGTTCATATTCTGTATATATCTTTAAAGTATTGCTAGGTTTAAAATGATGCTTGCAAAGATTCTGAAGAAGCAACTATTAAAAATACATTTTTCTGTAAAATAATTTCATCAGACAAATGTCTTCATTTTTTCTTAGTTCATTGAGCTAAGTCCGTGTGCTTAAATTATCTTCCATGTATAAATATTATTTTTCATCCTTGCTTATTTTATTAATTACACCACTATCGTATCGTTGTGACAAAAAATAATTGTAACTGGTTCACGTTAGAGAAATATTATATAGATGTTGCAGGGTTTGCTACGGCACCTGGAAAACTCAGGGAATTTGAAACTCTATTGAAAAACAGGGAAAACTCAGGGATTTTTCAAAATTTATTGCAAAAACAGGGAAAATTCAGGGAATTTTGAAATTTTTTTGGAAAAACATAGGAAAATGTTTTCATGATAGTCTTTTTTTAAATTTGAGTACTTTATAATGAAGAAGAAAAAGTCAATTATGTTTTTTTTTTTTTTTTCATCTATAGTAAGTTAATAAAATTAATATACCCTAAATATGTTCAATTAACTTGTAAACATGTTAGATTCTAATGCTGCATGATTGCGTGTCATCTATTTTATGTCTAAGGGACAGGGAAAACTCAGGAAATTTTTTCTCCTGATTTGTGTAGCAACCCTGTGTTGTTAATTCATTGAAAAACAGAAAGGCTTTAAAATGAAGTAGTCTTTAAAATCTTCTATTTAAAAAATAAATAAATAATAATAATAATTTTAATTGTACTTTGTTTTACTACTTTTAGGTTATTGGTGGGGATTCTCCAAGAGCAGTAGTTGAATATATGCCTGATATTTTGATGGCTTTAAATAAAAAATATTTTGATAATTTATGCCGGTGGATGGTTCCTTTTACTCATGAAGAAGGTTTTCCTTCATTTAGAGTTGATCAACGTCAAAAAGAAGAGTTTATGCGCCAAATATTAAAGTAAGTTTTATTCATTTGCTGTGAATAAATATGAATGAAGAAAATATGTATTTATAGAGGCAAATTACTTAAAATAAGATTAAAATAAAATGAGCAAATAAGATATATGGTAGATAAGATCATATTCATATAGTGATATAAAAGTTCATTAAAAAAAAAAAAGCTGCATAATGCAAACAGAATCAAATCTACAAGTCTTTCAAGTAAGTTTCAAGTAGAAAAAACAAAAAAATATTCTAGCAATTTAAATCTTGATAAAACATGAATAAATTGATAAATTAAATATCCACGAGAATTTTTAATTTTTTTATTTTAACCTGTGATTGAAAAAAATGAAGTTGACTGAAATTTTAATATTTAGACAATCTCCTGTCCAATATCTAAGTATATTATTATAAATTAGACGTTATTTCTAATCAATTAGCATCAGCTACATATTTATACGATGATTTCTGGAGAAGTATTAGTAGAGGGTTTGCCTTTTTTTTTTTTTTTTTCCTGACTGTATATATGTTATAAATATAATCTAGTGTATAATATCTTATTTTACATGTACTTCTTACATAACTTCTATGCTACATAATTTTGTTTTGTGGTGACTGTCCTCAAAAACTGGCTTCACCACAAGGTTTGAAATTAACTTTCATTACATAAGTTAAATAACACAAAGAGATAACAAATATTTGGTACTGAACTTTCAAGCACACATACTATCCAGTAACGAAAGAATGTTTACATAAGAGTTCAACTCAAAAGGTAAAATGATAGATTATTATTGTATAAATACATTAAAATTTCTGAGATTGTATTCTGCAAATCCTTTTGACAAATGCATTTTTTTTTTTTTTTTTAAATATACAATTGTATGCTAATACTTTTAAACTACATACACCTATTATAATATAGTTTGTATATAATAAGGTTAGATATTATTTACTTAACTAGCAGGCTATGCCCGCTTCCCTGGTCACTAAATTTAAATGAATTTTCAAAAGAATTGAATCACTATTTATTTTTTATATCACATTTTGGACATTGTAACATAATAAAAAATTCCTATTAAGGTCAAAAATCAAAATAACATATTACAAATTAAATTAAATTAAATATTTCTTCCATTTTGCACTCATTTTGCAACAATGCTCTATGGTCTTATGTGAATAATTCTCAAAAATGAATCAACAATTGTTTAAAAATTTAATGGATTATGTATGGGAATTAAGTATGCTGTAATTTAAAAATTGCAGCTCTTAGAACTTCAAAACTGATAATTTTTAAAACGTTATTCATTATCCTTTAATATTAGAATGTTTTTTGTTTAATATTAGACTCTTATTTTAAGATAAAAGCAGTCGAATGATATCGCGTTGTGAAACTTTGCAACGTAATACTTTAAATCTAATAACCTGATGTATATAGTGTCCTCACAAAAATGAACAGTTTTTAGAGCTCTTTTAAAAAAGTATAACATCTATGCAGAATCTTTTTTAAAAAATTATCAGTTTTTACTAAAAAAAAAAAATGCCTAACTTTCATTACCAAAGTAGTTAGATCTAGACCAATCAAAAATAGGAGTGGTCTGCCCGTATGTGTTCCGCCGACAAACTCTTTGCTTTATTTATATACATATAACAAAAAATAGCCATCTCTAAATACTTTTTGAATCCAATTAATTTTCAACTGTTACATAAACATTTTTTTGGAAAGTTGAGAAACCTCTTTTAAGTTTCTTTATAAACATCCTTACATATATATATAGGTTAAAAAGAAAGTAAAAACAATGTTAAAAGAGCACAAATGAAGGAAAATTATTAACTAGTTTATGGTGGTTTCGGAACTTCCTTTCTCAGTACAGTCGAACCTCATTAACATGAACACTCTTAATGTGAATTTCTTTTAACATGAACTGTTTTCACAATCCCCATCAAAGTGAAGATTAGTTTCTGAGTTACTGGCAGCATGAACTACTGATAGCAAGAAAAAAAAAAATTTATCCCCTTGAGATTCATGTTAAAAAGGTTCAATTGTACTAATGGAAAACAAATTAAAAACATGATAAAAAATAAAAGAATTAAGAAAACAAAAGTTACCCCCCCCCCACCCCACCCCACCCCCCCTCCAGAGCTTGCCAAGCAAAGTTAGTCCAGACCTGGGCAGAAAGGCAAGCTGTATAAAGTGTCTCAGGTATAAATACAATATTCAAAGTGACATGCTTGAAGTGGGGACTGACTTTAATAATCATAATTTTAATTTTTCTGAAACCTCCATCATTCAAAATTATACTTCAATACACAGGATTTTTGGGAAGCATTCCATATTTAGAAAAACTCAAACACTTTTAAGTGACTCCCCACACACACCGAACTTTGCTAAAATTTAGTTACAAGTTATTTAGAAATACATTTCCCCATAGTTTCCATGTCCACCCTTCCTTTGAAATGATTTCTGTACCATGATTTCAATTGGTCATTCCAACTGTGTCACTATGAGTATTGTAATTATACCTGAGGCACTTTGCATAACTGGCCAATGTCTGGACTACGCTTGCTTGACAAGTTCCTTTTTTTTTTTTTTAAATTCTATTACTTTTTATTAGGTTTTTAATTAATTTTCTACTAGTACTGATTAAGGAACTTCGGAAGTTTCGAAACGGCTCTATGCTAGGTAACACAGACATGCCAAGTCTCCTCTCCTGCTTTTTGCTTGTTTTTCTATGTTCCTGATTTTCCACTCATTTCTCCTGCTTTTCTGATGTAATTTTTATCTATCCCTCTTACCATAATTTATGCTTAAAATTTGTGGGATTGGGTAAAAAAATTTGAAAGAAAATTGAAATTTATCTTGCCCTGCAATTTATCAAGTTCAGTTTGAATGTGAATTACTATACAATGCTTTGAAACTAATTTTTGCTAAGAATAAATTTTTAACTTTTATTTTTGCATAATAAAAAATGTCTTATTATCAAAAGATTTTTTTTTTTTTTTATGCCATAACTATTGAAAACTTAAAGAATTTAAATTTCATTAGAATATAGCTGATATTTTCATTTCTTTATTACCTTTTCTTTTACAAAGATAATTAAGATTCTTATTGTTTTATATTAGGAGCAGAATGATCAAATCTGTCTATTTTGACTTAAATTTTAAACAACTGTATGTCTGAGGTTTTTTTTTTATTTTTTTATATAGTTTGTTTTACTGCAAGAAACATATTATTCATTTAGTTTTAATACTGATGCTTTGTAAATACCTCCTAAGCTTATAAAGCTTTACTTATAATTAAATTTGCATTATTTTACTCATTTTTCTTACAAACTTTCTTGTTGGAAAAAGTCTCGTGATTTCTGTTAAAAAATCTCCTGCTTTTTTGTCATTAGAAGTTGGCATCTCTGGTAACAATTTTCTTTATTTATGCTTTTTTATCACTATTTTTACTTTCTTTTTAATATTCCAGCTCAGAGTATCTCCATTTACCTTTAAATACTTATAGATGTGTGTGTGTGTATTAACTAAAGAACTGAAAATTAAGTTGTGTTCTGTATACCATTTAAATTTACATTGAAAGTAGATATTGCTTTTTAATGTAATAGTAACATACCTATATTTCTTTTTTTAGGGAAAGAACAAATAAAAGAAAATTAAAAGAAACTGTTACTGAATTTAGTCTTTTATGTAGAGGTCTTATTGGTACAGAATACGCAGCTCAATCTTGTCAGCCTTTATCATAACTGTCTTAAGTTAAATATTTTTATAATGTTAAAAGTATATTTTTATAATTATAGCTAAAAACACTTCAGTTCGAATGATCTAACTACAGAAAAGCACCATTTATATACCTTTTAAGAAACTGACATAAAATCTGTATGTAACACAATGTTAATGTAAATCTCCTGGACTGATTTGGCTGTGGTTTTTTTGCAAAGGAGCCATCTGTGTTCGGAAAAGATTTAAAGCTATTAAAATTCTGACTAGTAGAAAGAAATTTAGGGGCATAAATGTTTTTGCAATGCAAATTCTGTCCAGTTGCTGCTTTTTTTTTCTTTTTTGTATCACATGTGCTTATCTTTCATCCTACTAGCCATATCACTTTGAAATTGTGTTCTTTTTCCCCTTTTAACATAGCAATGGCATCTTTTAAACTGGAATTTTATTACTTTTCTTCCCTGTGTCTATCTTTCAAACTATTAAATCTATTAAAACCCGAATAAACTACTACGTCAGAAACGCCAAAAGAAAATTTTTTGCGATGCATACAGCTGTTTCGGTAGCCTTAAGCGTATCGTCTTCAGTGCAAAAAGAATTCTGAATCTGGAGAAGTGCTCGTATATATAGGAGAGGGACCGAATTTAGTTCAACCAGAAGAATTCGGTCCCTCTCCTATATATACGAGCACTTCTCCAGATTCAGAATTCTTTTTGCACTGAAGACAGCAGGGGTCTGTCTAGGGGTAAAACTGGGTCCGTTTACGGACCTTTCACAAAATTCCAGGCTAAAAAACGGACCCTTCACAAAATTCCATATTCATAAAACGGACCCTTCACAAAATTCCATACTCAGAAAACGGACGCTTCACAAAATTCAATTCTGAGATAAACAAACTTTTCCCAAAATTTTTTGGAAAAACAAAGCATTTATAAAATAATATCGAGCAAAGACATCTGCTCAGCGATATATAAACATTGCATCCAATCAATTTTCTCTTATGTTCTCATACTGGTCACTATTGCTACTACAATAAAACCATGCCTCCATTTCTCGCAGAGTCCACGCTGAAATGAATTTTCACAGAAATAAAAATAATAACTATGTCAGAAAAAAATTTCACAAAAATAGGACCCTGGAAAAAAAACCTGGACAGTATGCTTAAGGCTACCAAAACAGCTGTATGCATCTCAAAAATTTTTCTTTTGGCGTTTCTGACGTAGTAGTTTATTCGAGTTTTAATATTCCAACGTCAAGTCTGTTATTATTAAATCTATTGCCGTTAAATTTTATCCAAAGTTTACTATGCTCCTTTATCATAACATTTTTTCTCAGCCATGATTTTTTCCCCCTACTAATCAAGATCTGTACGCGAATTTCTTCATGTATGAAGTGTACCTAGTTAACATGCCTCTGCAAGCAGTTGAGACCCTAATCAAGATTCACATGCTGTCTCTTTCTGTGCGATTAATTTAGGTGCTGCCACAAGCAGTGATTACCTGAACCTGGCATATTGCTGAAGAGGAGACACTGCTAAAAACAGCAGCAACCTGTACCATGATTGCCACTCAAGTAGGAGGATGGAATTCCCTGACTTTTTCTGGTGTGTTCTAAAAAAAAATTCCAATTTAACCGTATACTGAGTGAGTTGAGGGCTGTGTTGAGGGCAAAATAATTATGATACCATTTAAAAACACAAAAATTACATATTACATTGACCTGAAGAGAGATTGCCCTCCTTCGGGGTTTTTCTAAAAGGTCCTGTTAAAAAAAATGGCAGAAGCTAAGAAAAAAAAAAAAAAAAAAAAAAAAAAAACAGGAAAAATCACCTTGTGTTGGCAGAATTTTTTTTTTTTTTTTTTTTTTTTGCAATCATCATATGAAATTCCCTGACTTTTATGGTCCATTTTCAAATTCCCTGACTATTCCAGGTTTTCCCAGGTAGTGTGGCAACACATGTACCAAGGATTGGAATAAATTCAATGGAATTTCATTCCAGAGTTTATATTTTCTGAGATTTTCAATTTGTAAGTGATTTATTTAAACATAGCTACCAGTGAAGCTGGCTAAATTGTGCATTAATGAGAAGACATATAATTGAATTTTTAATAAGCTACTTTGATTCTTACAAATTTAAATCTATATGAATGCAATCCTATATATATATATATATATATATATATAATAATAATAATAATAATTGTATAGTTTTTTTTTTTTTTTTTTTTTTTAATATGGAGGACTATTAGTTTCAATCTACAGATAAAATGTTGTCGCCAGTTTTATGATGGTTGGAACATTTATTGAAATTGAAAATTTATCAAAAATATAATTGAATAATTTAAAAGCAATGTTATAATTAAAAAATAAATAAATAAAAATAAACTAATAGTCCTCCATACTAAACTAAATTCTGCTTTTGCCAGAATTTCATCAAAATCTTTTTTTTTTTTTTTTTTTTTTGAAAGAAAATTAATTATAATCTGTATTGAAATGGACAGTATCAAAAAAGTTGAAGAAGCCCTTTTTTAGACAAAAATACATAATTTATTTTAATCTTTAATTGTTGCCAAAAAAGTTTACTAGTTGATTTTAAATTTTTTTTTAAATGAAAATAAATTTATGCATAAATATTAAAATTGATATAAAACTTTGTGAAAAATTTAACTTGCAGGGTAAAATTGATGTCATTATAGCTCTAAAGCTTTTTTTTTTCAGGGAATGCAAAATAAAATGCGAACAGATTGCAAGAGTATAATAAAATAACAAAAGGTATTTTATATAGCACCTATGCGTTAATAGAATGAAAACATATCTCTAAAAAGTTCACGATTTCAGTGATACATTTCAGTTGCACTGCTTACATCAAATAATTTAAATTAAACTCGGTTTTAAATCATAAATAACATTTAATTAGCCCCATAGTAGGGTAATCTTATAAATTTCCATGCTAGTAGATATTTGCAGGAATTTTGCATATTATTCAAAATATAAATAAATAAAATAATGCAAATATCTGCAAAAAATTTGTTAGAACATCATATGAATATATCGAGATAATGTGATCTCATTTTAAGTAAAATGATTTCCGTTCCACATTGCAAATTTAGAAGAATACGGCCCTGTGTCTGTCTACTGCTTGTTTTTCCTCTCGAAATCTAATAACCCAGTACATTTATACCACAAATCTCCGTAGGAAATTTTCAGGTTGTCCCAGGAATATCTTATGCTTCCCAAAGCTGTCTTAAGAAAAAGATGTGCTATATTGGTTGTGAACAGTCCATTACTGGCAATAATGACAGATTGCGGTGGACATGCATAAAACTGTTACAGTCTGTTACAAAATTAAAAATTTAACATAATAAACGAATTATATATACATATATATATTTAAGGATAGTGTTAGTTTATTATTTTGAAGTAGAATTTATATAGAAAATAATAAATTAATTTTAAAATAAAGCATTTTTCATAAAAGTGAGAAAAATCACATCTTAATTGGATACCTTAGGAACTAATTATGATTGCTTACTTTGAGGGCAAATGCATAGTGTGACAAATACATACTTGAGTAATAATATAATATAAAATTTGCATATGTTAAGTATTAATTATTAAATGGTTTATGATCAATGAGATAGGTGTTTAATTACAAGTAATTTTTTGAAGTGCATGTTAAATGCAACATTATGAATCAAAATTAATTTATTGGATATTTTTTCATTAGTGTGCTTAAAAAATAAATAAGTTGATAATGACAGTAATAACAGGGTATTATAAAAATTAAGACTTCGCTAAAATTTTTATTATTATTAGAAAAGTTGAAAACAACATATAATCGATATTTGCATTGTATAAATGCTTTTAAAAGGAATGAATTGTGACTGCACTAAATCAACTTATAAAAATGAGAAATGTATAAATGGTGCTTTACTGTATAATAATATATCTAAAAAGAAAAATCAATAAGACATAATGATTAAAATCGAATGAAATATTATATGAAGAGTGTACTTTGTGTTATCAAAACTTTCAAATATTTCCTCTATGATATTTAATCTTTTTTATATATAGACATCCCATGTCTTTTTAAGAACATTGGTGTAATGATAGATTTTTCTTTGTTAAAAGCATTCTTATTTTATATCCTTTATTTATTTTTTTCATGATATTTTTTTAAGGTTATAAAAAATGATTTTAAAGAAATATTTTGAGCAATTACATCAAAATTAAGTTAAAATGAGAAGTAAATAATTTTATTGAAAAGAGAATTTATTTTAAAAAAATTCTATAATAGTTACAATTCATGCAAGCATGGAAACAAAGTGACAATTGTCCCCAAAGCATTGTGCAAATATTGCCAATATCAACTCAAGAATTTGAATGATAAATTTGTTGCTTAAAAAAAAAAAAAAAAAAATTATAACCTTTTTTTTTTTTTTTAAATCTTCTATGTATGTTTTAAAAAATTTTTAATCTTTAAGAAATGTTAAACAAACAATCCTGTTAGAAATGAAATTCATATATTTTAAACAAAATTATAAATTTTAATTTTCATTGATTGTTTGGGTTTAAGGTGTTGATCTACAGTCATTTTTTGCACATGAAGGTTAATTAAATTGTTTGCTTAGTAACATTAATAATTCAGTTGTCAATTTTAAGGTTCTACACCAGTGCTACTTTCTAGCCTCTACAGTACGTTATTGCCTTCACTTTGTATTTGTACTCAGTTTTGCTCTGCTTGATGATGAATCAACTAATTATTTTGACTCTAAACAATTGTTGCAGGACTTTACACTTCCTATTTTTTTTTTTTCCTTTCTTTCTTCATCTCTCAGTAGGATTTTATTTTTTCAATGCATGTTACTGCCCACTATTTAAAAACTTGCCTAATTTATTTCTGTCTTACATAATTTTTTTAAATCATTCACTAAAATGGCATTTTTGTACTTTTGCAGGAATTAATAAAACAGGCACGTGTAGGCTGTTTGTGTTTAAAGTAGTTTAAAATTAAATTTTGTACTTTTTTCAAATAAAAACATTGATATATATATATACAGTAAAAATATGTATGAAAAGTATTCTCTTGCATATGTTGATTTCAGTGTTCAAATTCCTTGATAGTCTGCTAGTTTGAGACCAAAAAATAAGTGATCGGACCAGCAGTGAGCAAAATCTAGTCATCTGTGGGATCAGTAACTAAAGTTTTATTTCCCTGGTTGAATGAACCTAAAATTTTCCATTCTCTCTTATAATCAAAAATCGATTATTGCAAAATTTTGGGATATTTGAACTTTGGTACATAATGCTGAGTGTTAAAAATTAAATATAACTCAAACATTTTTGACAAATTTACAAAATATTTAACTAAATAAATACCATTATTTTGCTTCGTTACTTGTCGGAGGATCCTCTGCAACGTCGATGCCTCTTGCTAGTAGTGGACGGCGACTGTTGACATCTTGGTCTTGACTTTTGTCTATGAAAAGATGGCGCCACACTCTGTCTATCTCGGCCGATTCGTGGTCGTTAATGACGTTTCTGTTATGTGCAATTTCAATGCTCTCTCTAAAAAATGCATAATCCTGGTTATTATAGTTCACTATTTTTGTTACGCTGTTAAAATCTATATCGATATTATTTTCTTGATGACATCTGGCCAGGGCAGTGGTATTTTTATTATACTTGACGTCATTTTGGTGTTCTTTAATTCTGATTTTTATTTTTATTTTTGTTACTCATGTAGTAATGGTCTTCATTGTTTTGGTTTTTAAGTGGGATTTTATATATGCCTGCATTTTCGATAGGGGAAATTTGATCCTTGTCACTTCTTATTAATTGAAAGATACTAGGATTGGGTTTAATCGGAATATTTAATTATTAAAAAAATATATTGATAAACACCTTACTTAGGCTTCATCATCTCTTGCAAGAAGCTTTTCGTGGGAGGATCCTCCCCCTTTTCAATTGCAAACTTGTTGGAGTGGGCCTTGGCTAGTTATAGCTTCATCTTGTTCTTTCAGTAGGTAGTGCCACTGTGGATCTATCTTGGCGGATTCATGGTCATTAATGGTAACCTGATTTTTAATTATTTCAATGCTTTCTCTATAAAGCGCGTACATATGGTTGTTATAATTGGCTATTTTTGTGACATTAAATTTTATATGTATTTGGTTATTGTGATAAGTTCTAGCAAGGGCGGTAGTATATCTGTCATATTTTATATCGTTTTTATGTTCGTTAAGGCTTGTTTTTATTTTTCTGTTTGTGACTCCCAGGGTTAGCGCTAAGGAAAAAAAATGAGTGGGATTCTCCCACTCTAACAAAAAAATTAAGTGGGATTTTCAAAATTAAAGTGAGATTTTTGAAATTTAAGTCAGTAATTACATTTTACTGAAAAAAAAAAAAAAGTATTTTCAAGAAATATGCAAATTACAGACATGTGATTGCTCAAATTAAAAATTAGCTGAAAAATTTTCGCTAATATGATTGGTTGGATTAGTTGAATATTGATAAAGTCACTTTCAATAAACTGATGACAATTATATATATAGTTTTTATCTACATTAAGCATTTTCAGGATTTTTTCATTAGTGTAAAAAAAAAAAAAAAATCTTCAATATATCTTCAATAACTTTTATATCCACATAAAATCTTATTAAAATTTCACACCAAGAGAAAAACAAATTTTTCAAACAAATATAGAATATGACTTTATGTATGTACATTAATCATTCATATAAAAGTAGCAGTAGCTAATTATTAGTTTCAAACGTACATAAAACTAACTGAGTATTAATTTTCTTAAATTGATTTGGAAAAAAATTTCTTACCTGAAAAATCTATTCTTCATTTCCCCCTTGTTTACAAATTTGGTATAAATATGACATCCCATAAAGATTTAATTTAATTGAGAAAAAATAAATAGATTCATTAAGTTCAGCAGTAAAGGTCTAAAATAATTACATATGTCAGAAATATTGAGCACTTCTACTGCTTTATTGTTTCTAGAATTGATCATCAATCACATTCCGGAGATAGGGAAAGAGGGGGGGGGGAGTTAAAAAATAATTACAGAGTAAGAAATATTAAACTCTTTCAATTCTACTACTAGAATCTAATAAAGCAAGTTTAAAATGAATATTATAAATATAATTTATGTTGAAGATGGGTAAAGATTGGGAAACAAGACTTCTGCAGAACATTGATTGCTGATCACTAGATGGAGATAAATAAAGGGGCAGGTGGGAAAAAAATAATTACATGAGCAAGAAATATTTAACAATTGTATTTCTTTACAGGTTCTAGAATCTCATAAATCAAGTTTGAAATGGATATTAACATTTATGTTGTGGATGGAGAAAGATTAGGAATCTGAAGCTTTTGTAGAACATTTGATTGGCGATTGTTCCCTTTTTATTTATTTTTTAACGAACGATATCCGCGAATTTTTTAAAAACGGAAAAAATAAATTCGCGGAGTTCTTTGAATTACATTAAAATAAATAAATAAATTAATATCGCGAGAAAATAAGTGCGGGAAAAGCGCGCATATGAAAATTTTTTAAGTGGGATTTCTTTTAATATTGCGCGATTCCCGCGATCCCGCGCTCTAGCGCGAACCCTGGTGACTCCTATGTAACATCCAGTATTTTTATCATGGTATTCAAAACGGATCTTATAAACTCTGGCAGTTTCAAGGGGGGAAATTACACCTTTATCATTTCTTATAATCTGAAAAATGTTTGGGTTAGGCTTTATTGGGATATTTAAGTTAAATTTGCTGGCAGCGTTTTTAATTTTATTTGATGTGCCTTGATTATAGGGTATGGAGAACGTGAATTTTGGGTGGGGTTTTTTTGTCTATTAGGGATTTTATTTAATTGTTTAATTCTCTTTTTAAAAAGTTTCTCTACAAGTTTTTTGGGGTACCCTTCAGTGGTTAATTTACTAATGAACTTTAGTTATGACGATGCAGAGAATCCTCCAGCGAAAGAGCTTTCTGCCAAGTAACGAAGCAAAATAAAGGTATTTATTTAATTAAATATGAAATATGTTTCGTTTTTTTAAAACAGTTTTTTTTTTATTTACAAAATTTCGGGAGTTGTTTGAACCCCTCCCCCCCTCCCCTTGGCTACTGCCTTCATTATTGGCATAAAATATTTGTATTAAATAATTTTAAAATGGCTTATAAATAATTTATTAAGCCATTGCAACTGACATAGGTTATAACCCTTCCATTATAGTTAAAGCTGTTCAAACTTCCTCATACTTCATCTACTGAATCAGTCTCTTCCAATATCAGTATTGTTTTACCCTATTTTCTTAAATTAAGTTAAGCTGTTGCTAAAGTTCTCAAACAATATGATTTTGAAATTTTTTTTTTTTTGCTTTCCAATAAACTCACCCTTTCACAGTTAAAAGATCCTGTAGATATGTATAACTTTAACCACATTGGTCAAGCTAAATACAGCCTTAAGTTCTGCCTAAAAGAATACTTCAATTACATCTGTAAACAAGAAAGCAACAAATCGACCATTTCTAAGCAGTGCTGGGAGAAAAACATAATATTATATTTAATTCTGTTAAAATAATTTGCAGGCCCAAATCTACATACAAACTCGATTTCTTTGAAACTTTTTACATCTATAAGAATCATAAAAATACTATTAGTTGTGATTTTGCTGTATACCATTTGTCTGATTGTTGGAAATTTTATATTCAGTCCACATTTTCTTAATTTCTTCTACATTTTTTCATGACTGATTTCTCAATTTGCTATTGGCCAATTCCTGACATTCCGTGTAATTCTATTGGTTGATCAAAATCAGATCCTTTTTCTATATAAATAGGAGTATTTCCCTCTCATTTTGTTATGCTTTGAAGACTGTACACTATATGCTACCAAAATGGCTGTCTTTTATTTAGTTTTTCACTTTGGTGTTCAAGATGTATATTTTTCTTGGTTTTTAGTTATTCAGAAGTTATTTTGTTAATTAATGAAATTTAAAATAAGAGAAATTTTTAAAATAAAGTTATGTTTTTAATTAAGATAAAATATTAATCAGAAATAACCCCAAATAAAAACTAGAATGTTGTGGCCACCACATGACTTTCTTCTATATTTTACTATGCAAATTCACTCAGTAAAAATAATTTATTAAAATCATTATTTAATAAAATTATATTCCTTGATAATGCAGTACGATTTCCATATTAAAGAAGTAGTATAACACAAAATATCCAAAAAAAGTTCATTTTATTCTCAATATTATATTTAAAAAAAAAAAAAAAAAAAAAAAAAAAAAAAATTGATAACTTTATTTTAAATTATTGCAGATCGATGGTTCAACCATTCATTTTAAAGGAGCTCTTTTGAAAGATACCCATTATGAAAATTTATTCCCCTCGAAGGGGGACTTCCCCCCCCCCCCAGGAGGGGAGGTGATGCTCCTACACATACAAAAAAATTTTCCCAGTTGACTATCTCTATTATAAATAATTCTTGTAAATTTCATAATGATTATTAAAAAATAATTCTCTTTATGCACATTTATACAAAATATTGTCCTATACCATCATGTTAAAAGTTTAGAAAAAGCGGGATGGCAATGCAACCTGTAAGGCAATTTTTACCAAAAGTTGACAGGCACTAATTTATGTCACGACGTAACTACATACCAATTTGTATGAAACTCTGTGCAGTAGTTCCTGAGATACAGTTGCCACAACAATTTTGTCACACACACACAGACAGACATTTTCTAAAAATGGTCAAATCAAGTTCTACAGCTATCAAAACATGTAAATCCATTAAAAACCCGATATCAAAAATTTTTACGAATCCAATACTTTTTTCTATTGAATATAGAAGAAAGTAATATGTCCAAATCTAAATGCTTCAAACCTTGATTAGCCAATGGTTTTTAAAACATTAAATAAAGTACTTGCTACTTAATAAAATCACATTTGTTCTAAACCAAAGTAATTTCATTAAGCAGCTGGCTTTTTAATAATAGGCAAAGTTTTCTTTTAACAGGAACACAAAGAAAAGTTCTTTATCATTAAGCTTTGTGGATTCAAAATCAAAAATTATTAAAAATTAAGAACCACAAACTCTCTTTTAATAATTAAAGAGAGAGAAAAATTAACTCACTTGCTCGATAACCAATCAGAGCAAAGTTAATATACTACATTTATTTTCTACAAAGTGAGATAACATGGTAACTTGTTGTATTATGTTTTCTTTTTCTTTCAAAAATAAAAAATCAAGTGAAAATTAAATTTGTTGTGTAGTTTGCACATATGCATGTTTTTGCAGCTGGAGAAATATTGTTTTCAGTTTATTAACTGGAAATTTTTATAGTAGCTTGTTTTGATTTGGTTCTGGTTCTTGTAATTTTATCATATTAGGTGGGTGGGTACAGTGAAGGAATGGAAAATTAAGCCTTAGACGCCGATTTCTTTTTACTCCTTATTAAAAAAAAAACATGAAATCTGTTTATGTCATTCCTGCAAAAAAAGACGAAAATGCCAAAAACAATGAGCATAATTTAACTTTTTTATCACCTTTTTTTTTTTTTTTTTTGGAGAGGAGAGGAGGGGGGGGGGGAATAAAAATTTATTTTATGATTTACTTTTGTAAAGGACTACTTTCTGGTTCACCCCCCACTCCATTTATCAGAAATTAACCTTTTACACACCAGTGTTCCATAAAAATTCATTTAAAAATTAAATATCATGAATACTGACTTGAAAAAAAATATCAGATATAATAGAAAGATGATGTGATTTTTTGAAATAGAAATTGCAGTTCAATCATAAAAGAGGAAATGTAAAAAAAATTATAAAAATGACCAATTTTATCATTTTTCCTTTTACCCCACAGTTTAACAAATTCACATAATTTAGAAAAATAAGCAAATGCTTCTAAAAATGGGCTGGCATATTTAACCCATTAATGCTCAGTGTCCTCATTTGAGGACAGCTAATAAAATGGCACATATATTTTTTCTGTTTTCTTGTAATAGTTTCTGCTTTTTAGTGAGAGTTTATAGCGTCACTCTAAATGATCCCCGAAAGTTTTATGTGCCTACTATTAATTATTATTTCTTAATTTGCATAGTCAATTTATGATTTTTCATTCAGTGCACATATATTTCCTTTTTGTGCAGGTATACTAATTTAAATCAAGTTGAATAATAATATACATTATAATACTTTACTTTCTGAGATCGTTTTCAAAATATAATAGGAAATTAATCTGTTATCTCAAAGTTTTTCTATCTCGAAGTTTTCTCGCTAGAACACTAAATGTTAATAAATGAGGATAGGCTTTAAATTTAAAACTATCAGAAGAATTTTTTAAGGTAATATATTTTACTGTCAGTTCTCTATATTAATTTAGAAGTGAAATAATCAGCTAATAATATTTTGCAAAATTAATTCGGGAGTTAACAGGTTAAAATAGCTTACGTTATTAAAATATAATATAATATAATAATATTAAAATATAACATTAAATTAATAATATTAAATATAATAATCTTAAATTATATTTAAAAAAAAAATTGTTACACATTTTAATGATAGAGTCCTTTAAACTAAAGCATTAGAAGGTAAAATATGTAAAAAACTAATTTAAATTACACCCGGATCTGAATGCAGTGTGTAAAAGGTTAATTAACTGAAAATATGATTCTGAACTAATTTTCAGAATAACTGGTTTTGAAATAAATGATTCCATGCTATACTGTCATTTTATAAGAAATTAAAATCACTATGTCCATATTAATATCACATTTCTAACTCATTACTTTTAGAACAATTAGAGTTCATCTTATACATTTCTGCTACACATTTTCAATTTATTTATAAAATGTATTTGATGTTTTGTTTCATTTAACAAAGGTTTAAAAATATTTATATTATGTATATATGTATAATGTACATACATGAATTCTCATTGTTTTGTAATTTTTTTTTTCTCCAGAGATTTTATCACAATTGAAATATGTACATTTTAAAAGATCAATAAAAAATGATAACTAAGACCAATTGTTTCAGTGTTGTATTAATGAAAAAAAACAAGATATTATTAAATAAACAAATTTTATTATATTTTATAATAAATTAAACCATGAAGTTAACATCTATTAAAAATTCAAAATATACAACCTTTTAATTTCTTCATGTTATATTGTCAACTAGTTTCGCTTGGGGTGCCCCAGCTTGGTCTTCGACGGCACAGTGCTTGAAGTTGTTCGAAACTGTTGTTTCACGCCTTCTTCATCTCTTTTAAAAACTCGGCGCCATTGCTGGTTGAGTAGAGCCCCATCGTTGCCATTGCAATTGTTAAAACTTGATAAAATTTCTGCGGATTCTCTGATAGCAGCGTAACCGTGGTTATGATAATTGGCCAATTTCTTTACTTGCTCGAATTTAATATTAATTTCATCGTTTTTGTTTACCTGAGTTAATGCAGTAGTTATTTTTCCGGTGGTTATATCGTGGCTATGTTCCTTAATACGCATTTTAATTTTTCTTTTTGTTTTTCCTATGTAACACATTTCCCTACCTTGACTATTAGTATATGGTATTTTATATATTCCTGCGGTTTCCAAAGGGTCTATTTTATCTTTATCGCTCCTAATTAACTGAAAAATATTGGGGTTTGGCTTGATGGGTACGTTTAAATTGTGTTTAGCTGCAACTTTTTTAATTTTATTTGAAACTCCGCAATCATAAGGAATTGGAGTTGTGGCTTTTGGAAATTATTGATTTGATTTAAACATTTTAATCGTTTTTTGAATAAATTGTCTATTAATTTATTTGAATAGATAACCTGCTTTTTGGGTGAATTGTTTGATATTTTTTATTTCGTTTTTGAGGATTTTAGGGTCTTTACAAATTGTAATAGCACGGTTGATATGGGCTTGAATAGCATTAATTTTATATTTGAAGGGTGTTTTACTATTTTTATGGATTCTTTCATTGCTGCTATTGGGTTTTCTGTAAACTTGGGTGGTTATTTTATTAGTGACGTCTAAAAAATTTTGTCTAAAAAATTCAGTTGTTTACAATTTTCTTCTTCAAGAGTGAACTTAATATCAGGGTCTATTTGATTTATGGTGTTTAAAATTTCTTTAGGGTCTGTTTTTTGATTGACTATTGCTAAAACATCATCTACATAAAGTTAATAAATTCCGAAAGAAATGTTCAGTTTTTAAAAGATTGCAAATTTTTTAGGATAACACTGAATTTTATGAAGATCCGTAGCAAAACACTCTTAAATAGTTATTTAAACGATGTTAAAAAATTTGAAAGAAAATTACTTAATAAAATTATTTGCGAAAGAAAATCCTATATGTTTAAATGTAAAAAGATTTATGACGAACTGTACAAAAACTTAAAGGACTGTTGTAATAAAGAAGAATGGGCCATCCTATCAAGAAAAATTAATGTGTATAACGAAATGGAAAGAAATTCGATTACAAAAAGACAGAATAAAAAATTGCACAACTGGATTAACAGAAATAATATCAAGCCCCCCCCCCTCAAAATTTTTACCCATATATTAATTTACCCATATATTAATTTATCAGACGTCAAAATAAATAGCCATCAAGATAGTTACTAAAAATGGGACAAAAATATATTTTAGACCAGCCAATCAAAATTAAGGACAGTATTGCAAAAATAGAATCAGCTATAAGAAATGTCCCAGAAGATGCTGAAATTGACATTAGAAACACTGCTGTGCAAGAAATTAAAAAGACTGTTAAAAATAACAAAATTAATCAGGAAAACATTAAAGCCATTAAAAATTTGAAGAAAAATGAAAATGTTTGTACTTTAACTGATAAAACTAGAAAAATTGTAATTTTAAATCTTCAGGAATACACAAATAAAATGGAAGAAACCATCAATGAAATAGGCACAGAAAGAATAAAAAAAGACCCCATCAACAAAATAATTGAAAAAACACAAAAAATAATTAAAGAAGGTACCTGGCCAGACAATAAACCCCCCAGTTTCAATAATTTTGCTGCTAATACACTGCGAATTTTCGGCAGGTATAAAGACCATAAAGATCCCCCTAAAATCAGACCCGTTGTTAGTAAAAGTGAAGGACCTACTTACTCTTTAGAAAAATATATGGCAGAAATTTATAAAAGTTTGCTTCCCCCCTCATCCCACAGCTTAAATTCCACAGAAGACTTCATCCGCAAAATTTATTAAATTAACGTTCAAGAAAATTTTCAATTTGTCAGCTTCGATGTTGTAAATCTTTATCCATCAATAGACATTAAAAATATTGCTAAATTAATAAATCAAAAAATAAATGAACAATATACGAACCCGCTAATAGCCCAAACTTTGAACATTGCCACCAACTTCCTATTAAATGAAAATTACATCACTTTTAATAAAAAAAATCTATAAACAAATCAAACGAGTCCCAATGGGATCTCCTATTTCGGGATTTCTAGTGGAATACAAATTACGTAAAATTGAAAATAATTTTGATCATAAACTTAAAAGCAAAATTTTTTATTGGTTTCGTTATGTAGATGACGTTTTAGCAATAATCGATCAAAAAACAGACCCTAAAGAAATTTTAAACACCATAAATCAAACAGACCCTGATATTAAGTTCACTCTTGAAGAAGAAAATTGTAAACAACTGAATTTTTTAGACGTCACCATCAACCGCCATACTAATAAAATAACCACCCAAGTTTACAGAAAACTGAATAGCAGCAATGAAATAATCCATAAAAATAGTAAAACACCCTTCAAATATAAAATTAATTCTATTCAAGCCCATATCAACCGTGCTATTACAATTTGTAAAGACCCTAAAATCCTCAAAAACGAAATAAAAAATATCAAACAATTCACCCAAAAAGCAGGTTATTTATTCAAATAAATTAATAGACAATTTATTCAAAAAACGATTAAAATGTTTAAATCAAATCAATAATTTCCAAAACCCACAACTCCAATACACCACTTCAATTCTTTATGATCGCAGAGTTTCAAATAAAATTAAAAAAATTGCAGCTAAACACAATATAAACGTACCTATCAAGCCAAACCCCAATATTTTTCAGCTAATTAGGAGCGATAAAGATAAAATAGGCCCTTTGGAAACCGTAGGAATATATAAAATACCATATACTAATAGTCAAGGTAGGGAAATGTGTTACATAGGAAAAACAAAAAGAAAAATTAAAACGCGTATTAAGGAACATAGCCACGATATAACCACCGGAAAAATAACTACTGCATTAACTCAGGTAAACAAAAACGATGAAATTAATATTAAATTCGAGCAAGTAAAGAAATTGGCCAATTATCATAACCACGGTTACGCTGCTATCAGAGAATCCGCAGAAATTTTATCAAGTTTTAACAATTGCAATGGCAACGATGGGGCTCTACTCAACCAGCAATGGCGCCGGGTTTTTAAAAGAGAGGAAGAAGGCGTGAAACAACAGTTTCGAACAACTTCAAGCACCATGCCGTTGGAAACCAAGCTGGGGTGCCCCAAGCGAAACTAGTCAACAATATAACATGAAGAAATTAAAAGGTTGTATATTTTGAATTTTTAATAAATTTTATTATATTGATTTCAATAGTACCTTTTGAATACTGTGCTACTTCAGATTCAAACTTTGAACATTTGACAAATAACAGATCCTTATACAAATTAATAAATTTAAAAGGGTACCTATTTGTTTTTTGTGTTAGTCACATCTTTCATGTATGAAACAAGGCTTTCAACACCACAACTTATTTTCTTAAATTTAAAGTGCAGGTATCACTTTCTAAAAGCGAAAACTTGTTCATTAAATATTAATTTGCATGAACATCGGTATTAATTTTTCATCTAATTCTGCTCATTTGATTTCAGTAAATTGTTTGCTATTTACAGCACTTTTAATTTTTTTTTCATTTTAAATTGAAGAATCAGACTCAAAATTAATATTGATGTTCATGTGAATTTATGTTTAAAAAAATTAATTTTTGCATAGTGAAACTAACAATAATATCCATACAATATAGATATATATTGAAAATGTTAACATGTTAAAGAGTCTTGCTGCATACATTAGAAATGTGGGTAATACAAAAAACTAATGGGTACTCTTTTTAATTAATCTTCCTGTACTATGCATATGTTTTTAAACATAACCCTTTCTAACTTGTTCAAGATAAGTTATAAAAACAATGGGCTTAGAAATAATCTTCATTTAGTTCTAGCAACAGCAGAAATTTATCTCCAATCTATAAGGCTATTTTATAAGGGCTTTTCCCAAATTTTTATTTTAATCATCAATCAGTTGTAATATAGTATTCATTGATTGTAAATATTGATAAAAACCCTTTAAAACCCTTATCATTTTTCTCTTTTTTTTTTTTTTTTTTGAGAGAGAGAGAGAGAAACATAAATTCCATTAATTGTATCTGCAAGCTTTTGAATTTTCACGATATTTGCTTGGAATTTTCATATAAGTAGCACAACAGAGAGCGATTGTTCTATTTAAAGTAACTAGGAAGCTCTACAGTGCTTGCTTCACTCCCCAGCCCGCATGGAAACTTCGCCTAATTTTTTGACTAAAGTGTTACTGTATATGCACATACTGTATTGCAAAATAATGTTAAATTATATCAAACGTCATTTCCCTTTCTGTATTCAATAGCAATTATGTCCATTGTGTGAAAAATAAGAAACTGCAATAAAACTTTACTAAGCAAGACACAATACTTTTGTAAACTATCTCCCTCTTTTTTCTGAACATCATCAATATCTATTTTGACAGCTCTTGAATGGGAAGAAACACTTTACATTTTTCTCCGTTCTGTACGATAGTTGAAGGAAGAAACAAAATTGCAGAACTTCTTAATTTAAAAAGTAATTCAGTTAAATAAATTTAAAAAAAAATTATATAAAATGACTTAATTGAAATATTTTGATAAAATATGTCTTAAGTAAAATATCTTTGTCTGTGTTCTACGAAAGTTTCAGAGAATTATTCCGTGTATTTTTCAGGATAGGAGAACTTCAAAACAAAAATGATCTAGACACTAACCATATATGCTTTGAAAAAAATAAAAATTAATTTTTTTTTTATTTGTCAAATTTAAAAATAATTACATACTGTACACCACAATAAGCTCATGTATATCTTAGTGAAACCTGATAAGGTTTCCATGAATAGTTTTTGATTCTATAATACACTCATGGACAAAAAAATTAGCGCACCAAGAAGGAGTCGTCAAAATGAAACGAAATTTTACATACGTAATGACTACTTTGATATAAGTAAATGATTAGAAAATCAAAGAAAAGGGATAATTTATTTAAGAGAAAAAGGCAAAAGATCGGAGGATTTAATACCCTGTTGGACCCCCCTCTAGCGCGAATGCACGATGCGATACGATCGGGCATTGAGTCATACAAGTTCTGTATGATGTCTTGAGACATTTCGTTCCATATTTGCTGTAACCTTGCCTCTAGTCCGTTCAAACTCGTGGGATGCCCAACTCGCCGCACAGTGGATCGAACAATGTTAAAATACGAACATAGGCCCAAAAATCAACCTCTAAATAACTGATATTTTGCAGTGAAATAATTTAAAAGAATGTCTAAAAAATACAAATATATGGTTATTTCTTCAATTACACGAAGTTTTGTTGTATATAAATAAGTTCAAAACGAAAACTTTCAGAAATAAGATTTTTCGATGAATTTCAGTGACTTTATTTGAATAGCCATCAAGTGGCACTTACGATAACTATGAAAAAATACGAAATAAAAATACTTTTAATAATGTCCTAATAAAAGTTTAAGGTACTTCTGCCAACATTTTGTTGGTTTTTTTATGTTGTGATTCACGCATGAAATGTGAATATAAAATTAACAACAAAATTAAATTTATAAGTTGCGTAACTTTTTTTGTCCAAAATTGTCCAAAATTTCAAACACATTTTACTACTCCCAAAAGTATGCATTTTAATCTGTGAAAAGGATTTGCGCCATAAATCGCCACTTTTAGAGTAAAATAAATTTTTATTCTGTTTACCCTCAAATTATCAATCGAGAAATTTATCTGAATAACTGTATTCATTAATGACAGAAAATATATTAAAATTTTTATCGTGAAAATATTATAGAATTTAGATGATTAAAATAAATTTAATAAATCAGAAATTAATTTTATTTTTTTTAAATATTTAATAAAATAATTAATTTTACTTTAATGGTACTGAAAAGTACCGTTGGACCCAAAAAAGGAGGGAAATGTAAATAGTTGCTGTTGTATGTCATAAAATGTTAAAATTAAGTAAATGTTTAACGTTAAATAATCAAATGTTAAAACTAAATAATGTAATAACATATTACGATTTAAAGTAAAAGTTCCTGTGTTTCAGGAAAAAGTTCCTTCCTTTGCACATTTCTTTTATTCGTTCTCATGCTTGAAATCAGGGGGTCAGATGTTAATAACAAGTGACGTAGCAAATCTTCGTTACAAGCTCTTCGATTTATTTTTCTCGTGTGGTATTCTCTGTATTTACGAAACTCTTTATTTCGGGCTTCGATAGCTTCTTCTGACAATTGTCCAATTGGAATAGAAAATTTTTCTATTATGTCTTTTCCATGAATCAATAGTTTGTGAACTGAAGCTGGCATATAGTACCACACATATTTTGAGACACATTGTTTCGCTGTTTCCAGTGCAAATTTTCCAAATTTGTCTCCTAAATTTGCCTTCCAAAATTGTCCTCCTAAAAATAACAGAACCTAGAAACAACGTTTTTTAAAATTTCTTTGATAAGTATTCACTTTATTTGCTTATTTGTTTAAAAATTATTTCTGATAGCAAAATAAAACAAATAAAAAATCCAGTTCAATCAAAAAAATTCATTAATTATTGATCCCTCCTTCCATAAATCTTTAGTAAAATAAAGACAAAAGTAATTTTTTTAATAGAGTTTGTCAGTAAATGCTTGCATGAGTTTTCTATTGAAAAACTACATAAAAAAAAAGAAAAGAAAAAAGAAGCAGTAATCTAATGATATATTTATCATTGTGTGCTAAATTAATTGTGTTACAAATATAGATTTTCTTCCCGAAATTTTTATTTATTTTCTTTTATTCTCTTCTTTTATACAACATTTGTTTCTTTACCAGGTATGTTTCTAAATACCTATTTGCAGCAGAAAAATATGATGCCTTTATTAAACCATTTTTTCCTCAAATGGCACATTAAACTATTTTCACGAATAAAATTTGATGTAAAGTAAAAAATTCATTTAGCCTATTAGAAATAATTAATTTTACTTTTGGCATCTTATTCTCTTAGTCAATCGCATACTTCTCACAACCCATCGTATTAGCATAAGCAGGATTGTCACAAACAACTACTTTTTAATTTTTTTTCCACTAGAATTATCAAAATAATTCTCATAGTGATGTTTTTCCAGAAAAATGATACACAGGAATCATTATTTTAAAAAATTGGTGCCAGGTGAATAAAACGATAACGAATTTGGTGGGGAAAATATTCCCTCGGCCTTATAAAGGGTTAAAAAAAAGCATGGAATCGCTTTAACTATCATACATATATACATATTTAAATTGAAATGTGACAAAAAACATCATACATAGATAATAATAATACCATAACGTTCCTATGTTCGCCTCTGCCTATACTTCGATCCACTGTGCGCCGTCCCAAATTATCCCAGATATGCTCGATTGGAGACAAATCTGGGGATCGGGCAGGAGAAGGAAGGGTAGTAACAGTGCGGAGACAGTCTTGTGACAGCCTTGCCGTGTGAGGACGAGCCTTGTCTTGTTGAAAAATGGCTCCTGGGAGCCGTTGCATGAGTGGCAACACATGTTGTTGCAGGATGTTATGGACATACCGCTGGGCTGTCATGGTACCATGGATCAATACTAGGGTTGACCGTCTATTGTAGGCAATGGCACCCCATACCATCACACCAGCTGTGGATGCAGTGTGCAACTGTAAAGACAAGGCAGAATTGAGGTATTCCCCCCGTTGCCTCTACACACGTACAAGTTAGTCATCCCTGCCCAAATTGAATCTGGATTCGTCGCTAAGCACAACATAGTTCCACTCGGTTGCTATCCAACCCCGTCGAGTGTGACACCACTCCAAACGGAGCAGAGGGGGTGGGTATTATTGGCGGCACATGTAATGGACGCCGCGATACCAAGTGTCCTTCAGCCAGGCGCCTTCGTATGGTTCAAGAGGACACAGGGGCCCCTAGTGAAGGTGCTACCTCTGCCGGGATGGCGGCCAAGGAAGCAGTTGGCTGTACGCGTGCATTTCTTACGATGTGGCGGTCTTCTCGACGACTGGTCTGTCGAAGGCGTCCTGAGCCTGGTCTTCGTGTACATGACATCTCTCGGGTCCACTGGTCCCAACACCTCCTCACAACACAATCAGAGCGGCCTAATTGACGAGCTACTCGCCTAGCTGACCACCCAGCTTCCATCATGCCAATGATTTCCCCCCCTCTCAAACTGCGACAGCTGCTCATATTGTCTTCAAAAACAACGTAATGGCATGTCTACCACAGCTCTTCCTTTGTAAACGAGTCAGCACACTCAAATAAGCTTTGGTTACCTTTTTTATACTCCACAGAGAACGACAATAAACGCCCTCTACCGGCTATACGTAATGCGCAATCACGCTGCATTTCTAATCATTTGCATAACTCCCCGACATGTACATTCATGCCAAGTTTCATTACGATCCCGCAATTATTTTCTGGTGTGCTAATTTTTTTGTCCATGAGTGTATTTTTATAACTGAAAAGTTTTGCCCTACTTCAGCATTAAATATCACCTAAAATAATGCTTTGACATAATAAACAGTTTATTTCATCATGTTTATCGCACATTTCTGTACAAAACTGCCAAATTTCATGTTTCTAGGGTGAAACAGCTTTTACTGTATAAGCCCAGAAAGCGAAAAAGACGTGATAAAATTTCTTTTGCTTAATTTATTAACCAAATATATTGAATTGCTTCAATGAAAAAAAAACAAACAAATATCATGAAAATTCAAAAAGTTACTGTCGATAGATTAAACTGAATTTAAATTCTTCTTTCTCTTAAAAAAAAAATAAATAAATAAATAAAATAAAGCAAATTACAAGGGATTTTCCCAAATTTTTATTTTAATCATCAATCAATTGTAATATAGTATTCATTGATTATGATTGTAAATATTGATTAAAAAAAAAAAACCTTTCTCTTTTTTTTATTTTGAGAGAGAGAAACATAAATTCAGTTAGTTGTATCTGCAAGCTTTTGAATTTTCACGATATTTTCTTATAAGTAGCATAACAGAAAGCGATTGTTGTATGAAATGTTATTACAACTACTTTTCCAGAGAAAGAACTTCTTTTATTGAAAGTAACTAAGAAACCCTGCCTTTGCTTGCTTCACCCCCAGCCCGCGGGGGGGACTTCACCTAATTTTTTTACCTAAGTGTTACTGTATATGCACATACTGTATTGTAAAATAATGTTAAATTTGATCAAACTTCATTTCCCTTTCTGTATTCAATAGCAATTATGTCCATCATGTAAAAAATAAGGAACGGCAATAAAACTTTATTAAGCAAGTCGCAATACTTTCATGAACTATCTCCCTCTTTTTTTCTGAACATCGTTGTGATGTTAAAAACATCACTTCTTTTTAAATGTTAAATAAGATCGTTTTCTGCACTTAAATGCATTGTTTCTCTCAGCTGGCTCAACTCACCCTGTTGTGTTTGCTTTACTGCAACACACACACAGGAGAAAAATTGGTTCTTCTTTCCTAGTGGTGATGTCATATCACACCATGCTGAGAACCAATAGGGTGATGGTTCTGACTCCACCTTCTGTTATTCCGGCAGTTTTAAATTTAGTTGGGTTTCAGCAGCTCTCAAGAGAAGAACATGGGGTGAGAAAGATTTGTTTTGCTTCTGTTTTAAAATAATGACCATTTTATCATTTGGAGAGAGAGTGCCTACTTATTAATAATAAATATATATATATTAGTTTTTATGAATACTTATTCAAATTTTATAAACCATTAATTTTTATATCCTACTTAATTTGGAATTACTAGTGTGGTTTTGAAAATAAAATTAATTAATTTTGATGCAGCAGATTAGTTTTATTACAAACATTATTTTTGTATGCATTTTTCTTTTTACAGCATTCTAGCCAATAAGTAAATTGATTCCTCTTTTCTCTTATGTAAATAAAATTATTTGGATATATATATTTGACCTTTTGACCCAAAGAATAAAAAGGGTTAGTGGCCAGAACGCAATGTACGCCATGAGGTTCTTTGATCCTCACTAAGTAACTTCTGTTGCTATGAAAATTAAAAAATATTAATAAAATTAATTTAAAATATGGAAACATAAAAGGTAAATGAATTATATACATCACATTTGGTGCCGGAAAGGAATACTTGATTATTGTTCTTAAGAATAAATGGTACTGTAGAGATTGTTTATTTTGAATAAGTCATTTTATTTTTATTGCTAGAATTACTGAAATTATTTTTAAAGTCATACATAACCAATAACATTTTTTTTGTGATTGAATATATACCAAGTGACCTATAAGACAATTCCCTGTTTCAAAAATTGTGATATGCTGGAACTTTGTACAAATGAAAATTTTTTTTGGTTCAATATATTTTGAATAACTGATTAAATAAATAATAGTCAACAGAACTTTGTATTGTTGGCTTAAAAAAAAAAATTTGTAGGTATCTCTCTCTCTCCTCAACTACGTGAATTTATTATATGCAAATAGCCATCAACACATGTAAAAATCAAGAAATTTAAATAACAAGCTTCATACATCTGTGTTGTTTTTTTAAACCAATATACTAGTTTCATATATATACAAAAAATAATGGCTTTTAACAAAGGATTGACAAGAGGTTTACCATTCAAAACTTTAGTAACGCCATTTTCTGGAGACCCTCATTTATTGGATTTTTTTATTGAACAAGTGAAATTTAAAATTGAGAACAGCAAATGGGAAGAATCCCATGCTTTGGCTTTTGTGAAATCAAAATTGGCAGATACTGCTCTTAAGTTTTATGTCTCCTCCCCAGCTTGCCAAAAAGCCAAAAATACAAAAGAGTTATTTAATATATTTAAGAAATATTTTAAGGTAGAGTCGGCAACTGCAATAGCACAACAATTTAACAAATTTAAGTTTGAGTCCGATGTCAATATTAATATTTTTGCTAATAAGCTTGAAAATTTAGTGAGAAAACGTTTTCCTGATATGGAAGAAAAAGCCCTTGAACAATTACTAATCGCAAAATTCAATGATCTCATTCCGCCCCACTTTAGAATTCATCTACTATCACAAAAAGCCACAACCTTTTATCAGATGGTGGAATGTCTCGAAAAATTCCAGGAAATTTATAACTTGCAAGTAAATCCTGTCTTACCAGGAACATCTTTTGCTACTATTCAGAACTTCAATCATAAAATAGATAGTGAAGTGATAGGTACAAACTCAGAAAACAATTTGACTAAGATTAACAATTCATCTTATAGCAAGCGGCCATACAATAAATTTCCACAAAATAAAGGTTCGCACACGATTCAATGCCAATGGTGTGAAAGACCTGGACATTCTGCTCAGAGGTGCTTTGCACTCAGAAAATTACAAAATAATAAGTTTTCTCACAGATATCGTAATGGGCAAACTTTCTCTAGACCTTATAGAGACATGTCACGGAGAGCCAGGGCCCCTAAAACATTTAAATCCAACTCCCCTCAAACCAAAAGTAGTCATTCACAATGACTAGAAGTGGAGAATGGTAGAAGTGACACTAAACTCCTAAATACAAAGAGTTCCTCATATAGGTCAGGTTTGAATAAAGTCAATTACCATAACAACTTTTCACAGACTAACTCAACATATTCTAATCTACCTAATAATTTTTTTGTAAATAACAATGAAATCATTCTGAGATCTCCAGACACACAGGCAAAGTTCCCTTTGTCATTAGAACGCAAAGTCAAATCTGTTGCGATACAGACAACATCTCCTGTACTGGTAACGTCCCCGAGTGTGGAGGAAAATGGAGACTGCATATTAGTTAATTCACTGGAATTCTTGTTACACACAGACAATGATCTGCCCAATCTCCCCATCATACAATTACTGTTAAACAAAACATTAGAGAATTTTCTTCTCGACTCAGGAGCTTCTGTGTCATTACTCTCAAAACATTACTTCTTACAAAATCAAAACAAATTATATTACAAAAGAATTGCTTCAAGAGTCAAGATATCTACAGTAAACTCTATAGTCCAATGTGACGGATGTGTTTGCATTTCCTTTAAAATAGGGAAAACTTTTTACAAACACACCTTTTTTCTTATTGAAATACCAACTGAATCTAAATTTATTGGTATACTTGGCTTTGATTTTTTAAGGTCCCATCACGTAGTTATCAATTTACACAATAACAAAATACAAATTAATGAAAATGCTTTAGATATTCTAGACACTGTACCCTCTTCTATCATCTGAATCTGATATGAATCGGGCATCACATAAGATAGCTACTCATATGGATTTTCCCCAAACTGGATATAAAAAATCTAAAATTGATGTTCATAAAGAGAACTTACCCTCTTATCAAAAATGTTGGCTTACCCAGAAGATTATGATTGATCCACAGGATACTATATATGTGCCTGTGCGGTCCACGCTTATTCCAGAAAATCAGTTAGTAATGTTTACATCGTCTAACAAGCATTGTCCACTTGTGTCCTATCCTTCTCTTATGGAGGTACAACATATCAAGGAAAATTCTACTAAACAAGAATTAATTCAATTTTTTATTCCTATGTATAATAATTCGAGCAAGAAACTGCATATAAATAAAAATACCGTTTGCGGATACATTTCAGAGATAGATAAAATAGAAGAAAATTCCTTGGATCTTGCAACAAATACACCTGATCACATGTGTAATCTAATTAAGGCTACACCAGAAGTTTTATCCTTAAGACAGAAAGAATTTAATGTAAATAATTTTTCTATTCAGCATTTAAAACCTACAGAAAGGGTAATAATGCAAGATATTCTTCAGAAATTTAACTCTGTATTTTCATGTTCACTAAAGTCGATTGGACACACCGATCATATCACTCCACATATAAAATTCATTTCAGATATTCCCTTAAAAACTTACCCTTTTCCTATTCCACAAGCTATTCAAGAAGAGGCAAAAGATCAACTTGACAAATTACTGGATGCAGGGATCATTGAGAGAAATATCTCTGAATGGGCATGCCCAATGCTTATGGTTAAAAAGAAAGCTGTGTCTAAGGAGGATAAACCTTCCTTTAGATTGGCCCTAGATTTAAGGTTAATCAACTCTATGATTCGATGCTCCACTTATCCTCTTCCAAGAATTGATACGATAATAAATAACATCTCAAAATTTAAATATTTTACAACATTAGACTTTCCCTCAGCGTATCATCAAATTTCATTACCTAAAGAATACAGACGACGTCTCTCATTTACTACACAATGGGGAACTTATTCATTTAAAAGATTAATGTTTGGGCTGAGATCAGCCGCATCAACATTCCAAATGCTTATTGACACAATTATACAAGAGTGCAATTGTTCAGGCATATATGCTTACCAGGATGACATTATTATAGGAAGTGACTCTTTCCAGGAAACAACAGAAAAATTACAAACACTTTTAGCTACTCTACAAAAGTACAATCTGACATTGTCTCCAAAGAAATGTAAATTCCATCAGTCATCTATTGAATATCTCGGTTTCAGCATCCAAAATCAGAAAATACATCCTATTTCTTTCAACATTACAAAAATTACTCAATTTCCTATCCCAGCAACCAGAAAACAACTAAAAAGATTTATAGGATTGTGTGGATTCTACAGAAAACTCATTCCCTGCTACTCGCGATTAATTGATCCTTTGATAAAATTAACATCTCCGAAAACTACATTTAAATGGACAGAGGAACATGCTGAAGTCTTTAAACAAATACAGAAAGTTTTTTTCTCTAAACCTTTTCTTTCTTTACCCGATTGGTCAAAACAATTTTTTCTTAATACAGATGCTAGCAAAATTGCTATTTCAGGGGTTCTTCTACAAGAAAAGGAAGGCATTCTGCTTCCGGTTAGTTACTTTAGTAAAACACTATCTAAATCAGAACAGCGATATTCAGCCATCAAGCTTGAGCTGATGGCCATAGCTAAGTCAGTCAGTGCATTTAAATTTTTCCTTTTCAACCGACCTTTCACCATTCTCAGCGATAGCAGACCACTCGAACACTATAAGAAAATTTCCTCTCCTGCTGATCTAACTACTAAATGGCTAATTGAATTATCAAACTATCAATACACATTCAGATACGTAAAAGGTAAAACAAATGTTTTGGCAGACTATTTTTCAAGAGAAGACTTTTCTGCATACACTCAAGATCTTAACTCAAACCCAGAATTAATTAAAGAGGCTAACAATTTACCCATTTCTTCAGCTTCTCCAACAATTGAACTCCATCATTTCAATGTCACACAAAAATCTGATAAGTCACTCACCTCATCAGAGCCTCATCGTTCTTCCTTACCTCAGTTGTTAAGCAACGATGCTGCTCCACTCAGTCGTTCCTTAAACAGCTCTGACGCAGATAATCTTATGATGGAAATCTCGGAAGAATGTTTTTTTAAAGAGCAAAGAGAAGATGACTTTCTGCTAAAAATTATTGTCGATATCACTTCGGAGAAACCTTCTCCTAAATATAAAAATTATTTTGTCCATCCGGACACTGGTCTGTTAATAATCAAACGAAAGTTTCACCAGCCTGAAAACTCTCCAAAAACAAAAATTGTAGTACCACAGAAGTTAAAACCTAAAGTATTAAAAATTTGTCACATGCCTCACTTTGGAATTAGAAATACATACAGAAGAATACTTAAACACTTTTATTGGACAGGATTATTTGAAGATGTGAAAAACTTTGTTCTGTCCTGTACATTATGTATTCAATATAAACCGCACAGAATTCCACCTGCTCCACTGCAGGAAATGTTTGTTCCTTCTGCGCCGAGTATGTTAGTTTCCATGGACTTTTTGGGTCCTTTCTCTAATGGCTTCCATGTGTTAACATTCCTCGATCATTTTTCTAAACATATTGAATTGGTACCAGTAAAAAATGCAACAGCACAAGCTGTAGTTAAAGCCATTACGGGATACATTACTACCTTTGGTCGACCCTCTGCGATACTCTCAGACTTAGGCCCACAGTTCACAGCAAACATCTTTAACAACTTGGCACAGACATTGAAAATTACAATCTCCCATTCATCATCAGGACACCCGCAAACACAAGGCTCATCAGAAAGAATTAATACCAGCATTAAATCTTCAATTTCCATTCTTACCAAGGAAGGATTTGATTTTCATCAGGCTTTGATGATACACAAGAACCTGTATAACACCACCGTTCATTCTTCAACTGGATATTCTCCAGCCTTTCTGCATTTTGGCAGGTCAATAACAAGCATCTTTGACTTGTTTGAAGCTCCTCAGTTAGAAACACTGGAATTTCCATATGAATACCATAAATACATGGAATCAATGAAACAGATCTTTAGGCAAGTGCATCATAACATGAAGTTTTACCAAAACCAACGTAATACTAGACAACATAAAAAAGCAGTTCTCCGGAAATTCAAAGAAAATGATATGGTCTTTATAAAAACCAAAGATACATTTAAACCAAGATTCATAGGCCCATATTCAGTTCAAAAAGTAATATCTGACGTGTTACTCTCCGTCAGAGAATTCGAAAATGAAGGGGCTGAACCATTCACTATTAACATAGACCGTGTCATCCTGGCGCATAAAAGAAAGCAACATCTCATTCCACAAACAATTCTGACAGGTCAACCAGCTGGGATTGTTCAACCGCAGTCTCATTATGATCTCAGACCAAGATGCAAAACTTAATTTTTGTTTTTTGTTTTTTTTGTTTCCATTTTCACAAATGTTCTTTTAACATGTTTTTTTTTTTTTAAGTTTTTTTTTTTAGGGGACTTGATAAGCAATTCATTCACCAAAGTTGCCTGTTGTAAACAAGTATGAGTTGGTACAGGTATATTTGATAAGTTGTATTTTGTATATTGTCCTATTATATATTGTGTAGTTATATATATATATTTTTTCTCCTGTGGCAAATGTTGAATATCTACAAAAACTTAGTGCAGTGTGTATTGTAGTTAATATGAATATAAATCTTCTGTTATGCTGATTTATTTTATATATTGTCTTATTTGTTAAATTTGATAACTATACTATAATTATTTACTGCTCAAAATGTACAGTATGTGTGTGTTATATGTATCGGAAACTTGCATATTTATATGTGTATACATAATTTTTCTTCTTTCTTTTCATATATTAATTCCTACACATTGTCATGTTTATAAATATATTGGGTTATTAAATACAATTTCTGGAAGCTTCCACACCATTTTCACAGACACAGACATCACTTATACAACACAAGTATACACTACATCCACACTATTACACAATCAAATTAATACACAATCCACACATGATATGTATATAAATGTGTATAATGTTTGATAAAATTTTTTGTTTATTGTGATTATTGACATTGCAGTTTTGTTTTGGTTATATCTGATAGTATGTTTATTTGAGTATTATTTGACGTTTATATTAAGTGCATTTTTGATTTTGTTTAGTAATCTAACTTGGTGGCCTCAGTAGCCACTCACATTTATTATTTCCATTTATAATATGTATATTCTTTAAATAATAATAATAATAATGGTAATGATAAAATTAAAAAAAAAAAAAAAATCTTATTCGAATATTATACTCGAGTACTTGGAATGTCTTTTCCGTAATGTAATATTTATCTGTAAGATTATTTTGACATTTGTATTGATACTTATTTTGATTTTTTTTTCTCCTTCATAATAATGCTTCAAGAGGTCATCTGTAAATATTTTATACTGAAATACAATAACTGATTTTGTTTTATCATAATGCATGTATTTAATATCAAGATTATTGGTTAAATATTTTTGTTGAAATTGTACATCCACTAAAATTCTTTTGCCATGTCATGCATTTTTTTTATTCGCTCTAACTAATTATTTTTACAAATTTATAGGAAAGAAATTTTGCAGCACTTTGTATGATTTTCAATATTTCTGTTTATAATACTATTTTTTTTTTAAAGGTATCAATATTTTTTTTACTCATGTCACTTGTTGATAAAAGCTGTGTCTGTTTGCATTTATAGATATATTTTATTAGTTGTCAATATCCTAATAAATATTGTTAGATATGTCACTGACCACTTTTGTATCAATAAAATCTTTTATTTGAGAATGTCTGTAACCACAGTGCTGAAATAGTATTGTTTTTGATGAAATGGTGTATTCCTCGCCTATTTTGGTAGAATTGATCACCTACCAGGGTAGGCGTTGATATTGGGTTGTTTGTCGGAATTTTATTGTTTCAGCTTTACTTATCGATTTTGTATTGTGTTTGGTTCAGATTTTGTGTCACATGTACATTGTTCTCAAAATTTCCAAATTTTTTTATCAAGTGCATGTTATTAAGAGTATTGTAAGACCTTTCAGTTGCTTAAAAATTTGCTTTGTTACATTCATGCCTTTAATGGCCGTTCCTACAATATTATGTAGTCAATATGGATATTTTTTTTTTCACATGTAAGTAAAAAAAAAAAAAAAAAAATTGTAATCCTTCATGTAAATGTAGGTATGCACTCTCCATTCACATTTTTAGTCTTCCAAATTTTTTTAATGGTCGTTAGGGTTAATGTGATGTTAAAAACATCACTTCTTTTTAAATGTTAAATAAGATCGTTTTCTGCACTTAAATGCATTGTTTCTCTCAGCTGGCTCAACTCACCCTGTTGTGTTTGCTTTACTGCAACACACACACAGGAGAAAAATTGGTTCTTCTTTCCTAGTGGTGATGTCATATCACACCATGCTGAGAACCAATAGGGTGATGGTTCTGACTCCACCTTCTGTTATTCCGGCAGTTTTAAATTTAGTTGGGTTTCAGCAGCTCTCAAGAGAAGAACATGGGGTGAGAAAGATTTGTTTTGCTTCTGTTTTAAAATAATGACCATTTTATCATTTGGAGAGAGAGTGCCTACTTATTAATAATAAATATATATATATTAGTTTTTATGAATACTTATTCAAATTTTATAAACCATTAATTTTTATATCCTACTTAATTTGGAATTACTAGTGTGGTTTTGAAAATAAAATTAATTAATTTTGATGCAGCAGATTAGTTTTATTACAAACATTATTTTTGTATGCATTTTTCTTTTTACAGCATTCTAGCCAATAAGTAAATTGATTCCTCTTTTCTCTTATGTAAATAAAATTATTTGGATATATATATTTGACCTTTTGACCCAAAGAATAAAAAGGGTTAGTGGCCAGAACGCAATGTACGCCATGAGGTTCTTTGATCCTCACTAAGTAACTTCTGTTGCTATGAAAATTAAAAAATATTAATAAAATTAATTTAAAATATGGAAACATAAAAGGTAAATGAATTATATACATCACAATCGTCAATATCTATTTTGACAGCTCTTGAATGGGAAGAAACACTTTACATTTTTTTCCGTCCCGTATGATAGTTGAAGGAAGAAACAAAATTGCAAAACTTCTTAATTTAAAAAGTAATTCAGTTAAATAAATAAAAAAAATTATATAAAATGACTTCTTTGAAATATTTTGACAAAATATGTCTTAAATAAAATATCTTTGTCTGTGTTCTACAAAAGTTTCAGAGAATTATTCTGTGTATTTTTCAGGATGGGAGAACTTCAAAACAAAAATGATCTAGACACTAACTATATATGCTTTGAAAAAAAAAAAATATATATATATATATATATATTTTTTTTTTATGTCAAATTTAAAAATAATTACATCTTGTGCACCACAATAAGCTCATGTATATTAGTGAAACCTGATAAGGTTTCCATGAATAGTTTTTGATTCTATAATATTTTTATAACTGAAAAGTTTTGCCCTACTTCAACATTAAATATCACCTAAAATAATGCTTTGACATATAAACAGTTTATTGCACATTTCTGTACAAAACTGTCAAATTTCGTGTTTCTATGGTGAAACAGTTTTTACTGTATAAGCCCAGAAAGCAAAAAAGACACGATAAATTGAAACATGACAGTGGTAATTTTTTTTTTTTTTTTTTTTTTAGAATGGAGCAATTCTAATTAGACATATTATTAAAACTGTATATGATAAGCATAATATATATATATTACCTTGTTTGTTACCCAATACTTTAAAAAAGTAATTATTAATTTTTGTTTGTTTTCTTTTGGAGCATAATAAGAAGACAACGTGATCTTGAATGTTTTAATTAAATTCAAATTTTTTTTTTGTTCTATGTTTTATGCTTATAGAATCATAACAAATTTATTATATGCTAATCATCTTTTATTGAGGTAAAATTTCAAATGCCTTCTAATCCTTGTTCTATTTCCTCACTGATACTTCTCTCATCTAGCTTTTGAAGATCTTGAACGATTTGAAAATTCAATTGATATTAAAAAGCAACAATTTCATTATCAACAGCAACAAATTCATTAGTAAACAACAATACTTGTTGATCTTTGTCACGATTAGCCCCTTTAAGAGAGTAGTAAATAAATTCCAATATTATTTCCATGAATTCTTTTTGCATATTGAATAAAAGTCACAGAAAAAAATATATATATTTAAACTGGTGGGCAAAATTAAAGCAACAACCTGCTTTCCCGTTTCCTTCTTTTGCACATTTTTAAACAAATAATCACATGAACATAAAATTTGGATGGCCTGTTCGTTATCATATTATTAACCAAATTTTATGTAACTTTAGCATAAGAATTTTTAAGCGAATAAATATTCATTTTTCTCTGAAAAGTAAGCTTTGGAAAAAATGAAAAATTTCAATAATTTTAGGAAAGAACACAATGAAAAGTGGTGTTAAGGATGCATTAGAGATAGGTGAAGATGCAAACGCTTCCATATGTTAGATTATAACCAAATCTTTCTACCTGTATTCACTTTTCTGTTTCTTATTTTTACTTCTTTTTTTCGCATGTGAATAGCTTTTTAAAAAATATACATACAAACATGAAAATTGAATAAGATGTTCATTATAAAACTATTTATCGACTTTATTATTCTGGTGATGCTCATAGTTTACAAATTATTAATTATATTTTTTTAAGTCCATTATAAAAGTAAAAGAAAAGTTAATACAGAAAGAAAAATCGAGATTTAGTTTAACATTTCAAGGCATGTGCGCCTTTACCTATCTCTAATGCATCCTTAACACCACTTTTCATTAGGTGTTCTTTCCTAAAATTATTGAAATTTTTTCTTTTTCCAAAGCTTACTTTTGAGAGAAAAATTAATATTTATTAGCTTAAAAATTATTCTTGTGCTAAAGTTACATAAAATTTGGTTAATAATATGATAAAGAACAGGCCATCCAAATTTTATGTTAATGTGTTAAAAATTATGTGCAAAAGAAGAGAACGAGAAAACAAGTTGTTGCTTTAATTTTGTCCACCAGTGTATATATATCAAAAAAATATTGACCATGGCACTATGCAATTTTAAGTAAAATGTGCAGAAAAGCAAAGGATTATATCAAAGGATTATAAAGAATAAGAAAAAATATTAGTTGTATTTTCACCAACAGATAGTGCTCAATTCACAGTATTCTCTCACATTTTAAACAATTCATCTTCTCAAATGATGCCTTGCAAATGCAGATTAATCTGAGTTTGGCGTGTTGCATATGACTTCAGATATTAGCAAAACATTTATTGCTTATTACTGTTGTTAACTATTCTTAAAAAAAAAAAAACGATATTGTTAAGCATTGTCAGTAAAGCTTTATTGGGTGAATTCCCAATGCACAACATCTGATGGCCATTTTTATGAATGACAGCGATCACAAGGAACATTTATAGTCCTAGATGCATTGTTGAATGGACTGTGCCACTGTAAAAAAGGAATTTTGCTATTAAAGTGCCACTTGATGGAGAAAAACACTAATTTGGCAATAAACCTTTACTTAAATTCTATGCCTTTCAGTGGAAACCATATTGTGCTATGGTCAATATTTTTTAAATAAGTATATATATATATATATATTTTTTTTTTTTTTTTTCTGTGACTTTTGGATCACCCTGTATATAGTCTCTCTTCTTTTAATAAATTTTTTGTTTTTAAAAAAAAACTTTAATTACTAGTATATAGCATCTGCTGTCAATAATAAAATGTTTTATGAACAAAATAGTAATATTTAAAATTTTTAATGCAGATACATGTGGACTTTTGAGCATTCAGACAGGGTTCTCACAAAGGGAAATTCGAATAAAGAAATTTTATATCTTTTTTTTTTTTTTTTTTTTTAAGATATCAACCACTAGTCTAGTCTAAAATGGTTAAAGAAAGAAAAAAAATGCATTATTAAAATTGTCCTTTGTGAATATTCTGCTTGCAAAGGACAAAATCATAAAGAGAAAATTGAAGGAAAACTCCATGAAAAATATATATTTGAAATAATAAAATACTGTAAGAGGAATGAAACATCATAGTAATATGTAACTTTGTATCAATTAAATAACATTTTAGATCATTGACTTCAGGTGTGATTCTCTGCATGAAATTATATTCAAATAACAGACTTTATAGTCTGTGAGATTAATGTTAATATCATTCAAATCAGTTTGCTATGTTTTGGGATTATACAATTTTTTTTATTAAAACTTAGCTTTATCTAAAATCTTAAAGTTCCTAATACATATACTTTTTTTTTTTTTTTTTTTTAATCTATTTACACTCTTTTGTTGAATCGCCACCAAATGGCACATTCAAAATCACACACACACACACAAAAAAAGGCAGTTTTAATCACAATGTCAATCTTTCTTATTTTATTACATGCCATTCAAAAATAATAGTACGATGTGTGTATAGTAAAAATATACATATTTGATTTATTTGTGCTACATATAAATTATTTCTATATTCATCCACTATTTGTTTAAATAAAAATATGTTACATGTATCACTGCTTTGATAAATAATGAAATACAATTCACAGAGTTTGCTCTTTTGAAAATTATTTTATGTTTGCCTTTGGGTAAAACCACAACATAAATAAATATTTAGAGTCAAGCATTTGGTATTTTAGTGGTAAAATGAAGACAAGAAATTTGCAATGTAATAATTTTTATTTTAGATAAGTATAAACACTTCTCTAATGTTTTTATTTAATGTACAACTTTCTTTTCACTGTAAATGCAATTAAAATATTTTATTATTTAGCTTGTTTTTAAAAAAATTTGACAAGTTATGCTTAATAAAGAATACCCTCCAATTATATTTTGCATTTTAAATTTATTCCATAACAAGAACAGATATCTTCTCCATTATTAAACAAAATAATAATTTTAGAATTAAATAAAACATAAAGAAGATAAAGTTTTTGTAATAGGTTTTTTTCCCTCTCTCTCTATCTATCTATAGAATTAAGAGAGGTTCTTCATAGTTATTCCATAATTGGTTTTATTACAAGAATAAACATTATTAGGCTTGGATATATTTACTCTTTTTAATACTTTTTTTTTTTTTTTTAGGAATAGTAAACAATAGTACTTTTCTTCAATTAAATCTGAAAATTTCTTTTGCTTTAAATAAATAGTGGTACTAAAAAATTTAATTGTACCAAGCTTGATATTATAGATTTAAAAAATCTGTGCTTTTTAGATCGAAATTTACTTATTAATTTTCAAGAATTAATAATTTTAGAAAACCACTCAAAATAAATAGAGGTATTCAAAAATTTCCAGCATAATTGTCTTTTTATTATTATTTTACAGGAAGTAATTTACTTCAAATTATTATATATATTGCTCATATTCTGTAATGTAGTTTCTATTTATTCTTTCTTTTTCTATGTACAAATGTGAAAAAAAGAGTACCCCAACCGTTGTTGGGGCCAACAATAACTACATTATGCATGTCGCCAAATAAAATATCTTTTTGTTTAGTTTCAGAATCAGTTTAAGTTGAACAGACAAGAGATATATTAACTACTTTTGAGAAATGTGTTTGTTTAAATGAGGGATCATTGTGATTTTTAATAAAATATAGAAGTCTCAAAAGATAAATTGCATTTTTTTTTTTTTTTTTTTTTTTTAGGGGGGAGGGATTCTATTCAACAGACTAATTTAGTTTAAAAGGAAACAAAGAAACATTATTTTGAAAACTAAGTAAAGTAGATACTTTTAATGAAGATGAACAATTAATGTAGACTAAAAAAAATTTGCATCTTTTTTATATGAAGGAAAAATAACTATTTTGTTAATTACTGTGGGATAACTCAGTAAAAGAGTTTTTGTGAAAGTTAGTCAAAAGTTGGAAAAAATATATATAATATGCTTTGTAGTGTTGGGTTTGAAAAAAAAAAAAAAACAATTTATAATCTTTAAGATAAATAATTTCTTTATTGGTTGTAACTAAACTAAATTTTGCATACAATATTTACAATTTTCTTTCTATACATTACTTCTGTCTCATTCCAATGTTATTGAAAAATCTGTAAAAAACATAATAGATTATAACAATAAAAATTCATATAAAAAATATATTTTCTCTTACAGATGTGTATATTCAGTTTAAGTTAATTTTTAAATTATAAAATTAGTACAAAAAAAAAATATTTTTTTAAACATAACATATATTAAAAAACAGCTCTTAATGAAACAAATTATTTGTAAAACAGTTGGATCTGCATATAATCTGATACCTAAACAATTTCAGACAATTAGATTTGAATCACAAACTAAAATTCAAAGTTTCTGAATTTGAACATTTAAATGCATAAAAGTAATTGTGATCTGTTACATACTCACTCTTCTGCTCTAAATTACCAGCTTTATATGTCCAGACATACATAGCAGCTGTTAATTAACCCCTTACCTGCCGATGGAAATTTACGAGATTCGCTTCAAAGTGCCACAGCTCTCTTTTAACTCTGAAATGAGTAAATCCTTCGAAAACACTGTCAAGTTCACGTTCAAGGTTATTTTATTGCATGGTCAAACCTTGTCAGTAGTTTCACTGGTAGCAGTAAAATACAAAAGGTCATATTTAAAGAGGGCATTTCCAAAAGGCGTTAATTCAAAATTTTCAAAAATTGATTTTCCGATGCAAAAGACAGCAGCACATGTCTAACAACATATTTTCAATAAGTAGAAATTCGAAACAGTGTTTGGTCGTATTGAAAACAGAGGGTGAAATATGTGTTTTTTTTCCAAAAAGAATTAAGTCACAAGTTTTGTGCCAAAAGGGATTAAGTCAAGTTTAACCAATTGCAGCAAGCGTTGAGATCACGTGGTTTGTCTGGCCTTCGGTGAAAAGTCAAAAGTATAGAAAAGAATGCTGTTGTAGGTTGTCACATTTGTTTTTTGTTTTGTTTTTTTAATAATAAGGTTAAGTTGGAAAAAATATAATGACTGATTCCAACCATATAATTTAGTGTTATTTTCATCCATAGATTACTGGGAAAAATTTTTTCCTTAAATTCAATAATAAAACATACATAACAGAATCACGTTTTTTCAAGAATGGAAAAAATTGACTTAATGCCATTTGGTAACAAGCTCTTCATTTCTGAAAGACATATATATACACCTGGGGCAGTTAAGGGGTGAATAGTAAAAATATAGAATAGTCACAAAACATTATCTCAACAGTAAATTTTATAAAATTATTACAAGACAAATTGCAACATGCAAGAAATGGAACTTTGATTTTGGGAAAGGAACTACCCCTGCCTGAAAATAATGTTGTGTAATATATATGCAAATTTTGTTATCTAAGAATGCAAATAACTTTAAGTAATTCAATATTAATAATGTACTTCTAGTACTGACAATGTGGTGTGGTTGTATGGACTAAGACCAACTGACTTAAAGCGATGGCCTTTTGCCTGGGCGGATGCTCTCTGTGAATACCAAAATTTATAATACAATGCATTGAAAAACTAACTGAATGAGAAACTTTGTAAATGTGTGAAGGTGTTGAAAGAAAAACCTTGTAAGCAAACATTATAAACTGCAAAAACATGCAATGATTGTTTTGAGTCAAAATAATTAAGCATGCCACCTTTATAAGACGTAAAAAGAAAATAGGCATGCGTGTAGTTCAAAAGCAGCAATACACTTCTCTGTTAAAGATCCCATTTACTACAAAGGACTGGTGTTTGTTTCAATTTTGTTCTTCATTCTTTATCAAATGTAAACTATATTGGTCTTACTAAACAATACTTGGAATAGATGTCCTTATATATGTTTCTTTCTCTCTTTTCAAGAATGTGGTGTCTAAAACTGATATGAAAATTTTCAGCAGTGCATATTTTAAACACATAAGATAATGGCAATATGTTGTGAATACTATTGAATTTCTCTCTCTTTCCTGCTTGTAGTTAATTTGTTGGTTAGTATTAGTGCATGTGAAAATACTTTGACCTAGAGTTGAGCATAGTGTCAGGTACCCATCGATTACCTGCTTCGTAGTCTGGGTGTGTGTTATGTTAATTAGAGAAATGTTATGCTCTAATTAGCATAACAGTGCGGGTCAGATTTTTCATTAATTTTTGACCAGCAAGTAAACCAACGAGTTACCTGTTTTGCAGGCTGGGTGTGGGTCAGATTTTTCATTAACTTTTGACCAACAAGTAAACTTACAAGTTACCCACTTTGTGAGCCGGGTGTGGGTCAAATTTTCATTAATTTTTGACTACAGATAAACTCACGGGTTACGCACAAAAATATGTTTTCTTCAAAGAATTTTTTACACCATTTTTTTTTTACAAATCTTGACTTTTTTAATGGACATTGGATGACATTCTCTTCCTCTACAGTAATTTAAAGCACTATGACTAATAACAGGAATTACAATTATGTAAATATTAATGCTTAATGTTTAAAACTTTATAAGCAAAAATTATTTTACTTTCAATGTACATTTGTTTTCTTATTTTACTTCTTTTTAATACAGTTAAAATATTTGGAACCATGGATTTTTTAAAAGAAAGGTTTATACCATTTCAAATTTTGTCATATTATTCACTGATGTCTTGTTTATAATTAGGCATATTACTTGTAATTTTTTGTGTAACATGTAATTGTCAGAAAGATATGTTCAGTAACATAACTGTAATTTGTGTAACAGAATTTTAATTTAGTTTATTATACAACTTAAATTTAACTATACTTTATTGGAGGGTTGAAAGTCATTTTGTGGTTTAGGAGCAGGTTAAGTTTACTTGACTGTGCAAAACTCTACTTTTATTGACCCATAGTCAATGTGCATTTGCACATACAGGCAAGGAAGGACATTTACTCCCTACTAGAAAATTCTAATCTGTAAAAAAAATAAAAATAAAGTATATAATTAGAGTTTTGATAATTGTCAAGTAAAATTATTATCACAGAGCCAATTTCTGGAAAAACTATCCAACCTACAGGCTGGCTTTACCCTAAATTTTAAACATATACCGATACTTTTGAAAGTTTCAAGTTTGCCCTGTCATGAAATTTTTTCTGACAACCCCGCTACCATTTATGAACAAATACGAAAAACAGAATTTGTTGCAGAATTATGCACAAATGTGGCTTTGTATGCTTAATTCTAAAATTTTAGAAAACTATCACAAAATTCTCAACTCTTCCATTGATTGTCACTCCTTTGTTTGTCAAGGATTTTTCTTGACAAGTCAAGATTATTATGTCAAGAAAAGAATTCAGATGAGGGATTCTGAACAATGTTTTTATTGTGCATATTCTCATTCTCTGCAATTTTACAAGCTATGTCAAATCCTGATTGTATAATTAAATAAAAAATATAAGTTGAGTATTTCTAAAAGTTTTTAATATCAATACCTCTAAGAAGGTTTTTTATCATCAAAACTGCTACCAGGATCTCTTTCTAAGCCTTCTAAAGTTGGAAAGCCTACAACAAATACAATTTTTCTGTAAATTGCACTCACACCAATGCAAATATACTTTTATCAACTTTAATAATATTAATGTATATTTACTTCTTTTGGTGGATCTAGATTCCTGCTTAAAATTTGGACTTTCCTAGATAAATAAATTATATACAATTAATACATTAATTTAAACATATATGAAATTAAGAAATACACATTAGAAAGGAAACTATAATTGTTTATTCATACACTCGATCCAAAAAAAAAAAAAAAAAAATTAAATTATGCAACACATTAGCTTATTAATATCAGTAATTATTAGTTATAAAATACAATTTCACACAATTTTTGTCTATTGAAAACATTGCTCCCACTTGCTTATAAAAAATCAATTCTTAGTCTTAACATCAGCTTAGTATTTATAATTTTTTATAACATTGTTGAACACTTACTACACTTTATTATCTAAATTTGACGTATTTTCTTGCTGCATACACCCATGTTTATTCATCCATTTACCTTTTAATTAAAATTCTATATATAAACCAGAGTTTGAAATAAAATGTAAAAAAAGATGTTGCTGGCACCTAATTATATTTCCTTAATTGTCATAATGGTCTACTCAAGCATAATATCTTACATAATAATACATACAGATTTTTAAAAAAAATCTTTTAAATTTGAGTAATAAATACATATATAAACACAAATGTCAAAATATGAATAAATTTATATCAGAACAAAATAAAAACAAAGAACAAACAGTTTAAAAGAGGGAAAAAAAAAATACAAACAGCATTTAAATATTTAATATATTTTCATATTTGCTGCTTTTGCTTCTGATTGAACTTATGTATGCAATTAATATTGTTATAATGCTATGCAAAGTGGGCACAGTCCAGAAAAACTAGCTCTTTTTTTTTTTTTTTTTTTTTTTTTCTGAGCAGAAAATATAGTCACTGGGTTTTTGTAATAAACACGTTTTTGCTAAAAATCATTTACAAGTTCTGAGTCTCACACATATAGTTTTTGGTACATAAGCCTTAGTTTTTAAATTGAAAGACACTTAATTTTTTTCTAGAAATTAATATCGCATATCAGAAAGAGATACAATTAATTCTAATAACACCAGTTTTACCTATCTCTAATTTATTTCAACTTCCTGCTTCCTATGAAACCAAACAAAAGATTTAGTTTAAGAATCGATATGTATTCCTTAGAAACTTCAAGAAATTATTATTTTCATTTTGATAACAACTGCAAACTATAGCAATCATTATCCTGAAGTACAGTGTAACTCCTTTAACAGATTTCTCATTGGTATGTTTTTTAACTTCGGTCACAAATCATTCCATTGTATTGTATTTGTATTGTTATAACCTTTCATTTATAACACAAGCAAATTCTTTATTTCACTTATATTTTTTCCTTCACAAACTTGAAATTTAAAATTCCTTCTAGAGTAAAAAAAAAAAAAAAAAAAAGTATTCCGTGTATGCTTTGTTCTTATCTTTTCCAATTACTTTTTCTTAGAATAGTAAAGACTGCAATCTGAATTCATAGCCTAGGAAAGTTTAGGGAAATGTTTAAGGAAGTCCTTCCAGCTCATTCGAAAGGGTAGGGTGATTTCCTTTTTCTTATCAAATAGCCGACATTTTGAAATAAAATGACGGCTATAAATTATTAATAGACTTTGTAAAAATATTGATGTGGGTTATGTACAATCGGGGAAAAAAAAACACAACACTCAACGTAACTTCATTGGTAATCGATGTAGAAAAATATAATAGGTATCATTCAATGGGGAATTGTGAGTAGTTTCAGAAAATGAACTGAAATTTTCAATTGGGGGTCGTCTACATATTAAAACACACACCAACTTTGATTTTTTCAATGGTAATGCCCCATTTTTATTTTATATTTGAATTCCTGAGATCGCGAAAAAGTATATTGGTTGTGTATTTTACTTATTTTTTCACAGAATTATAAGCGTTCAAAGTTTGAAGGTGCTAATGTTAAATTCATATTTCAAACTTTTATTAATATCTTCACAAAAAATAATTTGATCAATTTTTTTTTTTTATGAGATATAGTGAAGAAACCCAAACATAATCCATCATTACTTTTGATCCTAAAAAATATTTTTAATTCTGAAAAACATTAATAAATTCATATTCATAAAGATTATGAATTATGACCTATATTAATTTTTACATAAAATGAATCCTAATGCGGAAAAATATGGTTGTGCAAATTTGCAGCTCATTCCAGTTACTAGTTTTCAAGATATAAATAAATCTTTCTTTTGGAGTGGTTTAGGGGGGGGGGGGGGGGGGGGGCGTCTCTATTATAAAGTTTTGCATGAGATAACGAATCAAATCTTAAAAAATAAGAAAGAAAATTAAACAAAATATTTTTATTTTTTATTTACGGGTCAAATTATATAGCAACAACGTCAAACGCAAATAAATGAAACAAAAATGATGATTTTTAGACATTAGTGTTAGCATCAAGAATTCCTGTTTTCTAAAGAAGACAAGCCCCACCTTAATCATTCTTGAAAACAAAACAATACAGAAAGGAAAAGTAAATGTGACATTGAGTGATGAATTAGTGTTAAACCCCTTATTTTAATTTTATGTTGACAAAAATATGCACAAGTGGTATTTACGTCATAGATTACTGGTGGTAAATTTTGAATCTTTTAAATGAACACTAGAAGAAAAAATTAACTAAATAGGCAGGGTTTACTGTTTTAAATAGAAAAATGTAAAAATTGTCACTAAAAAAAAAAAAAAACGAATGGAAATGGAATGCAAAACAGACTTGTAAAATCGTTTCTTAACTACCGTCATAGTCAAAGTCATTTGCTTCATATATTGCTTTATTTTTATTTATTTATTTATTTTGTAGGTGGGAGGATTATTATTTTAAAGATACTTTAGTCTTTAAAATTTTATTAATATATTTTTAAAAATATACTTTAACTTTTTATAAATATATTTTAACTTTTTTTGCAACAGCAGGATTTTGTCTTTCTGACAAAAAGAGAATCTTTCTCTGTATCAGATTTCCCGTAGGTCGATCTTACTTTAAATAAATTAAGAGAAACGAAGTACACTAACACATAATAAATATAATAAAACCTATCTTTACTTCGTGGCCGTTCTGAGATCTTTCAGCGCCGGGCACCCGGGCCTCTTCGGAGAACGTTAGCACTGTGATGGAGATTTGGGTTTCTGGATGCTTCTTTGTTGACTTCTCAACAGGTGGCTCCATGCCCTATTTGGGGCTACTGCGCCGCTTTCGTTGCATGTGTCTTCATTGGTTGATATTTCGATTGATTCTCGGTACATGGCGTATTGATAATTATTGTAGTCGGATATTTTAGTGGTTTTATCGAATTCTATTTTAATGTCATTATCTTTATATGTTTTGGCTAGGGCTGTATTGAATTTTCCAGTTTTGATGTCGTTTTTATGTTCTTTAACTCTGGTTTTTATTTTTATTTTTGTGACGCCGATGTAGGAACAAACAATAGGCAAAACAATAAACCCGGTTCCTACATCGGCGTCACAAAAAGAAAAATAAAAACCAGAGTTAAAGAACATAAAAACGACATCAAAACTGGAAAATTCAATACAGCCCTAGCCAAAACATATAAAGATAATGACATTAAAATAGAATTCGATAAAACCACTAAAATATCCGACTACAATAATTATCAATACGCCATGTACCGAGAATCAATCGAAATATCAACCAATGAAGACACATGCAACGAAAGCGGCGCAGTAGCCCCAAATAGGGCATGGAGCCACCTGTTGAGAAGTCAACAAAGAAGCATCCAGAAACCCAAATCTCCATCACAGTGCTAACGTTCTCCGAAGAGCCCCGGGTGCCCGGCGCTGAAAGATCTCAGAACGGCCACGAAGTAAAGATAGGTTTTATTATATTTATTATGTGGTGGATCTTACTTTCAGTAAGATCCGCCTATGGGCGCTATTCTCTCAAAATAAAATATTTCAGAACAACTTTTCTGGATTCACAATTATATTACAAATGGATATACACATTATAATTATATTCTTTCTAATCAATATATTTCTATCCATAGTATATTTTATTGCAAAAATATTAACACTGGATACACATCTAAGAAATACGTAACACACAAATTACGAAAGAAATGCCCACTGACAGAGTTACAGATTTTCAAATGACGTGAATTTACGTCAGCAGTCGCGAAAGGGTTAATTAAGAAATCATATTTTCATAGAAATTATAAAACGAATCGTACAGTTCCAAAGAGTTCAACTGACCCAAAACAGGTTAAGTGTGATTAAAATTGTTTAATATTTACTTCATGAATCCTTACAATAATTTATCCGAAAAGGTTTAGTTTATGCGTTGTATCTATATTATTTCATTTTGTATATTATGTTACACCTACGAAAGAAAATTTAAGCTTTATTGTGATCAGTACAGCCATAATAGACACTTTTACTTGAAAAATATTTTACTTTTTTCAAAGAGTACTGTCTGGACCAATCGCAAGTCTAATGTATTTAAATAGATCTAAAATTATCTAAAAAGGTACAGAAGTATATACAAATCTAAAAAACTGAATTCTGGATAATTAAGAAACTGTAAAATATAAATGTTTTTATTAATTTTTATAATTCTTTTTTTCTTGAAAGATTTCCGGTGTGAAACATTAAAATTTTGTCTTTTCTTATAGGATCTTAATTTTATTTTTCTACATTTACAGATAACCCCCTAACACATTTTTGATTGTAACTCTATCAATACTAAAATTAAAGTATACAAACAGTATACTTTTCTAAGCTTTTTCCTGAATGATTGCCATTGCACTGACAGAAAGCTGAACAAAGATCTCTTCCACATTGCATTATTGCTGCACAACATTTATTGTCATGGTTCCATGAAAGTTACATTTAAAAATCTTGGATGCTTGCCAAGTTGTTTAAAAGGAATATTATTTTTTCTCAATTTCTTTTAGAATTAAGAGCTTTCAAAATGTTCAAATTTTTTCACTGACCTGTATGACTAACGACAGCTAATTTTAAATGTTGATATAAACTTAAACAAAACATATGAAAATGTATCTTACTTCTTCAATTTTCTTTTGAATTTCATCTCCTCTCTCTTTCTTCATCTGAGCTATAGCTGCATTCTTCAATACTTCCTGAAAATTTTAAAACAGATTAAAATTTATTCTTTTCAACAATATTTAATTGAATTTATATATAACTTAAAATAATAATAATAATACAAACTATTTTTCCTTAAGATATTAAACTAGCTTTTATTTTCATCATCACTAAAAAGAAATCTGTTAAAATATCAAACACATAAATGAGAAAAAATGCAGTGTAATCAATTTATACAAATAAATTAAATGATTAGTGAAGGATTTCAATGCATGTTTCCTCATATCAGCTGTTAACCAGCGAACACCTGTCATGACGTCAGATGTGACGTAACTGTATTACGTAATCAACAGTGCATCTTCGCTTCTCCGAGAGAGATGTTTATAAGAGTCTGTACGAGAAAGCTTTACTAAGCGAGCGGCAAGAAATGCCCGCATTATGTTATTTTACTTTTCTATATTATTAAATGTTGTGATTGTTCAAAACACTCTGCTTTTCACTCTGCGGACCCATTTATACCAACAATGGTTATGGGCCCAGAGACACGCATCTTACTGCGGACTTTTTAAAAATTTAAATTAACATTCGTTAAAACGAAAGTGCGACTTACTGTTAAGCCTAAGGGCTGAAATCGAAAGTATTTTTGATTCTGTTTTTATAACGAAGCTGTTATAGCTGATTAAATATGTCGCAAGTATTAAATATAGAAAAGTTATCCAAAAATAATTTTGACACCTGGAAGCTTCAGATAGAAGCTGTTTTAATCAAGAATGATCACTGGAGTTATGCTAACGGAACGAAAATTAAGCCCGATGAAGGCGCCGAAGGCGAAGAAAAATGGCTCGAAAATGATCTTAAAGCTAGAGCCGATTTAATCCTAGCAATTACCCCAAGTGAGTTGTGTCATATTAAACATTGTACCACCTCAAATGAAGTATGGAATAAATTAAAAGAAGTTTACGAATCGAGAGGACCGGCAAAGAAAGCCACCCTATTGAAGCAGCTCCTCTTTAAGAAAATGACTGACAGTGAAAATATGTCCGATCACCTCAATATTTTCTTCGATATAGTGGACAAGCTAAAAGAAATGGACATTGAAGTAGCCGAAGACCTATTATCAATTTTGCTCTTATACAGTATTCCTGACAGCTATGAAAATTTCAGGTGCGCCATAGAAGCAAGAGATGAATTGCCGCAGCCTGAAGCTCTGAAAATTAAAATGATGGAAGAATACGAGTCAAGAAAAAATAAAAAGCATCAAGAATCATCAAATGCGTATTTTACAACTCACAAGAAAAATCTTCCTGAAAAGAACAAAAGAGAAATCTTAAAGCCTGTGCAGAACAAGAACACGTATGGCGAAAGAAATTATGCAATCTTCAAATGCAATTACTGTTCAAAAGTAGGGCATAAAGCCTCAGAATGCAGAAAGAAGATCTCAGACAGAAAATTCACTTCATCGAATAAATACAAGGATAGATCTTTTATGGTTGAAGATAGTACAGAGTTCACGATGGCAGCCAGTAACTCTTTCCAAGAACATTCCGAGTGGTGTCTCGATAGCGGTACGACATCCCATATGGCTCATGACAAGAATTTGTTTACAGATTTCGAACCTAGAATTGGATCATTTATAAAATTAGCTGTAGATGAAACAGCGGAGATCACAGGTGTTGGAACAGTCAAATTAAAAGTTCCCGGTAATCACGGTGTAACCAATTTAAAGTTAACAAATGTTTTGTGTGTTCCAAAATTGAAATGCAATTTAATGTCTATATCAAAAGCTACAGAAAACAACTGCCGAGTTGTATTTACCGAAAAATGTGCGAAAATCACAGAGCAGGACGGCTCTCTGATTATAAGTGCTACGAGAAAAGGTGATTTATATTTTTTTCAGCCGCATGTGGATATCGCTGCATCAACTCAGGTAAGCAACTTTCATAAATGGCATTTAAAATTAGGACATTTAAATGAAAAAGATTTAAAATTATTAAAATCTGAAAATATGTTAAGAGATTTAAATTTTAATGAAAAAGATTCCTTAAAAGATTGTAAAGTATGTATTAGGTCTAAACAAACTGTGAAACCATTTTGTAAAGAAAACAAATTTCATAGTGATGAATTATTAGAAGTAGTTTATTCTGATTTATGTGGCCCTATAAATGTTAAATCCCATGGCGGATCACGTTATTTTATTACTTTTTTGGATGATAAATCTCGTTACATTGAAGTAAATTTTCTAAAAACAAAAGACGAAGCTAAGTACGCGTTCCGGAGATATAAAGCAGCAGTCGAAAATCGATTAGGAAAAAAAATTTAAATACTGCATACTGATAATGGATTGGAATATTGTGGCGAAGAATTCAATAAATATATTGAAGAATGCGGTATTAAACGCGAATTTTCATCGCCAATGACCCCTCAGCAAAATTCTAGAATTGAAAGACAAAATCGTACATTATGCGAAATGGCGAGGTGTTTATTAATGCAATCAAACCTTCCAAATACATTCTGGGCCGAAGCAGTAAATTGCGCTGCATATATTAGAAACAGGTGTCCCACTAAAGGAATTAAAGAAAACAAAACACCTTTCGAATTGTTTTTCGGTTATAAACCAACTGTTAACTATTTTAAAATTTTCGGACAGAAATGTTTTGTTCTAAATAAAAAATCAAAAGGGAAGTTTGAAGCTAGGTCACACGAACATATATTCGTTGGCTATTCAAATGAATCACGCGCTTACAGATTATGGAATAAGGATACTAGAAAAATTGTCATAAGTCGTGATGTTCGATTTATAGACGAGTTTCAAACAAATGATTCAGCCACTACTGATCAATTAGAATTAATTTTTCCGTCTGAGAATAAATGCAATGATTGTAATATTAAAAATGAAACTCCTATCACTACTCAAACCGCAGACAGGGGGGAAAACAGCGGATCGATTTCCTATCCCCCTGAATGCAACGGAGAGAGTTTCTCTTTTTGGAAAGGGGGGGAAGGCTTGCTTTCTGAAGGGGGGAACGTAGAAGATGTGAGTGGAGGGGAGGAGAGTATTGACGATATATGTAAACAAGAGAAAGGGATTAATAAAAACAATCCTATTTTTAAACGTGGTCCCGGAAGACCTAAAAAAAGTAAAAGTTGGAACTTTCAAAAGTCTCATAAGGAGTGTATTACTGATACAAAATATAAAGATGAAACTTCTCAATTAGCTGATAACTCATTTAATGAAATTAATCCCAGCGTGATCGACGCGTTAAATGGAGATTATGCTAAAAATTGGGAAAACGCGATGAAATTAGAATATGATTCTTTAGTTAAGCAAAACGCTTGGGAAATTGTAGATAGACCAAAAGATAAAAAGGTAATTGGGTGTAAATGGGTTTTAAAAACAAAATTTAAACCAGATGGTCAAATTGAAAAATTTAAGGCCAGATTAGTTGCCAAAGGGTGTTCACAGAAACAAGGTATAGATTTTGAGGAAAATTCTTCACCAGTAGCCAGATTAAGTTCTATAAGAACTGCAATCGCGTATGCTATCCAGAATGGTTTCACGGCATACCAGTTAGATTTCATTATGGCATATGTTAACGGCAATTTGAATGAAGAAATTTTTATGGAACTTCCTGAATTTTTTGAAAATGATATACATGAAAATAAAGTGTGTTTATTAAAGAAGTCTTTGTATGGGCTTAAGCAGTCAGGAAGACAGTGGTTTAAGAAATTAGATGAGAAATTGAGAAAAATGAAATTTAACCCTTTGAATTCCGACAAATGTGTCTATTACTCAAAATATCCTTTTGATGCTATTATAATCGTTTATGTCGACGACTTAATTTGTCTCACTAAAAGTGAAGAGCACTATTTTGATATTAGAAATAAATTAGCAGAATCTTTCAAAATGAAAGATATGGGCCTTCTGCATTATTGCTTAGGCATTGAATTTAATCAAGATAGGGACAGCATCACTATAACACAAAAGAAATACATTGAAGATTTATTAAATAAATTTAATATGGAAGATTCTAGAGTGGTGAATACACCTTTAGATAACAGTGTAAAATTAACTAAACAAATGTGTCCAAATACAGAAGAAGAGAAATCATATATGTCAAAGATTCCTTATAGACAATTAATTGGTTCTCTTATGTATCTGTCGGTTGCTACCAGACCAGATATCACCCATGCTGTAAATTATTTAAGTCAGTTTAATAACAATCCAGGAAAACCTCACTGGATAGCTGCTAAAAGAATACTAAGGTATCTCAATGGCACTAGAAATTTAGGAATTGTGTATTACAGAGACGATAAACCATTGACAGCATTTGTTGATGCCGATTGGGCATCGGATATAAATTATAGAAAATCATATACAGGATACGTCTTTAAATATGCCGGTGGACCTATTTCTTGGGAATCTAGAAAGCAGCGAACCGTTGCTCTATCCACAACAGAATCTGAATATATGTCTCTGTCCGAATCCGCAAAAGAGACAATTCATGTTAGAAATTTCTTAAAAGAACTGGATCCTGAAATTGTATCAAGTCCAACTGCAATCATGTGCGACAATCAGTCCGCACTGAGATTAGTAAAAAATCCTGTTCATCACAATCGATCTAAGCACATTGACATTCGTCATCATTTTGTGCGAGAAGTTTACAATAATAAACTAATTGACATTAAATATATTTCATCAGATGAACAACCTGCAGATATTTTAACAAAAAGTTTAAATGCATATAAACATGAAAAATGTTGTGATATTATAGGACTTAATACTCAGGACTGATGAACTTAAAAATATATATATATTTAAACTGTGTTTTCATTAAGAAATTAACTGCTTATATTTTACGTATTTTATTTTATAATATTAACCATAATTATTTGCTTATAATTCTATTTCTTTACTAACACTTTTCTTATTTTAAGTAACTCTTGCATAAAAATAATTTTCTGTAATTTTTAATATGCTATTATAATGCATAAATATGTTTTATTTTCGAAACATTTATTGAAAAAGGGGGAAATGAAGGATTTCAATGCATGTTTCCTCATATCAGCTGTTAACCAGCGAACACCTGTCATGACGTCAGATGTGACGTAACTGTATTACGTAATCAACAGTGCATCTTCGCTTCTCCGAGAGAGATGTTTATAAGAGTCTGTACGAGAAAGCTTTACTAAGCGAGCGGCAAGAAATGCCCGCATTATGTTATTTTACTTTTCTATATTATTAAATGTTGTGATTGTTCAAAACACTCTGCTTTTCACTCTGCGGACCCATTTATACCAACAATTAGTAATGTCCCTTTGAAAGAAATTTTACAAAATTTAATGGGGAAATGTCAGAAACGAATTTAATTATTATGATTTAGGAATATCATATTTTCTCGCAGCTCAGATATCCCAGGCTCTTGTTGCAAACATTGAAGAACAACAATTAAAAAATTGTAGCACCCAAAACACAAAATTGTCATCTCTAAATTTAGTGTGTAGAAATGCTGCCAATTAAAACACACTTACATATATATAGCGAGAGAGAGAGAGAGAGTACAGGAGAACGGTTCTTTGCACATATTTTGTTTTACACAATTTTTCTGTTACTTACAATATACTTTTTTAAATACAAATTACTCTTATTTTTCAATAGCTGACAAAAGTAAACATTGTGTGCATTTGACCTTGACTCAAATCAGTTTTAGCATTTTGTTTATAGTTCAAAATGCTAAAATTCTTTAATAATTTTGCAACAGTCCTCTGACTGAGAAGATTTTTTTTAACGATAAAATAAAAATAATAAATAAACTACCTTTACAATATTTTTAAAATTCCATTTTTTCTTTGGCTACATATTTGGAACGGTTTTTCCATTTTAAGTTATAATTTGTTTTAGTAAAAATGAATGTCAAAGTTTAACTAACAAATTTAGAAAATATTTACCTCCACAGTTGGAACATCTTTCCTTCGATTTCTTAACCAAGCTAAAGGGGAATAAAAACATTAATTTTTTCCCTATCCTTTTAAATAAATAGTCATATATAAGAAAACATATATGAACAAGTTATTTCATTAAAACAATTGTATATGAAATATGCAATAAACTAATAAAAGAGAAAGTTAAAAAACTTTATATATTAGCATTTGTTTAAAAAAAAAAAAAAATTCTGGTGTGAAACAACCACATGACTTCCATTACCCACTATTACATGTATTATATGCACTTTTTGGAGATAATGTGATCAGAAGACATAGAATTGAGCTAATGAAATAGACAACTAAAAATTTTCTAGTAAGAGAAAGTTAATACACATTTGCAGTAAACGCATGAAAATGTAAAGACATAAAATAGAATTTACATAGCAGGGGGAAAAAAAGATAGAATTTTTTTTTTTTTTTTTGATACACCAATTTTTGAGATCTAAAACTGATCTATCTGATCAGGATGATTATTAATTTTCCTGTAATAACCACGTAAAGCATGAGAAAGGATATCTACAATGGGTTTATGTAACAGGTTTCAAGAAAATCATTAGAGCCGTTTATGAGACTCCGATTTTTACCAAAACTGGGCATATTCAGTGGTTGACTGGAAAACAACAATTACATACAAAAGTATATTTAAATGAGAATTAATATTGCAAGTTTGTGAAAAAAAAATCCATTCAGCCGTTTTGAAAGGAATATACTCGCAGTACTTGAAATTCAGCTATTTATACACGATGCCTATCAATTTTCCTGAACTAACTAACTATATCATTCGATGGGACATCTAATAGAGTGTTTATATAGCAACTTTGAAGAAAATTGTTAGGGCCGTTTTTAAGATACAGACTTACAGCCCCACTTCCGGTTTTCCAATTTTCACCAAAATTTGGAAAATTCCTCTGTACAGTGTATACCAGTTTGTTTCAGAACTTGGATGCATTTAAGTTACTAAAATATAATATATGGATGTTTGTTTAAAATATTAAAAATGCACGATAAGCATTCATTATCGTATAATAAATTATCAATTTTTTTTTAGTCAAATAATATTAATAATTTTATTTATTTGAAATATTAAAAGTAAAATATCACAAAATATATTTTTCTTTTGTGTGGTGGCACCATCTTTCTTAATTTGATGGAAAAGACTTTAATGAATAGATAATGTAATTTTGTGATTTTAAATCATGACTATAATATAATAAAATAATATATAAATTCTGAAAATCAAAGGTATATTATTAAAAAAATTTTAATTATTTAAACAGATTATGACAAGTAAATTAATTTTTTTATTATTATTATCATACAAATTAATGGCCAGTGTAAAAGGTTTAAAGTTAAAAGAAATTATAAATTAATAATGCTAAAAATATATACATTACCATATATCAAATCAAAATTTATATATATATATAAAAAAAAAAAAAGAAAAATACAGAAAATTATTAAAATTAAATTAATTGATTAAATACATACACATATATATTGAAGTAATTTTCAAGCGTAAATAAAAATTAGTTTAGCATGTCTAAAAAGACAACAGCTTTTAATTTTTGGCTTGTGAAAACAATCAGTTTTTCATATATCATTCATTTCAATAACCAAACTCACACATACAAAAATGTAATTTAACAACAACAACAAGGCACTAATAATCTATAATTAAAACAAACAGGAATCAGAAAGTGGCTATTGGCATACAGCTAACACAGATATTTCTTCTAAACATCCAATCAGACACCTATTTATTTTAATAGTTATTTAAAAAAAAAAAAAAAAAAAAAAAAAAAGCATTCAAATTGGTTGTTTAAAATAAAAATTTTCTAAAACAGAATTATTTGTTTAGTAGCGCCATCTGTAGTCATCCATCAAAACCAAAAAAGAGGAAATTTGGTTTTCAAAGTCCAAATTATAGAAGTCCGAATTAAAGGTGTTATACTGTATTAATAATAAATTATTCATTCCAAGTAAATTTTTGATATTAAATAGTTACCTTCCCATTCTGCAGGTAAGTTCTGTTGCCAATCATTTTCTTTTAAAGGTTCAAACCAACGAATTGGATGTTTTCTTTGTGTGTAATGACCTATTTATAAGAAGGGGAGAGAAAAATTTTATGATTAACAGAAGTATACGTATGTTGATTATTCAAAACTTTAAATATGAAACATCTTGTTTTACTTAATTTAAATTTCAAATGAAGCATTTATTAATTAAAAATATATAAGTAAACATCTTACTTTAGCTTCATCATACTTGCAAAAAGCTTTTCTTGGGAGGATCCTCCCCTTTCTCAATTGCATCTTGCTGTAGTGGACAGTTATGAAAGTGACTATGGATAGTCACTGTCCACTACAGCAAGATGCAATTGAGAAAGGGGAGGATCCTAACAAGAAAAGCTTTTTGCAAGTATGACAAAGCTAAAGTAAGATGTTTACTTATATATTTTTAATCTTGCTTTACATTGTTTGTTTCTAATATTAGTAATAAAAGCAATTTTCAAAAGCTTAGTTTTTATTTAAACAATCTATTCCCTTTTTGGTACTTTTCTGTTTCAGGATTGTCTTTGGAAATTCATGCTTGAGGTCTGCATGGGCTGAACCTGAGCCTGAGCTGGCCCTCAGGTCGAATTTCTCATTATGGTCTCAGGCCAGGCCAGGCCAGGTTCAGCCTTAGTATTTTTTTTTTTTTTTTTGCATCCTCAGGCCTAGCCAAGCCGGGCTTAATTTCTTTTGTGCAATACTTTGGCTAGGTCAGGCCTGGATTAAATTCTTTCCAGGCTATGTGGGCTCAGACTTTTTTTTTTTTTTTTTCACATTTCTCGTTACTAACAAAGAAGATAAATGATAAAAAGAATCTAGCCAAGAATGAACGGCGATCGCCAAATAGGCTATAAGTGCGCCATATGTAGTAGTCTTTTTCTCGACAAATTGCATACGAGGAAAACAATATGATGTTCTGTTGGCATCACTGAAACTTGAAATTGCACCAAGCCAATCGCTCATTCTTGACTAGACCTGATAAAAACCTTTCTTCAGTCATTTATTTCGCATTATTTTATAGGCTAATATGTCAATGGAAATTTTGTTTTGTTACAAACGGTTTATACTTCAACTTGATTGTCTGACTGTCTGTTCGCACTCTGATTTCCATAGATATTTTTAGCATGTTTCAAAACTGATATATGTTATTTAAGCTCACAGTAGCAGGTTTCCTATTCAAAATTATAGGCATATCAGTACTAGTTTTTGCACAAGTACAAACAAAAGGAATTAGATATGTTACTATCTATGAGACTATGTCCTATGATTTGTAGAGTCTAGAGATTATGAAGGATCTTTTTTAGCAACTTTCCGAGGCACTAGCTGTAATGAAATTAGCATCACTGGCTTAATTTTACTTTCACTTGGCAATTACACCCAAGTGCACTCGATTACCAGATGTTATGGGCTTTGTGTTTACTTCTGCTTCTTTGAGTCATGCGTTGCGTCACCAGTGTATGCTACTTAGTTTAGCTGCTGAATTATAGTGCATTTTTTGAATGTTTGATTTGAAAGTTCGAGAATTAATGATGCCATGTTTTACCAGAATGATTTTAAAGGAAATGTTCTACAGTAATTCGTTTGACATGTTATTTTTGTTGAATTGGGTCGTTTTTGAAGTAAATAACAAAAATGCAGCGAAATTTATTGAAATGAAAGGATACTTAATCAGTGTTGTTAACTTTTTATAGAAGGGAATTTAAAAATGTTAATGTACGTTATAGTTATAAAGAGTATTTGAGGTAAGTTTTTTTTTATACGTACATACATACTAACTGCTGCAAGATCTAATTTCATGCATATTTGAGATAGGGGTATTCTGTGATTTTTTTTTTTTTTAGTTTTCATGTACGCAAAGCATACAGATGTGCATATTACTGATTGTAGCAAGATGTAATTTCATGCATTTTGAGATAGGGGTACTCTGTAATGTTTTCTTTTGGTTTTCATGTACGCAAAGCATACAGACATGCATATTACTAATTGCTGTAAGATGTATTTTCATGCATTTTGAAATAGGGGTATTCTGTGATGTTTTTTCTTTGGTTTTCCTGTACACAAAGCATACAGAGGTGCTTATTACTAATTGTTGCAAGATGTAATTTCATGCATTTTGAGATGTATTCTGTGATGTTTATTTTTGGTTTTCATGTATGCGAAATGTACAAATGTCCGTATTACTAATTGCTGCAATATGTATTTTCATGCATTTTGAGATAGGGGTATTCTGGTTTTTTCTTTGGTTTTTATGTACGCAAAGTGTATAGAAGTGCATATTACTAATTGTTACAAGATATAATTTCATGCATTTTGAAATAGGGGTATTCTGTGATGTTTATTTTTGGTTTTTATGTACAAGAAGCATACAGACGTGTGTATTACTGATTGCTGCAATATGTAATTTCATGCATTTTGAGATAAGGATATTTAGTGATTTTTTTGTGTGTGGTTTTCATGTATGCGAAGCATACAGACGTACATATTACTAATTGCTACAGCACGAAATTTTGCTTATTTTCAAGATTCACATATTTTCAGATAGGGGTATTCAGTGATGTATTACTACTTCTTGTTTTCATGTACACAAAGCGTACAGAAGTGTATTACTATTCCTGCGGTTGGAAATTTTGAGCATTTATGTTGTGAGATTTTATGTTTGGGGTTTTATTTTTTTAAATTTGTGATTGGTTATAATTCCATAATTATTCAGTAAAAAATTTTTTTAATTTTATTTTATGATGATTTATTTTGTTTTCAATGTATTGTTTTTGATCAAATGGCTTTTTTTCGACCTGTTTTCTTGTTTGGTTAAATCACCGAAATGCTCATTTTCATACGCTGTCGGTGCGCAGCACTAGTGTGACGTTAAACCCAACCAACGAACATTGTACACTGCCGGTTGAGGGTTACAATTCAGAACATGATGGGGAACGGCACCATCTTGACAATATCGGGAAAAATTGCCAATGGGTGAAAGAAAAATTTCCCCGCATCATTTTTCAGTTGCACAAAAGCATCTTTCCATTGAAAATGTTTGGATTAGCTTTAATGTTTTTTTTTACAGAATCACACAAAAGGATTAGGATACATTACTGGATATAAGTAGAAATTTATAAAAATAAGTTTTTAGTAATATTAATCATTTTTAGTATTTTCCTACATTGTTTAATGAATTCTAATTTTTCAGTTTGATTTTCTGTCTATCTGTTAGTGATAATGAATTTCTGTTTATATGTAAATGTCTTCTAAAAGATCAGTAGTTTTATTTATGGAAAATCTATTGCTTGGCTATATAAAAGCTTCGAAAAGTAGACACTAAAAGCATTTTGCATAGAAATGCATGCATTGTTATTTTTGTTGTTAGTTGTGATTTTTTATTTATTTTTTTCCTTGAATCGGACTCGGCTGAGTCAGGCATGATTTTATCAGTTTTTGTCCAGACCGTATATTTGAAAAAATAAACAGGCTGGGCTAGAGTCAAACTTTTAAATGTCATTCTGGGCAAAATTTCCTTTTAAATGTCATCTCAGGTAAAATTCCCTATTGCTTAAATTGATAAATGAGAAAGGCATTTCCAGACATTTAATGAAATTCAGTGGCTTTTATATGATTCCCTGACTTGAGGTCGAGTTTCGGAGAAAACCATGGAAAACTCCGAATGAGTAGAACAACGAGCACCACAAGCTGGGATCGAGCCTCTGACCTCGGAAGAGCTTTTTTTTAGTATAGACCCCCTTGGCGAAATTTAGCGCCGAAGTAACTAGGATATTTCTCATTGAGGTCTTTACTTAGGCAACTCCGATGGCGATTTTAATTTATCTTCAAAACGGCAACAAAAATTTAAAAGTCACTAAGGGAATCCTATATTAGCTGCACCCTCACCTCTGAGCCACTGGTAGGGTTCTTTGGCTAAGATATCCTATTTATTACTTGACAAAAAGTTATTGTTATTATTATTTATTTATTTTGTATGAAAACATCTACAAAGTTTGCATTAAAGGTATGAAAGTATACTAAGAAAGTGAATTATATCTGGTTCAGCTTTATGACAGTATTTACAGTAATAGCTTGTTGAATTACAAATTTTAAATATGTTGGACTTTTCACCAAGCACAATGTCAGTTTTAAACAGAAACTTTAAGTAATAAGTAATGTTTACAAATAATGTTTACCTTCTTCCGCTTCAAAATATTTATTTCCTAAGTTGTCTTCTCCAACAAATTTTCCTTTAGGCGGAAGAAATTTCAGCGAATTTCTCATATTTTGGAAAAGCATTCGCCAGACACTACGACCCTCAGACATGCTGATTCTCTGGTTGATGTTGATGATTACTGTTTATTTTGGTGATGGGAGAAGCAGTAACGAGAGAAGAAATTCGGTTCAAAAATAGATCTAAATAATTAGTTAATCAAAAGGTCACTAGAAGGCAGTAAGTCCGGATCTCGAACTGTGCTGCTATACCGGCTGACCCTTGCGCCATCTATTGAACACTTTCTAAAGCAATATTAATTCTAAATGAATTTGGGAAGGAGAAAACACTGAGCTCCATAGAAACTAATGGAACTCAATGGGAGAAAATAAAGTATATATATATAATATTTCCTAAAATACTTATACTTTATTTTCTTTCTTATTTTCCCCAATTTTATTTAATATAATTTTCGATGTTAGAAATAAATTTCAATTATTTTTTATACATTTTCCTTTTTTTAAATGCTTGCATATTTATTTTATAGAATTTTATTTGTTTAGATTGCAAGAAGTTTAAATCCATAAAATGAGTGCCTTATAAATTTGCAAAATATATTAAATGCAATAAACTCATTGGGATTATTAAAAAAAATTCCTGGTGAAATAATTAAGGCATTTTCAATATGTACATTATATAGAAAAGTCACTCCACCCAAGTTTAATTAAGTTTTATTTGGAGGTGGAGATCTAGAGGTTAAATCTTATTGACATATTAAGACTAGGCCCACTGCATTCATAGAGAACAAAATTTAAAGCCTCCTAGCCCATATTTACAGAAATTCTAAGCAAACAACAGAAAACTGCGAACGGCTAGGCTGACCATCACAATCTAGGATCGAACCAGGCACATTCAGTCAACTAGTTTATTTTGAAGTAAGAAATTTAACTGATGAAATGTATACTTTGTATGCAATGTAAATGTTACTTCAAAGTTTTATCTAAAACAAATTTACATTATTTCTATGCTAAAATTATTTTTTTCTAATCTTTCCAACATTAATTCAAAAATTTTTACTATTATATATATATTTTTAAATAACAACGATTTTAATTAAAAAGTAATAAACGACTATTTAAATCACTATTCCAAATTTATTTTTTATTCATAAGAAAAATTTGTTTTAGCTTTTAAAATGTTACGACTCACTAGCGGCCAAGAGGTCCTGTCCTCGAAGTAGGTAGACGTGAGGTGACGAGTTCGATCCTTGGTCACGCTTGTCGGTCTAGCTGTTCGAAGTTTTCCTTAGTTTTCTCCGAAATTAACGTAAGCACAGGCTGATATCCCTTAGAAACCCCCCACACACACACATACACACACACAGGCCTAAGACCCTAGTGCAATGAATCGGCCACCAACATCTTTTACAATGTAAACTTTAAAAAAAATCAGTTTAAAAAAAATAAATAAATGCATGAAATGAAAACCTGAAAAATGTATAAAATATATTAAATGTAAAAAATCTCAGTGGGATGAAGATAAAATTTTTCTTGCAAAATAATCAACATATTCACTTCAACCCCCCACCCCCCACCCCAACACACACACACATGATAATGCTTTTTTCTGACTTGGGTCCTGGACCTAGGTGGATTGCCTTTGTATTTTTTTTTTTTTTTTTTAGGGACCTAGTATTTACTCGAGTTTTGAAGTAAATCACGAAAAACTCCGAACGGTTAAACTGACGACTGTCACTAGTGACTAAGAGTCTAACCAAGCACTTCCCACTTACTAGTTTCTACAGCAGAACCTCACGGCTACAGGTTGAGTATATATTATTTGGAAGAAAAAAAAATATTTAATGAAATGTATGCTTGGAATGTGATGTAAAAATGACTTTAAAATTTTATCTAAATGAAATTCGCATCGTTTCTATTCTAAAATTCTTCTTCTTATTATTATTTTATATATATATATATATATATATAATTCCAATTTTAATTCAAAAATTTATACCATTAGCTTTTTAAAATATAAACAATTTTAATAAAGAGTTAAAAAACGGCTATTTAAAACCCTTTTTTTTTAATCTATTAATAATAATTAATATATATATATATATTTTTTTTTTTTTTTTTTGAACTTTTAAAATGTAAAAAAAAGAAAAAAAGAAAAATTAGTAAAAAAATTTAAATTTATGAGCTGAAAACCTGAGAAATTTATCAAATATATTAAGCGTAGTAAACTCGGTGGGATGAAGATAAAATTCTTGCAAAATAATCCTTCGTTTTTTTTTTTTTTTTTTTTTAAGAGTCCAAGCCTGTTTTTTGCTCGAGTTTTGAAGCAGACCACGGAAAAATCCGAGCGGTTAATGTGAGGACTGTGACCTGGAATCGAACTAAGCACTTCACACTTACTTGATTCGAAAGCAAAACCTAACGGCTACTGGTGGAGTATGTTTTATTTCGAAGAAAAAAATGTATGATGAAATCTATGTTTTGTGTATGTGATGTAAAAATGATTTTAAAATTTTATATAAATCAAATCTGCATTATTTCCATGCTAAAATTATTCTTTCTAGTCATTTCAATTTTAATTCAAAAATCTATATCATTAGCTTTTAAAAATGTAAACAGTTTTAGTCAAAAGATAAAAAGTGGCTATTTAAATCACTATTCTATTTTTATTTATTTATTTATTTGATTCATTAATTAAAAAAGTAAAAAAAAAAAAAAAAGAGTTCGCAAAAAAAATTTAAATTTATGAACTGAAAACCTGAAAATTTTATAAAATAATAAACTCAATGAGATGAAGATAAAATTTATCTTGCAACATAATCAACACATTCACTTCTACCCCTTTCCCCCCTCTAAAACTATTTTAGCTGCACTTAGTAGATCTGTTCTTGATTATTCTCGAGTAAATACGGACGCACCTAGGCAAATTGCCTCCGTATTGGTTTTTAAAAGAGACCTAGCCTGTATTTAACCACGAAATACTCCGAACGATGAAGTTGACAAGCGCAACCTGGTATCGAACCAGGCGCTTCACGTCAACCAGTTTATTTTAAAGTAAGAAATTTATTTAGCTGGTGAAATGAATGCAGTGTAAAAGTTACTTCAGAATTTTATCTAAAACAAATTCGCATTATTTCTCTGCTATAAATATATTTTCCAGTCATTCAAACATTAATTAAAAAATTTGTACCATTAGTTTAAAAAAAAAAAAAAAAAAAAAAAAAAAAAAATGTAACGATTTTAATCAAAAGAAAGAAGTGGTTATTTAAATCGTTATTCCAAACTTAAATTTTATTCGTAAAAAAAAAAAAGTTTTAGCTTTTAGAATGTTATACCCACTAACGGCCGAGAGGTCCTGTCATTGAAGCAGTAGACGTGAGGTGCTGGGTTTGATCCTTGGTCGCGCTCGTCGGCCTAGCCGTGCGAAGTGTTCGATGCATAGATATAGTAATTTATATAGATCTTATTGTATAAATATCATCCTTTGAAATGAAATGTTTATGTTTTCAATCGAATATGGAAGTTTGCCCTTTTTTTTTCTAGAGTTGTGAAATTTAAAATTCAAATTTTATCAATTTTACAACTAAAACAACTTAATCTAACGCATGCACATGATAACTAATACATATCTATACCTAAATATGGGGATTAAAATCGGGAAATAATTTTCCTCGAACTTTAATATTTTTTTACAAAAAATCCAATAGGCGTTTAACATAGGAAATATTTTTCTTGCATCCACGAACGGCCAGTGACGTCATCACTTTGCTTGCGTATAAGGAAAGGGCGTGTTTACAAACAAACGCTCCTTTAATCAATCTTTCCCGCTCACGAGTGTTAAAAGAACAATCTGTATTGGTGAAAATACCATTGTTTTGCCCTGAGCTAAGACTACTGTATAACAGACTGAATCATTCGCCGCCATTTGTCCGTCAAGTTCGTCATTGCTAAACCTAAGATTACTATAGAATAGTCTTATACAGTCTCATATAATATTTTTATATTGTAGTCCGTCATTGCTAAACCTAAGCCAACTATATAATAGTCATATATAGTCTCATATAATAGTGTTATATGGTAGTCTTAGGCTTAGCAATGACGGACTTGACGTACAAATGGCAGCGAATGATTCAGCCTGTTATAGAGTTCTGGACCAGAACCCGAATGATGAATTTTAAATCAACCCGGAACCCGACAAAAAAGTTTTCATCGACCCGAAACCCGACCCGAACCCGACAAAAAAAATTTCATCGACCCGAACCCGACCCGAAACCCGACTTATCTAACTCGAACCCGACCCGAAAACCGAAAAATAAATCAACATTACTTATTCCTCTAAAAATCATGCAAAACAAGGTAAAATGATATAACATGATATAAAATAAAGTAAATTTTCATTGTCACACAGTTGGTAAATTATAAGAAAAACTAGTATGTTGTGGCCACCACAAGACATTCTTCTATATTTTTCTGTAAAATTCACTAAGTGCGAATAATTTATTAAAACTATTATTAAAAATTTTAACGTGATGAATGCAAATAATTTTCCTCTTAGGGAAATCTAACACTAAATATCCAAAGAGAGACAGTTTTATCGTCTATAAATAACTTCTTAAACAATGCGTTTTTATAATGGTTATCTTACATATCACGGTTCGTACAGTTATATGACATAGAAGTTGAGATATAGCCATTCTGTTATCGATGATATTTGCAGTATAGCAGCGCCACCTATTGGCCGACAAGCATTCAAACTGAGTCAGCGTAATGTCTCATAATCGCCTTCTCACATATTAAGTTTTGTTTGATGATACACAATAGAACCTGAGATATAGCTTTCCTTGTAATTGTGAATATCGCTGTGTAGCAGAGCCACCTGTTGAGCGGTTTACACCAGAAGTTGACAGGCGTTAATATATATTAAAGGGCACCTACATACATATTTATATGCAATTCTGAGCAATAGTTCTTGAGATATAGCCTTTCCTTAAATTGCAGAAATCATTGTGTAGCAGCGCCACCTGTTGGCTGATAGGCATTCAATTTGAATCAGCGTAATATCTCATATTGGTCTTCTCACATATCAGGTTTTGTTAGATTATACGCAATGAAACCTGACATATAGTCTAGACCTCTCAAAACTTGTAAATCCGTCGAAAACCGGAAGTCGAAAACTTTTACGAATCTAATACTTTCTTCGATTGAATATAGAAGAAAGTAAATATATATATATATATATATATATATTAAAATGTAATTACTGATTGTATTGAGTTTAAAAAAAAAAAAAAAAAAAAAAAACTAAAATGAACATTTATATAGTTGTGAACTTCAAGATTGCAAAAACATGCTTCATTTTCAGTGCTAGTAGTTCGTTGTTTAATGCTTATATTTATATAGTACATATATATATCTTTATTTATTGCTTTTGTTCGATGTGAATGTTTATAATAATTTGGGTAGCAGGGATATACGATTTGCAATTGAAAATCTGCTTTCCCATAATCACTTTCAATTCACACGATCAGCAAAATATCTTCTTATAGTTGCAATTTTCGTGCATTGTTTATTTGTTCTAGAGAAGACGGTAAAGAATATTATTATTATACCTTGATGGAATCTGTTTTCTAAATGTGTTTATTTTACATTACTTTTTACTTTCTTCTGTATTCAATTGAAGAAAGTATTGGAATCGTAAAAATTTTCAGCTTCCGTTTTTTTATGGATTTACACGTTTTGAGGGTTCCAGAACACAATTTGATTAGGTATTCTTAGAAAATATGTGTCTGTCTGTTTGTGTGTCTGCGTGAAAAAAAAAAAATGTGCGACTGTATCTCGGAAACTACTGCAGTTAACTGGATATAAATTTATATGCAGATGTACCTTGACCTAAATTAGTACCTATCAACTTTTGGTGTCAATTTCTCAAGAAGTGGCGCTGCTGGACCGCAATTTTCCCAATTTCAGGAAATGCTATATCTCAGGAACTACTACACGATTTTGTATATAAATTTATATGCAGATATACTTTGACATAAGTTAGTGTCTACCAACTTTTGTGTCAATTGCTCAACAGGTGGTGCTGTTATACTTCGACTTTCGAATTTTCAGGGAAGGCTATATCACAGGTTCTGTTGTGTATAATCAAACAAAACTTGACATGTATCAGTGTAGCCATTATGTGACATTACGCTGATTCAATTTGGATGCATATCAGCCAACAAGTGGCCCTGCTATAGTGCAATTTTCCCTAAGAACGGGATGTGTCTACATCTCAACTTCTATGGCATATAACAGTACGAAACCCGATGTATGAGGTAACCATTATGAAGACGCTTTTTTTAAGACTTTATTTATAGAGAATTAAACTGTCTTTTTTTTCTTATATTTAGTGTTAGTTTTTTTCTAAAATGAAAATCATTCATTATGGTAGATAATTTTAATAAATAATAGTTTTAAGAAAATATTTCTACTGAGCGAATTCCTATAGGAAAATATAGAAGAAAGTTTGAGGTGGTTACAGCATACTAGCTTTAAATGAAATCACAACAAGTATTTCTTCTATATTTGCTGTATAAACAAGTATAAATGGAGGAAAATTCAAAATTCCGTTTACATAAAAGCGAGGATTGAATTTCATTAAAAGTAAAGATATTAAAAATAAATAAATAAAACTAGTATATTGTGCCCACCACAAGACTTTCTTGCATATTTTCAAATACAAATTCGCTTAGTACAGATAATTTACTAAAGCTATTACTTATTAAAATTACCTACCATAATGAATGCAGACGATTTTCATCTTAGAGAAAAATTACATTGTACAAAGAAAGACAGTTTTATTCTCCATAAATAGTATATTAAAAAATGCATTTTCATAATGGTTATCTCACTTATGAAATTTTGTACAGTTATACACCATAGAAGTTGAGATATAGCTTTTTCGCTCTCGGGGAAAATTGCAGAACAGCAGCGCCACCTATTGGCCGATATGCACCCAAATTGAATCAGCATAATGTCTGATAACGGTCTTTTCACATACCAATTTTTTTTAATTATACACAATAGAACCTGAGATATCTCTTTCCCTTAAATTATGGAAATCGTTGTATAACACCGCCACCTATTGAATTATTGGTACCAAAAGTGGAAAGACAATAATTTATATCATGGTACATACACATATAAATTTATGTGCAAATTTTGTGTAGTAGTTCCTGAAATATAGCCTTTCCTTGAACTGTGGAAATCACTGTATAGCAGCGCCACCTTTTGAGAAATTGACATAAAAAGTTGATAGAGACTAGGTTATGTCAAGGTGCATCTACATATAAATTTACTAGCCGCCTTCGGTGACTAGCTGGTTCGCGATCCTTGAAAAATCCGACTTTAGGAAACTCCCGCTCGGTGGCGCCTGCGGCGCCTTTTTCCCGTTTCAGATCTTACAACAGCTTATTGACATATAGTAAAAATAGCTTTATTGAAAAATTTAATCGCAGTAAATTCCCGCTCGGTAGCCTGCGGCGCCCTCTTCCACTTTCAATGTCTGAAACAGCCTGTTCGCTCACCATGTTATGATCTTTCAAATTTCTGACTTTAGCAAAGTCCCGCTCGGTGGCGCCTTATCCCGTTTTAGAACATACAACACCTTCCTCGCTCATTATAATTTAAAATATTGAAATTTGAAAATATTACAGCACCATCCGACGGTAGAAATTTCTTCAATCTACTGTTCAATTCTAAATCAACAAACCTTTCAAATGATGTATTACTTATGAAAATATTTTAATTAGTAGCTGAGATACAAAAGAAAACCTAAACAGGAAACCTTAAAACGTGTAAATCGGGTAAAATCTCGAATTCCACTTTCGATAATATAAAAGAACTTTAAAATATCTTTCGAAAGATGTATTAAAAATAATATAATCATAATTAAGATTTGAAATATTGAAATTTTAAAATATTTCAGCGCCATCTGGCGGTAGAAATTTCTGTAATCTACTGTTCAATTCCAAATCAACAAAGCTTTCTAATGATGTATTACTTATGAAATTATTTTATTTAGTAGCTGAGATACAAAAGAAAACTGATTCGGGACACCTCAAAACGTGTAAATCTGGTGAAAACTTTCGATAATATAAAAGAACTTTAAAATATCTTTCGAATGATGTATTAAAAATAATTTAATCATAATTAGAAACTGAAATGCGCTTATTAGAATAAAATTTAATTTACAATTAAAATGTAATTTTTTTCAAAAATCGATGAAATTTGAACTGCATTTATCCCCTGTGCTGTAAACTGCGCACACAAAGTTTCAAAAGAATTAGAAGAAAATTGAAGTTTTTTGAAATTTGCAATTTTTATTCCTAGTAGAAAAAGCAGGTGATCTCAAGTGGTAAAATATTTCCTTCGTTTGGGCGGATATCGAGTTCTCTCTTCTCTGTCAAGGTCAGTTGCCATGGTAACCCACCCCATGAATCAAGATAGCAAGCAATATTCAGTTCATCACGGGATGGCGATGGCAGCTTTCAATGGTTTAATGACTAAAATTAAAAAAATTATAAATCATTCAGTTTTTGAAATTTTCTCTCAATCTTTTGGGAATTGAATTGTTGAAGCGAGATCTGCATACAAAAAAAAAAAAAAAAAAAAAAAAAAAAAAAAGATTTATCTCTAAACGCTTTTGAGTTATAAAATGTTTTGTGAAAAAAATCGATGTTTCGTAAAATCTAAAAATATGGATCTCTAATCCGTCTTTTGTAAAAATGTTTATATGGTTCGAAAGAAGATTAAACGTCCTTTCCAAATATACCAGTTGTTAAGAAATGGAACAGTTACTCGGTCGTACAGGGCGTTTCAAAAAAGACGATCGAGAAAAAGAGAAATTTTCGACCCTTTTTTAAAACTTTTTTTAAAAATATAAAAAATTCGTATTAAAAAAAAAAAATTGTACCGTAAGAATCGGTAATAAATGCTCTTTCTCGTGGTACAGGTGAATTTTCGATATTTTCAACAGATCGGCAGCGATCGCTTTAGAAAAACACGCGAAATTTTTCTCTCTCTGCTTCCTCTTTTCAGGAACACGCTGAATTCTACTTGAAGGGCGGAAATTACGATCCGCTCGCTTTTTAATTAGATATTGGTCGACGTTTTAATTAATATCTCAGGAACTAATTAAAATTTTTAAATTCTGTTTTCACTATCAACTTGGGAAGGCTTCTGAGCACCCGTATGTCAAATTTTATACTTCTGCGTTCAGTAGGGGCTGAACGTATAGATGCACAGACAGAGAGACAGACAGACAGACATCTTCTTTTATTATTATAGATATGCGATTCTCTGCAGTAGTTCCTGAGATATAGCATTCCCTTAAATTGTGGAAATCACTGTATAGCAGCACTATCTGTTGAGCGATGGACACCAAAAGTTGATAGGTACTAATTTATGTCAAGGTGCATTTATTTATAAATTTATATGCAATTATGTGCAGTAGTTCCAGAGATACAGTCGCCACAAAATTTTTGTCACACACATACAGAGACACAGACTGATATTTTCTAGAAATAGTCAAATCGTGTTCTGGACTCTCTAAACGTGCAAATTCATCAAATACCGGAAGTTGAAAACTTTTACAAATCTAATACTTTCTTCTACTGAATAGAAAGTAAAAAAAAAAAAAAAAACTTGTAAACTGCGAAACCTTTTCATTTTCCAGAATGAATGCGAGGTTATACTGTATTTGTATTTCTTTAATTTATATATTAACAACAGTCGAGAAAGATTTATAATACTTTTTCTAATTTTCATACAATTTCTACAAAAGATACTCATTATTTCCGTTGAAGAAAAGAAAACAGATCCAGATACAAATACGGATCTATTTTTCTGGCGGATATCCGCCGATACGAATAGGGATCTTCGGTACATGTCTGCCCACCAGCGGCCGAGCGGTTCTGCGCTCGAAGCTCGTAGATGGGAGGGGTCGGGTTCGATCCCAGGTTGCGCTCATCGACCTAGTCGTTCGAAGTTTTCCGTGGTTTCCTCCGAAACACGCGTAAATACGGGCTAGGACCCCTTAGAAAGACCCAAACGTACAGTCGGCTGCAAAATTATTCGAACACTAGCAATAATCCTTGCCAAAAAAAAGTACACTTAATACCGCTTTGTTAAATAAATCCTTGTCGAGTCATGTTCTTAATCAGTCTAAGAACATGATTCGACAAGGATTTACTTAGCAAAACAGTCTTAAGTGTACTTTTTAAATATAGGAATTATTGGCTAGTGCTCGAATAATTTTGCAGCCGACTGTAAGGCATTCCCCCTATAGGCCTAGGACACATCTGGAGTCAATCGGCCTTAAATCCTCCAACCAAACAACCAACCGATACATGTCTAGTATGTGCAGTGTTTAAATTAGATACATAGTTGTAAACATGCCTATAAATTTATGTTTATAATTGTAAAAAATATTTTGGAAGGTGTTCTCAAGTCGACCCGATTTGTTGAAAACCAAACCCGATCCGAACCCGACCCGCAAGAAAAAAATTCAGTCAACCCGACCCGAACGAAAAAAAGTTCAGTCAACCTGATCCGCAAGAGAAAAAATTCTGTCAACCCGACCCGCGGGTCGGGTTACCCGACTCGATGCAGGACTCTAGCCTGTTATATAGTAGTCTTAATCCTGAGTAGAGTGTTTTGCCCTGAGCGTGACGTCAGCTGCACTTTCCTTAATCTCATATACCGGCTAATCTTTTCGCCATCTAGGGACGTATTGATTAACTAAAATTTCTGGTCTGTTTTCTTCCGAACGAATCCCCTATCTCGTTTTCCCTCTTCCCACGGCCTGCTATTGCCAAAAAATGAATACATAAATATGCATATATGAACATACAAACGCACACATGCACTACGACTGCGACTACGATTTGTTTATATCAGTTTCAGCAGCGGGAAGTTTGTTTTTGTTTAACTTCATTGAACACTAATATATATAATTATCCTGAAAAAAATATTTATACGAATATGATTACTATTTAATATTTTGATTTTTCAAATATTTATCTTATTTACATTTATGTATTGACTCTTTGAATTTATAGTAACAAAAATCTCCTAAGTACTCATGGTTGATCCAGCTTTTGATGATTTTTTTGATTCTGATGATGATGTATGTTGTTCATATTTTCTAAAAAGAATCACAAATGCTATTACAATTAACTTAAGAAATTGAATACCATAAAGATTTTGGATAAAAACGTCTTTCTAAGTCTCCAATAATTTTAATAGTATTCACTAAAAATAATTGCAAAATGATTTTGTTTGTTTACTCAAAAGATTTTTTAAGGCATTTCTTTTCACATTATGATTTTAATTTTTAAAAAGAAACTTTTTTAATTAATACTGTTTGTTGTTTGATTAAATATTTATTTAGCTATTAAGTATCTTTTAAATAATTTAAACTTAAAATACTTTAGAATTCGTTTAATTTAATGTATAATTTAATCTGGAATATTATTTTGTATGTGTAGGTATGTAGTCATATACTAGATGAAATATAGCAGGCTTTATCGATTATTTCAGAGCCTCTGGCGCTACCCCTCAGTATCTTGACTAATTTTCATGCATTTTTTTACCAGTCTCTGTTGAATTTTTATTTTATTTTATATTTATTTATTTTACCCAACCTCGTGAATGTGCATTTTCTTCTGCATTTTGACTTACCACCTTACCCATTTTGTCCACTTTTTTCATATGTATGTATATCATTATCCTTCAGTTTGTAGGTTGTTTTCTCCTAAATTTGTACTCTAATACATGAAGCAATAAGGGTGCATTTTTTTTTTAAAGATATATTTTTTTTTTTTAAGAAGGGTGCTATTTTTCCAACCTCAGGGCGCAACACCCCCCTAAAACTCTCTGGGGGAAATCCTGGCCATATGATAAATCAGTAATATATCCCTATCGGCATGCAAATAGTATTTTTCAAAATTTTTACATGTTAGGTAGTTTCACCCCAGCTTTATTAGAAACAATAAAAAAAACTAGTATGTTGTGGCCATCACAAGACTTTCTTCTATATTTTCCTATACAAATTCACTTGGTTCAAATAATTTACAAAAACAATTATTTATTAAAATTAACTACCATAATGAATACAGACGATTTTCATCTTTGAGAAAACTAACACTAAATAACCAAAGAAAGACCGTTTAACTAGCATCTTAAAAAATATGTTTTCATAATGGTTATCTCATACATCAAGTTTCGTACAGTTGAATGCCATAGAAGCAAAAATATAGCATTCCCATTATCGGGAAAAATTGCACTACAGCAGCACAACCTTTAGGTAGATGTACACCCAAATTGAATCAGCATAATGTCTCATAATGGCTTTCTCACATATCAAGTGTTGTTTGATTATAGGCATTAGAATCTGAGATATAGTCTTCCCTTAAACTGCAGAAGTCATTGTATAGCAGCGCCACCTGTTGAGCAATTAGTACCAGAAGTTGATTTGCACTAACTTATGTCAAGGTGCATCCACATATAAATTTTTATGCAATTTTGCACAGTAGTTCCTGAGATATAGCCTTCCCTGAAATTGTGAAAATAGCTGCATAGCAGCGCCACCTGTTAAGTAGTTCCCTCGAAAAATTGATAGGCACTAACATATGTCAAGATGCATCTACATATAAATTTTTATGCATTAGTTCATGAGATATGGCTTTTTCTTAAATTAGGAAAATTGCTGCATAGCAGCACCACCCGTTGAACAATTCACACCGAAAGTATACAGGCACTAACTTATATTAAGTTTCATCTATTTATGAAGTTCTATGCTGTAGTTCCTGAGATATAGCCTTCCCTGAAATTGTGAAAATCGTTGCATATCAGCACCACCTGTTGGGCAGTTGACACCAAAAGTTGATATGCACTAATTTAGGTCAAGGTTCATCTACATATATAATTATATATGCAATTTTCTGCAGTAGTTCCTGAGATACAGTTGCCACAAAATTTTTGTCACACACACACACATACATAGACAGACATTTTCTAAAAAGGGTCAAATCATGTTCTGAACTTCTCAAAACATGTAAATCCACCCAAAGTCGAAATTTTTTACACGAATCCAATACTTTCTTCTATTGAATATAGAAGTAAGTAATAATTTGTTTACTTGTCATTTTTTACTTAACATGGAAATCTTTTATTTAACATTTCTAATCAAGGCAAAATAAATCATCTCATAAATATAGGTTGAATGTTTTTATCAATTGATGTCAATAAGTTATCTCAATGCATAGCTTTTGTGCATGGCTACTTCATATATATATATTATTTAATTCAAGACCTTTAAAAATTAAATTAATATATGTTTAAACTTTAAACATTTGATAATTTTAAGTTTTTATTTTAATTTTGTAAATAAATTATTAATTGGTGTACTAGAAATTCCAGATGAAAAATATACCAAAAGAAAAAGAAAACCTTCCAAATGGGGAGTTTTTTTCACAAAAGTAATGTATATATAATAATATTATGATTATAGATGTATATGTATGTGAGGATACAGTCGAACCTTGTTAACATGAACACTGTTAACATGATTTACTTTTAACATGAAACTGTTTCTACAATCCCCGTCAAAGTGAAGATTAGTTTTGTTATATGAAGATTAGTTACTAATAGTATGAACTACTGATAGCATGAGCAAATTTTTTATCCCTCTTGAGATTCATGTTAACAAGGTTTGACCGTATACAAAACAATAAAAAATTGCTTGAGAGAAATGTTAACATTTAATTTTATTATGCTTGCTTAATCACAAAGTTTAAAAAGATATTTATGACCATGAGAGAAAGGAAATGAGAAAACACAACTGAAAGGAAAGGTGGGGGGGATTAAGATTGAAACTGTGAAATATCACTTTTGAAAAGTACAAATGTTTTTATTTATTAAGAGTCATTTTTTTTTAAAGTTGGACAATTTTGATAGTTGACATCTTCAATTTTTCCGAAACTTTCAGGATGTGTTAGTAGTACTGTGATAAGAAAAAGTGAAATTTATTTTTTTCTGAATTTGATTTGTTCGACCTACAGAGGGGGTCAAAGTCTGGGGCCGTAAATAAAGGGTGCCATTTTAATATCATTTTACTCCTAAAGCCATGCGTGACCCATGTCAATTTTTTTAAATACGGATACTGCTTGATACTAAGTACATTTTAGCATAAACAGTTTGGTGGGTCATTCATGGCTTTAAAGGCCAGGGTCATTCAAAAGTGCAGTTTTCGATGATTTTTTCCATGTTTTCAGTCTGAATATCTGCTAAAGCCATGAGTGCCCCATAAAAATAATTATGGGGTTAATTACACACCTTAGTACAGAACTTAAAAATATTTAAAATTGCAAGGGTCACTCTTGGCTTTAGTAGATAAACGGTCTCAAAGTTGAAAATTTTCAAAAAAAGGTCAAATTTGATGGTAAATTACTCTATAAGCCATGAGTCAATAACTATGAGAGAGAGTTTTAATTATACCCTAGATGGTCTAGTTTTAGACCCAGGTTACAAACCTATGGGGCTTGTAAGATTTATTTAGATATAGTCTATTTTATATGGCCAATGTGTACCTGTTCTATGTAGTACAAAACGCTTGAGACACAATTTTGTAATACATTAATGCTTGTTTAAAACTTCCCATTTTACATTACAGAGCTCAGCATCAAAATAAATATAAAATAAGTATAAAATTAAAAAATCTGGAGTGACTCCACTCGACTTTCCGAACATTGAGTAATTAACAGTTTTGTAGATAAAGCCTATAAATGCTAGATTCGCCAAAATGCTTATAGTTAGTGCAACAGTGATTTATAATATTCATATAAATTTTCAGCTCAATTGAATAAGGAGTTTAGATGCTATTGCACTTTTAAAAATTTGGTCCCATAATAGGCCCTAGTGATAAAGAATTTTTCTTTGTGTCCCTGTAAGAAAACTGTAAGTGCTAAATTCACCAAAATCTATACAGTTGGTGCAACTGTGACCTATAACATGTGTACAAATTTTTTGCTCAGATTAATAAGGCGTTTAGACACTATCACACTTTTAAAAATTTGGCCTCATAGGCCATAATGATAAATAATTTTTCTTTGTATCCCTGTAAAAAAAAAACATAACTTCTAGATTCTCTAAAATCTATACAGATTGAGTATCTGTGACCTATAATATGTGTATGATTTTTTTACTCAATTGAATGAGGCGCACTTTTAAAATTTTGGTCCCATATGCCATAATGATAAAGAATTTTTCTGTGCGTCCCTGTAAAAAAACTATAAGGGCTAGATTCATGAAAATTAATAGAGTTCGTGCTACGGTGACTTCCAGCATGCGTACCAACTTGCAGCTCATTCGAGCAAAGCGTTTAGACGATAGCGTGTTCACTCACACACACACATACATCATCGCAAAAATAGTGAAAACGGACTCAGGGGACCTCGAAACGTATAGAAATATCAAAATCTCAAATTCGTATTTTTGACATGACTGCAATACTTTTCTCACTATAGTGTTCGGAAAGTAAAAATTACATAAGGGAGACAGGGGCAAGTTGAAGTACGGAGTAAGTTGAAACATGGAAACAAAAAATACAATTTTTAAGTTCGTATTCATTGCCAATAAAGGGAAGTACAGACACAGAAAACCTACTTTACAATGTAAAAAAAGATGTGTATGTAAACATCTGTCGATTTTATGAGGATAAAACTGTTTTTGAGTACTGTTTTTTACTGTGAGTAAAAATTCAAATTTTTAAGTGATGTTGCATTTTATGTAGAAAAAATTGGTGAATGTTTCTGATTGACTCTTAAATTGTTTTAATGACTCTTAATGTGTTTCTGATTGATTCAGCGTTTATAGTGTATAGGTGCAGCTTGCTAATCATATGATTTGAAACGCCCACGAGTATAAGTACTGGTAGCTTAACATCTCGTGAAGTGAAAATTGTGGGCAGGGGCCAACTGAAACAAATATAGGGGAAGTTACTTGAAACACCTGTTTCAATTAGTCTCATGCGCAATTATTATTATTATTATTATTTTGTATACAGTCTTGTTTTCATCACCCTATATATGTTTTACATAATATAACAATATGCACATTTCAGATGTATCTTAGGTTATTACTTTTCGAACACTATAGTGAGGAAAGTATTGTAATCATGTCAAAAATCCGAATTTGAGATTTTGATGTTTCTATACGTTTCGAGGTTCCCTGAGTCCGTCTTCACTCTTTTTACGATGATGTGTGTATGTGTGTGAGTGAACACGCTAGCGTCTAAACGCTTTGCTCGAATGAGCTGTAAGTTGGTAGTCACCGTAGCAAGAACACTATCGATTTTGATGAATCTAGCACTTATAGTTTTTTTACAGGGACACAAAGAAAACTTGTTTATCATTATGGCCTATGGGACCAAAATCTTAAAAGTGCGATAGCATCTAAACGCTTTATTCAATTGAGCAAAACATTTATACACATATTATAGGTCACAGATACTCAGTCAGTATAGAATTTGGAGAATCTAGCACTTATAGTGTTTTTACAGGGAGACAAAGAAAAATTCTTTAACTTTAGAGCCTATGGGACCAAATTTTTAAAAGTGCGATAGCATCTAAACGCCTGATTCAATTGTGCTGAAAATTTATATGAATATTATAAATCACTGTTGCACTAACTATAAGCATTTTGACGAATCTAGCATTTATAGGCTTTACCTACAAAACTGTTAATTACTCAATGTTCGGAAAGTCGAGTGGAGTCACTCCAGATTTTTTAATTTTATATTTATTTTGATGCTGACCTCTGTAATGTAAAATGGGAAGTTTTAAACAAGCATTAATGTATTACACAATTGGGTCTCAAGCGTTTTGTACTACATAGAACAGGTACACATTGGCGATATAAAATAGACTATATCTAAATAAATCTTACAAGCCCCATAGGTTTGTAACCTGGGTCTAAAACTAGACCATCTAGGGTATAATTAAAACTCTCTCTCATAGTTATTGACTCATGGCTTATAGAGTAATTTACCATCAAATTTGACCTTTTTTTGAAAATTTTCAACTTTGAGACCGTTTATCTACTAAAGCCAAGAGTGACCCATGCAATTTTAAATATTTTTAAGTTCTGTACTAAGGTGTATAATTAACCCCATAATTATTTTTATGAGGCACTCATGGCTTTAGCAGATATTCAGACTGAAAACATGGAAAAAATCAATGAAAACTGCACTTTTGAATGACCCTGACTTTTAAAGCCATGAATGATCCACCAAACTGTTTATGCTAAAATGTACTTAGTATCAAGTAGTATCCGTATTTAAAAAAATTGACATGGGTCACGCATGGCTTTAGGAGTAAAATGATATTAAAATGGCACCCTTTATTTACGGCCTCAGACTTTGACCCCCTCTGTAGGTCGAACAAATCAAATTCAGAAAAAATTAAATTTCACTTTTTCTTATCACAGTACTACTAATACATCCTGAAAGTTTAGGAAAAATTGAAGATGTCAACTATCACACCTCCATAGACTTTGTCCAGCTTTAAAAAAAATTGGCTCTTAAATATTGTTAATTTTGCTGATTTTGTGTCTATTTTTTAATATTCAAATTGCTCACATATTAATAAAGAAATGTTTTATACATGTGGAAAGATAACTTTTAATTTACAACTCACAAATAACTAATAGTGAACAAAAATGGATAAAATGGTATTTTGTCTGTGAACAAACTGTTCACAGACAAAATACCATTTTAATTACCAACTGGGTTTTTTCCACTATGTGAAAATACGAACAACTCTCTCTCTCTCCCCCCCCCCCTCCCCCCATTATTTTCCATGTAAAAGTGTGTACAGTTTTTTCTTGAATAGTTTTCATGCATTTTTTTTTTTATCAGTGAAAAAAAGAATTGTTTTTCTCACATCACATTTGTGATTGTGCATTTCCCCCTACTCAGTTATTTCTCATGAGAAAGTTGGAGAAGTCTTAGAGTAGGGGTGCACAACCTTTTTGGCTGGCGGGCCACTCTTGCTGTTGAGTGGGCCATGAAGGGCCGGCCGCAAACGAGATAATATAAAATAATTAGACTATGCACATATATTGACTCTGTTTATAAAAAAGTACACACACACACACATATATATATATATATATATATAAACTGGGTGATTCAAAATAGTTGTGACAGCGATTATCTCATACTAACAGTCATAGAAACATACTTCTAATTTTAAAGATAGTAGGTATAAAAATATCGCTTTGAGGTATTAGATGGCACTGCGATAAGTGAAAATGCTTCTATGGTTGTAACTATTGCTTTCTGAACGAATTTTAAGGTCTGATTTTTATAAAATTCCAGGTCCCAAAATTTGATTCGTCGACATAAAAAATAACTCATGACAAAAGATGACATAGCTCATGACAAAGAATAACATAGTAAATTTTAAATTGTATGATTGAAAACATTTCCCAGATCTGCATCATCATTTTTCCTGATTTTTGGGCAGTATTTGCAATTTCTCTAACTTTTTCACCAATTTTGAATTACCTGACTTTTCCAGGTTCCTCCTGACCCCCATGGTAATCCTGATATAAAAACCATCATTTTCATCCCCTCCTTCACAAAAAAAGTTTTTGTAGATGAAAGTCTTACAATTGCAACAAATAAAATATTTTTTCTTTCTTTCTTATTTTTCTTTACAAAAACAGAGAGAGAAAAAAAACTCTACTGCTTATAATTAATGCGGTGTAAAATTTCAATCCTTCCGCGGGCTGCAAATTGATGGCTCCTGGGCCGCAGGTTGTGCACCTCTATCTTAGAGCTATTTTGGCTTTAAAACATGCAACTATTATTATATAAAAAATGTCAGTAAAAAAAAAAAAAAAAAAGAAGTGCTCTTATAAAATTATAGTTATATGTAATACAGTCGAACCATTAATGTGAATCTCAAGGGGGGAAAAAATTGTTCATATTATCAGTAGTTCATGCTATCAGTTACTAATCTCCCTTCATATAACTAAACTAATCTTCATTTTGAAGGGGATTGTGGAAACAGTCATGTTAAAGCTAATTCATGTTAAACACGTTCACATTAACGAGGTTCGACTGTATTTAATTATCAACATTTTTATAAAGATAATTTGTGCCTTGATGACATAATATTGCTTTGTGAATTTGCTATGTGTATCCATTTTTAAGTAATTTAAAGTTTTACTTAATGATTAATGATCTCAGTTGATTTAAAATATCATAATTTAATTCTACTCGTGATCCTCCCCCCTCCACTGCATTATTTAAAATTGAAAATTTATCTTAATTCAGAAATTACTTATTTTTGTTTATTAATATTTAACTTATTTTTCATGTTCGGGTAAAAATAAGATTTTCACTCTACAATATATTTTGAATTCAAAATTATTAGATGAAAAAATATGTTAATAATAAAATTAAATAAATAAAAAAAAAAAAAAAAAAAAAAAAAAAAACTCTATTTCACAAATGATTAATATATTCTAATGCATTTTGTTAGAAATAATTTTCATTTTGATTTTAGGAATTTCTTCTTGAAGCATCAAATCACTTAATAGATAATGATTTCGATTTGGAATTCACTTCAACTAAGAAGGAGAGTGTATCACAAAGTCTTTCAACAATTATTCCTAATAATATTAAGCCTATAGTAATACCTTCATCAGATTCCATTGAAAGTAATATTTCAAATACATGTAAAGATGCTGAGAAAAATACTTCTGATGTAGTTTTCCCAACTTTGAGCGATAATTGTGATAACAAAACATTAAATTTATTTGAAAATAGAAAGGAAAAAGGAACGTCTCTTGATGTTCCAGTGTCTCAGAAAACTGAAACTGATAGCAGTTTGACTGTAAATATGCATGAAAGTTTCAGTAAAGAGGAAAGAATTGCTACAACTTCATCAAACTGTAATATTTCTACTGTTGATGTAAATTCCTTTAAGGTAGCTACTCCTGCCGTACCTTCCTATATTAACCCCTTCCGCTCCAGGCTAGCTGTAGTGTAAATGCCTGAAATACCAGATTATAATTTTGAAATAGTATCGTATACTTTCTTTGGACGTATGCACGTACGTCCATGGTATTAATGGCCATTAACACTAGGACGTACGCACGTACGTCCCTGGAGTGGAAAGGGTTAATAGTCGTTTCACTCCTGGGTTTACTCCCAAAGCTAAAAAAAGGAAATTTCTTGGACCTGCAGGATTTTTAGATTTAGTAAGTTTGAACTCTAGAGGTAAATATTTAATTTATTTATTTATAAATTGATTCTGAATTAAAGTATTACAATAATTGAAAGTCCTAGCAATATTTTTTACCTCCACTTAGTAGCACTTGGCAAGCACCAAGTAATCGGAGCATTTACATGCCTAACATGCATTAAATTTCTTAAAAAGTAGAATCATAGCTGCCAAATACTCCTATTTTCTAGGAGTTACTCCTATTTTTATTACAGATTTTTCTATAAAAACTCCTATTTTTTAAATTTTGTGTTTTCTTTTTCTCTCTCTCTCTTTTTTTTTTTTTTTGAAATACTGTACAACTGTACTACGTAAAAGGTTTTTTTAAACCGAATTTCTAGCAAAGTCTGTAAAACATCGTTTTATGATATTTTACAATCACGTAGAAATTTGCCTTCTGATTGGATGTTGTTCTGGAGAGTGAAGTTTTTGCTCATGTTCAATACCAACTTTCCTAGGTACTACGATACCTGGCATATGGGACTCAGTCTGGTAAGAGAAGTACTGAAATGAAAATTAACATAACAATTTCATTGTTTATGTACCGGGTGCCCTATAAGACAGGGGTCGATCCAGGTTTTAATTTTTGGGTCCCTTTTTTGTGAAAAACAGAATATTTTTGTGAAATTTTTATTTATATTTGTGAAATATAAAATATTTTTGTGAAAAAGTAAGATATTGTGTAAAATCTACCGTTTTTATTATCACTTTATGTACTGTTTAATATCAAGTTAAGAGAGTTTCGTTGAGCAAAATTAAGGCATTAATTAAAAATAATACTGAAAACAATAAAAGGATCATTTTTATAAAACAAAATCTTGTGAAGGGACTCATTTTATAAATTTGAATTTTGTGAAGGGTCCCTTTTTATGGATTTGACTTTTGTGAAGGGTCCCTTTTTATGAATTTGAATTTTGTGAAGGGTCCCTTTTTACTATGCGGAATTTTGTGAAGGGGCCGCAAAAGGGACCCAAATTTTGCCTGGATCGACCCCTGTAAGAGATATAGACATTTTAAAAATTCATAAAAATTGAAGGAGTTGGTAGAATCAAACACAGTTTGTGAAAAAGTTATTCTCGTGAAGGGGGATTTATTTTTGGTAAAGACAAAAAGTTACATTTTTCATCAATAGAGAGCATAATAGAATAAGAAAGACAAAATATGCAAAGTACAGAGTCCTATAAATTGCAGGGTTTTACAATTTAACACAGCTTATTTTTATTTTACCTCCTACTTGCGCATACATTACATAGAGTTTTAATTTTGATGCTGACTTGGTGGATAAAGCATTATTAGTGAAGATGTTTTCTTCCAGCTAAGAACTGCCAATAGAAGCTGCAATTAATGGTGGTGTAACTCGTTTGCAAACTGGAATATGTGGTGATAGCGGACTCACAGAATAGAATTTAAATGCCTGTAAACATTTGATTTGCATGCAAATAGATATAGTTTTTCACAGAAATATGTGATTTGCTCTCATACAGCACCCTCTATTGACAAAAATGTTAACTATTATTTTTTCCTTTATCAAAAAAAAAAAAAAAAAACCTTCAAGAGAATAACTGTTTTGCAAACCTATGAATTCCTTCATTTTTTTTTTAATGAATTTTTAAAATGTCTACAGACTTAGTACCCAGTACTTTATTTTTTGAATTGATGAAAATATTGCTGTGTTTTAAAACTGATATGTTATTGTTTTTACTTATGTTGTTTGTCACACATCAGCTGCATAATCAACAGTTCATCGAACACTACTTTAAAGAGATAAATGTTATTCATGAATCTTGTTTAGGTGATTTGTATGCTTTATATTTGACACACAACACTGGTATTAATATCAAACTTGGTGAACAATCAGACATTGTTGAATGTGCTAAAATAGGCCAGTGCATTAAAAAGCCTAAAAATTCTCTCAAAACAAGTAAACTACTACATAAAAATTAAATCACCTAACTTTACTTCGTGGTCGTTTGAGATCTTTCGGTACCGGGCACCCGGTCCTCATCAGAAACGCTATCTCTGTGGTGGAAAAGTTGCTTCTGGTTACTTCTCTGCTGATCTCTCATCAGATGGCTCCAGGCTCTATTTGGGGCCACTGTGCTGCTATCGTTGCATACTTCGTTATTGGTTGATATTTCTATCGATTCGCGATACATGGCGTAGCTGTAATTATCGTAATCGGCTAATTTTGTGGTTTTATCAAAATCTATTTTAATATTGTTACAGAACCCAGCTACCAGAAACCACCCCTCAAATTTACTTCATCCATTCCTTACGATCGCGGAGCCGCTAATAAAATTAAGAGTACAGCTAATAAATATGGCATAAATATCCCCATCAAGCCCAACAAAAATATTTTTCAATTAATCCGTAGCGATAAAGACCCCGTCCCCCCTCTCGAAACCGCAGGCATTTATAAAATTCCATACTTAGATGAAAACAATAAACCCGGTTCATACATAGGCGTCACTAAAAGAAAAATTAAAACCAGAGTTAAAGAACACAAAAATGATATTAAAACCGGAAAATTTAATACCACGTTAGCTAAAACTTATAGTAAAAACAATATTAAAATAGATTTTGATAAAACCACAAAATTAGCCGATTACGATAATTACAGCTACGCCATGTATCGCGAATCGATAGAAATATCAACCAATAACGAAGTATGCAACGATAGCGGCGCAGTGGCCCCAAATAGAGCCTGGAGCCATCTGATGAGAGATCAGCAGAGAAGTAACCAGAAGCAACTTTTCCACCACAGAGATAGCGTTTCTGATGAGGACCGGGTGCCCGGTACTGAAAGATCTCAAACGACCACGAAGTAAAGTTAGGTGATTTAATTTTTATGTAGTTATTGTATACTTCGTTTTTTCTTCTTATTTAAAGTGAACTACTATTTGTTTCTGATACAAAAGATTTCTGGACTATCAAAGCAAGAGTGCTGTTTTCTAATATTTTATTAACCCTTTAAGCATTAAGCCTGTCTTTTTCTGTCATGCATTGTCAAAATAAGAGGCTGGTGTGGCTAAATTTTGAAGTACATGTTGCTTTATCTTCGAGAAAATAAGATTAATAAATATGTGTAGTGTACAGTATTGAATTCTCATATTTATAATATATTTATATATATAATATATATATATATATATAATATATTTATATATCTTTTTTTTTTTTCAAGCAAACTACACATCTCTTTCTATAATGTTTTACTGTCATTTTCAATGCATAATTTCAGATTAAAAAAAACAAACATTAAACCTAATAAATGGATTTGTAGATCTTAAAATTATTTTAATATGTTTGACTTCTAGGTAATAAAAAATGAAACATATAAAAGGAAAACTTGCAGCAAGTGCACAGTATTTAATACAAATATCAAGGATTATGTTTACCCAGAAATAAGGGTACTTAAGCAAATCCAAAAATAAATGACTCACTTAAACTACAATCTGTGAGTCGTTTTGATACAAGAATCTTTCATGGCAAAATAAGCAGTTCCATTCATTTTTTTTTTTTTTTTGGGAGGGGGGGGGGCAGTAGCAGCTTATACAATTATACTTTTACTTTCTCTTACATCTGACCTCATCCAAAGTTTACTTAAGATTCTCGGGACCTCTTAAGGTAATTTATTTATGAAATTTTCTTTAAACCTGAAAAATGACTTCTTGAGTTATTTTTATACGTAAAATCACAGAGTGAGAAAGAAAAATTTTGAAGTTTTGATAAACAAATTTCTAAATATCTTATCCTGTAAATAAAGAAAAAATTATCTAAACTTTTCAAATATTTTTTAAAGACATTGGGGCTTTTTGACTGGCTTTATCTCAACCCTAATGCAGTCACTTAATATATAAACTTATAAAAGATTATAAACCCTACATTAAATATGAACTAATGTGGCCATCGTACAATGAACAGACAAGAAAATTTAATTAGCATAAAAATCACTTAAATAAATAGCAATATACAAACAATTCGTAAATTGCCTTGGACATGTAGTCTTCAGAAGGAACAATGTTGCAAGTGATTAAACTTCCTTCCTGCATCAGTAGAGAAAGTATTGATTTTGAATGAAATTTTTGAAATTGAGTTTTTGTTATATTTACACGTTTTGAAATCCCCTGAATAAAAAAAAATCACAGTTGGTCTGTGTGTCTGTTATTAGCATACCTCAAGAACAAATAATAGCAGAAAGACCAAACTCGGTAATCTAAATCTGTATCATATAGTGATGCTACACTAAACTTTTCATTGGGATCAAGTAAATGTACAGGGCTATTCAAAAGAATTCATATAAATTACATTGATGGGTGAAATTTCTGGTAAGTACAGTGTAACATTTATTGACTGTCCTAAACAAAAAGGAATGAACATATTTTTTTATATGCATAAAAGCATGTTTTGTGTAGATTGTGGTATGGAAATCATTTATCATTTGATTACAGGGCTACCCAAAGTATTTGGATATATTGAAGCTGTACTTGGAAATGTATTATGTATATTTTGTGTTAGGTGTTTTTCATGTAGGACTAAATTTATGTAGACAATGTTATGTGTGTATAGTTTATAGACAATATACAGGGCTACCCAAAATTAAGCTAACATTTTATCTATTGAATGTAAATGAAGGAAGTGCTTTGCTGCATTTTACTATGCCAATGAACACTGCTCAGGGAGTAAAATTAATTTTTCCCCACCCATTTTGTAAACAAAGTACTTTTTAAAGTTCTATTTTAAGCTCTTTTTTTTTTGTATAATATCGTGTTTTGAGGTACCCTGAATATGAAAGTCAAATTTTAGCTGTTGATCTGTATGTGTTATCACCATCACTTCAAATTAATAACAGCCTTGATTTCCCCCTGCCCCCCCCCCCCTTGAATAAATGTAGGCACTATATTTGAAAGATGGTTGGGGGGGGGGGTAGCAGCCTTCCTCACACAAAATTATATGTCAAATGAAACTTTTCCTAAAACAATTTTAGATTATTTTAAAAGTAAATTGAGTTTTATATCTTACTTTACTGATCTAGCATCTTAATCTGCAATCTATCTTTATAATATTAAAATGCAGGGTAATAGAAGGTTCTATAAATGACACACCACATTATTTTTAATGTCATATATGTGTTGTTGCATGAATATGTTTATAACAAATTTTATTTAAACTATTAAATTTTGTTTCTGTCAGTGGTTCATAGAAAATTTCTTGACTCCCACGATTTTTTCATTTTTATATTTAATAATAATTATTCATATGTAGTGTTCACATTTCTTTTAAAAAGGGGCAGGGCGATTTTTTGAAAAGGGCACCTTTTTACTGAAAAAGAGGGCACTTTTTACTGATTAAAAGGGCACTTTTGACCAAGCATTTTTTTTTTTTTTTTTGAGTGAAAGGGAACTTTTTTTGTAATAATCCTCCAATGGATTATGATTCTGAAAAGAATTGTATCAATATGTTGCATGCATAGTTGTTTTATATATTTAACCTGTAATTGGGGACATCGATCTCACAGATTCTTCCTACCATTATCCTTTTTGCATGTTTTGACCAATTGAATGGATTTTTTTTCTAGTTTCATGTTTCCTGACATTTTCATTTGAAAAATAAATAATTAAAGAACATTTTAGTGAAAAGTCAGAATATTATTTTAACTTTACGATTTAAAAAAAAATTAATAATGCACAGTCTCTGAGACCTCACGTCCCTACTTTTCCACCTCCTCAGTTATGGGTTAAAAAAAAGATTTAAGCTGTATTCTGCATAAATTATCAATTACCGCTAAATGATTAAATCAACATATTTATCAATTGTTTAATACTAAATAATTAGAAAGAATTACTCTATTATTTAAAGAAATGTTTAATTAATCCATTCGATATGAAGTTATATACAAAGCTAATTTACAGATCATCATATTTGCCAACATAAAAATACAGAAATAAGAATTCATGTTCAAAAATTTCCTTAAAAACTCATTAAATAGTCGAAGGGACTATTCGATATGGATTCCAAAAAGAACAAGTCATGCAGGATTAGTTTCACTTTGAATCTGTTTTTATTTGCTTCAGAAAAAAGAAAAAAAAAAAAAAAAAATATGCGGCGCTGAAAAAAAAGACAGGGTCCATTTTTTACTTCAAAAAAGGTCAGGGCGCATCGGCAATAATTTTAAAAAGAGCAGGGCGCGGCGCCCTTGAGAAATTGTGAAATGTGAACACTATTCATATGTAATATATATTATTAGTCTTATTAATAATTGTAAAATGATTTTTTATATAAATATATTATGAATAGTTTATATATAAATTATTTGTATATAAATTTGTATAATATTGTAGAGTTTATAATTTATTTAAAAAGAGAAAGTTTTTAGAAGAAATATTAATCATTAACATGTCGGGTCATAGTAAAGACTTGATTGATCACAATTTTATTTATTTAATTGTAATGTAATTAAATCATGCTATCAGTTACTAATCTCCCTTCATATAACTAAACTAATCTTCATTTTGAAGGGGATTGTGGAAACAGTCATGTTAAAGCTAATTCATGTTAAACACGTTCACATTAACGAGGTTCGACTGTATTTAATTATCAACATTTTTATAAAGATAATTTGTGCCTTGATGACATAATATTGCTTTGTGAATTTGCTATGTGTATCCATTTTTAAGTAATTTAAAGTTTTACTTAATGATTAATGATCTCAGTTGATTTAAAATATCATAATTTAATTCTACTCGTGATCCTCCCCCCTCCACTGCATTATTTAAAATTGAAAATTTATCTTAATTCAGAAATTACTTATTTTTGTTTATTAATATTTAACTTATTTTTCATGTTCGGGTAAAAATAAGATTTTCACTCTACAATATATTTTGAATTCAAAATTATTAGATGAAAAAATATGTTAATAATAAAATTAAATAAATAAAAAAAAAAAAAAAAAAAAAAAAAAAACTCTATTTCACAAATGATTAATATATTCTAATGCATTTTGTTAGAAATAATTTTCATTTTGATTTTAGGAATTTCTTCTTGAAGCATCAAATCACTTAATAGATAATGATTTCGATTTGGAATTCACTTCAACTAAGAAGGAGAGTGTATCACAAAGTCTTTCAACAATTATTCCTAATAATATTAAGCCTATAGTAATACCTTCATCAGATTCCATTGAAAGTAATATTTCAAATACATGTAAAGATGCTGAGAAAAATACTTCTGATGTAGTTTTCCCAACTTTGAGCGATAATTGTGATAACAAAACATTAAATTTATTTGAAAATAGAAAGGAAAAAGGAACGTCTCTTGATGTTCCAGTGTCTCAGAAAACTGAAACTGATAGCAGTTTGACTGTAAATATGCATGAAAGTTTCAGTAAAGAGGAAAGAATTGCTACAACTTCATCAAACTGTAATATTTCTACTGTTGATGTAAATTCCTTTAAGGTAGCTACTCCTGCCGTACCTTCCTATATTAATAGTCGTTTCACTCCTGGGTTTACTCCCAAAGCTAAAAAAAGGAAATTTCTTGGACCTGCAGGATTTTTAGATTTAGTAAGTTTGAACTCTAGAGGTAAATATTTAATTTATTTATTTATAAATTGATTCTGAATTAAAGTATTACAATAATTGAAAGTCCTAGCAATATTTTTTACCTCCACTTAGTAGCACTTGGCAAGCACCAAGTAATCGGAGCATTTACATGCCTAACATGCATTAAATTTCTTAAAAAGTAGAATCATAGCTGCCAAATACTCCTATTTTCTAGGAGTTACTCCTATTTTTATTACAGATTTTTCTATAAAAACTCCTATTTTTTAAATTTTGTGTTTTCTTTTTCTCTCTCTCTCTTTTTTTTTTTTTTTTGAAATACTGTACAACTGTACTACGTAAAAGGTTTTTTTAAACCGAATTTCTAGCAAAGTCTGTAAAACATCGTTTTATGATATTTTACAATCACGTAGAAATTTGCCTTCTGATTGGATGTTGTTCTGGAGAGTGAAGTTTTTGCTCATGTTCAATACCAACTTTCCTAGGTACTACGATACCTGGCATATGGGACTCAGTCTGGTAAGAGAAGTACTGAAATGAAAATTAACATAACAATTTCATTGTTTATGTACCGGGTGCCCTATAAGACAGGGGTCGATCCAGGTTTTAATTTTTGGGTCCCTTTTTTGTGAAAAACAGAATATTTTTGTGAAATTTTTATTTATATTTGTGAAATATAAAATATTTTTGTGAAAAAGTAAGATATTGTGTAAAATCTACCGTTTTTATTATCACTTTATGTACTGTTTAATATCAAGTTAAGAGAGTTTCGTTGAGCAAAATTAAGGCATTAATTAAAAATAATACTGAAAACAATAAAAGGATCATTTTTATAAAACAAAATCTTGTGAAGGGACTCATTTTATAAATTTGAATTTTGTGAAGGGTCCCTTTTTATGGATTTGACTTTTGTGAAGGGTCCCTTTTTATGAATTTGAATTTTGTGAAGGGTCCCTTTTTACTATGCGGAATTTTGTGAAGGGGCCGCAAAAGGGACCCAAATTTTGCCTGGATCGACCCCTGTAAGAGATATAGACATTTTAAAAATTCATAAAAATTGAAGGAGTTGGTAGAATCAAACACAGTTTGTGAAAAAGTTATTCTCGTGAAGGGGGATTTATTTTTGGTAAAGACAAAAAGTTACATTTTTCATCAATAGAGAGCATAATAGAATAAGAAAGACAAAATATGCAAAGTACAGAGTCCTATAAATTGCAGGGTTTTACAATTTAACACAGCTTATTTTTATTTTACCTCCTACTTGCGCATACATTACATAGAGTTTTAATTTTGATGCTGACTTGGTGGATAAAGCATTATTAGTGAAGATGTTTTCTTCCAGCTAAGAACTGCCAATAGAAGCTGCAATTAATGGTGGTGTAACTCGTTTGCAAACTGGAATATGTGGTGATAGCGGACTCACAGAATAGAATTTAAATGCCTGTAAACATTTGATTTGCATGCAAATAGATATAGTTTTTCACAGAAATATGTGATTTGCTCTCATACAGCACCCTCTATTGACAAAAATGTTAACTATTATTTTTTCCTTTATCAAAAAAAAAAAAAAAAAACCTTCAAGAGAATAACTGTTTTGCAAACCTATGAATTCCTTCATTTTTTTTTTAATGAATTTTTAAAATGTCTACAGACTTAGTACCCAGTACTTTATTTTTTGAATTGATGAAAATATTGCTGTGTTTTAAAACTGATATGTTATTGTTTTTACTTATGTTGTTTGTCACACATCAGCTGCATAATCAACAGTTCATCGAACACTACTTTAAAGAGATAAATGTTATTCATGAATCTTGTTTAGGTGATTTGTATGCTTTATATTTGACACACAACACTGGTATTAATATCAAACTTGGTGAACAATCAGACATTGTTGAATGTGCTAAAATAGGCCAGTGCATTAAAAAGCCTAAAAATTCTCTCAAAACAAGTAAACTACTACATAAAAATTAAATCACCTAACTTTACTTCGTGGTCGTTTGAGATCTTTCGGTACCGGGCACCCGGTCCTCATCAGAAACGCTATCTCTGTGGTGGAAAAGTTGCTTCTGGTTACTTCTCTGCTGATCTCTCATCAGATGGCTCCAGGCTCTATTTGGGGCCACTGTGCTGCTATCGTTGCATACTTCGTTATTGGTTGATATTTCTATCGATTCGCGATACATGGCGTAGCTGTAATTATCGTAATCGGCTAATTTTGTGGTTTTATCAAAATCTATTTTAATATTGTTACAGAACCCAGCTACCAGAAACCACCCCTCAAATTTACTTCATCCATTCCTTACGATCGCGGAGCCGCTAATAAAATTAAGAGTACAGCTAATAAATATGGCATAAATATCCCCATCAAGCCCAACAAAAATATTTTTCAATTAATCCGTAGCGATAAAGACCCCGTCCCCCCTCTCGAAACCGCAGGCATTTATAAAATTCCATACTTAGATGAAAACAATAAACCCGGTTCATACATAGGCGTCACTAAAAGAAAAATTAAAACCAGAGTTAAAGAACACAAAAATGATATTAAAACCGGAAAATTTAATACCACGTTAGCTAAAACTTATAGTAAAAACAATATTAAAATAGATTTTGATAAAACCACAAAATTAGCCGATTACGATAATTACAGCTACGCCATGTATCGCGAATCGATAGAAATATCAACCAATAACGAAGTATGCAACGATAGCGGCGCAGTGGCCCCAAATAGAGCCTGGAGCCATCTGATGAGAGATCAGCAGAGAAGTAACCAGAAGCAACTTTTCCACCACAGAGATAGCGTTTCTGATGAGGACCGGGTGCCCGGTACTGAAAGATCTCAAACGACCACGAAGTAAAGTTAGGTGATTTAATTTTTATGTAGTTATTGTATACTTCGTTTTTTCTTCTTATTTAAAGTGAACTACTATTTGTTTCTGATACAAAAGATTTCTGGACTATCAAAGCAAGAGTGCTGTTTTCTAATATTTTATTAACCCTTTAAGCATTAAGCCTGTCTTTTTCTGTCATGCATTGTCAAAATAAGAGGCTGGTGTGGCTAAATTTTGAAGTACATGTTGCTTTATCTTCGAGAAAATAAGATTAATAAATATGTGTAGTGTACAGTATTGAATTCTCATATTTATAATATATTTATATATATAATATATATATATATATATAATATATTTATATATCTTTTTTTTTTTTCAAGCAAACTACACATCTCTTTCTATAATGTTTTACTGTCATTTTCAATGCATAATTTCAGATTAAAAAAAACAAACATTAAACCTAATAAATGGATTTGTAGATCTTAAAATTATTTTAATATGTTTGACTTCTAGGTAATAAAAAATGAAACATATAAAAGGAAAACTTGCAGCAAGTGCACAGTATTTAATACAAATATCAAGGATTATGTTTACCCAGAAATAAGGGTACTTAAGCAAATCCAAAAATAAATGACTCACTTAAACTACAATCTGTGAGTCGTTTTGATACAAGAATCTTTCATGGCAAAATAAGCAGTTCCATTCATTTTTTTTTTTTTTTTGGGAGGGGGGGGGGCAGTAGCAGCTTATACAATTATACTTTTACTTTCTCTTACATCTGACCTCATCCAAAGTTTACTTAAGATTCTCGGGACCTCTTAAGGTAATTTATTTATGAAATTTTCTTTAAACCTGAAAAATGACTTCTTGAGTTATTTTTATACGTAAAATCACAGAGTGAGAAAGAAAAATTTTGAAGTTTTGATAAACAAATTTCTAAATATCTTATCCTGTAAATAAAGAAAAAATTATCTAAACTTTTCAAATATTTTTTAAAGACATTGGGGCTTTTTGACTGGCTTTATCTCAACCCTAATGCAGTCACTTAATATATAAACTTATAAAAGATTATAAACCCTACATTAAATATGAACTAATGTGGCCATCGTACAATGAACAGACAAGAAAATTTAATTAGCATAAAAATCACTTAAATAAATAGCAATATACAAACAATTCGTAAATTGCCTTGGACATGTAGTCTTCAGAAGGAACAATGTTGCAAGTGATTAAACTTCCTTCCTGCATCAGTAGAGAAAGTATTGATTTTGAATGAAATTTTTGAAATTGAGTTTTTGTTATATTTACACGTTTTGAAATCCCCTGAATAAAAAAAAATCACAGTTGGTCTGTGTGTCTGTTATTAGCATACCTCAAGAACAAATAATAGCAGAAAGACCAAACTCGGTAATCTAAATCTGTATCATATAGTGATGCTACACTAAACTTTTCATTGGGATCAAGTAAATGTACAGGGCTATTCAAAAGAATTCATATAAATTACATTGATGGGTGAAATTTCTGGTAAGTACAGTGTAACATTTATTGACTGTCCTAAACAAAAAGGAATGAACATATTTTTTTATATGCATAAAAGCATGTTTTGTGTAGATTGTGGTATGGAAATCATTTATCATTTGATTACAGGGCTACCCAAAGTATTTGGATATATTGAAGCTGTACTTGGAAATGTATTATGTATATTTTGTGTTAGGTGTTTTTCATGTAGGACTAAATTTATGTAGACAATGTTATGTGTGTATAGTTTATAGACAATATACAGGGCTACCCAAAATTAAGCTAACATTTTATCTATTGAATGTAAATGAAGGAAGTGCTTTGCTGCATTTTACTATGCCAATGAACACTGCTCAGGGAGTAAAATTAATTTTTCCCCACCCATTTTGTAAACAAAGTACTTTTTAAAGTTCTATTTTAAGCTCTTTTTTTTTTGTATAATATCGTGTTTTGAGGTACCCTGAATATGAAAGTCAAATTTTAGCTGTTGATCTGTATGTGTTATCACCATCACTTCAAATTAATAACAGCCTTGATTTCCCCCTGCCCCCCCCCCCCTTGAATAAATGTAGGCACTATATTTGAAAGATGGTTGGGGGGGGGGGTAGCAGCCTTCCTCACACAAAATTATATGTCAAATGAAACTTTTCCTAAAACAATTTTAGATTATTTTAAAAGTAAATTGAGTTTTATATCTTACTTTACTGATCTAGCATCTTAATCTGCAATCTATCTTTATAATATTAAAATGCAGGGTAATAGAAGGTTCTATAAATGACACACCACATTATTTTTAATGTCATATATGTGTTGTTGCATGAATATGTTTATAACAAATTTTATTTAAACTATTAAATTTTGTTTCTGTCAGTGGTTCATAGAAAATTTCTTGACTCCCACGATTTTTTCATTTTTATATTTAATAATAATTATTCATATGTAGTGTTCACATTTCTTTTAAAAAGGGGCAGGGCGATTTTTTGAAAAGGGCACCTTTTTACTGAAAAAGAGGGCACTTTTTACTGATTAAAAGGGCACTTTTGACCAAGCATTTTTTTTTTTTTTTTTGAGTGAAAGGGAACTTTTTTTGTAATAATCCTCCAATGGATTATGATTCTGAAAAGAATTGTATCAATATGTTGCATGCATAGTTGTTTTATATATTTAACCTGTAATTGGGGACATCGATCTCACAGATTCTTCCTACCATTATCCTTTTTGCATGTTTTGACCAATTGAATGGATTTTTTTTCTAGTTTCATGTTTCCTGACATTTTCATTTGAAAAATAAATAATTAAAGAACATTTTAGTGAAAAGTCAGAATATTATTTTAACTTTACGATTTAAAAAAAAATTAATAATGCACAGTCTCTGAGACCTCACGTCCCTACTTTTCCACCTCCTCAGTTATGGGTTAAAAAAAAGATTTAAGCTGTATTCTGCATAAATTATCAATTACCGCTAAATGATTAAATCAACATATTTATCAATTGTTTAATACTAAATAATTAGAAAGAATTACTCTATTATTTAAAGAAATGTTTAATTAATCCATTCGATATGAAGTTATATACAAAGCTAATTTACAGATCATCATATTTGCCAACATAAAAATACAGAAATAAGAATTCATGTTCAAAAATTTCCTTAAAAACTCATTAAATAGTCGAAGGGACTATTCGATATGGATTCCAAAAAGAACAAGTCATGCAGGATTAGTTTCACTTTGAATCTGTTTTTATTTGCTTCAGAAAAAAGAAAAAAAAAAAAAAAAAATATGCGGCGCTGAAAAAAAAGACAGGGTCCATTTTTTACTTCAAAAAAGGTCAGGGCGCATCGGCAATAATTTTAAAAAGAGCAGGGCGCGGCGCCCTTGAGAAATTGTGAAATGTGAACACTATTCATATGTAATATATATTATTAGTCTTATTAATAATTGTAAAATGATTTTTTATATAAATATATTATGAATAGTTTATATATAAATTATTTGTATATAAATTTGTATAATATTGTAGAGTTTATAATTTATTTAAAAAGAGAAAGTTTTTAGAAGAAATATTAATCATTAACATGTCGGGTCATAGTAAAGACTTGATTGATCACAATTTTATTTATTTAATTGTAATGTAATTAACTGTTTTTCTCTCCTAGTTTGATGGATCTAAAGAAGCTACTACAGGTAGTCCAGATAAAATATTGTCTATGGATATGGAGTTTCAGGTAATAAGTCTTTAAAAAAGTATAATAAAAATAATATGTATTTAATTATATATACAATCAAACTTGCCCAAATCTGAATTCAATTACTACATAAACTTGTCTGATGTGGACTCATTTCATCATCCCGGCTAAGAAAATAGGCAATATTAGGTATATTCTTAGTATTTTTGTATAAAATAGAATATCTGTTTAATGTGGAAACTTAAAAGCAATAATTAAAAAAGTAATCAAATTTCATGTATATGTTGCAGAAATATAGTAAATTATAATAAATTCACTACTCAAATCACCTGTTCTACACTATTCTATCACAATTAAAATAAGGATAAAATCATACTTTATAAGAAATCAAAGGTGAAGATGTCACAAAATAGTATAGAAACCAATAGTATAGGATGTCACTAAACTAAATTTTTAAATGAAATATAACATATATATATAAAAAAAAAGGGGGGGGGTTTGGTTGGGTTTTACGTCGCACTAGCGCTGCACAGATGAGCAATTGGCCACGGTCTGGGACTCACCCCTAGAGATGGTCCGGAGACATGCAAAAAACAACAAAAAAAAGGGGGGGGGAGGAGGGTGAATTGTTTAAAATAAGCAGACAACGGCGTGTAAATGCCACACTTTTCTACAGCAACACGATACGCCATGAGTTTTCATACTGATCCAGATACTTTACTTTTACAATCAATTTTGAAAAGCCTCTCTGAGAATTGCAGCTGTGCACTGTGTCCAACCATTTTAAGTTATGTGTATCATTCTCGTCCTTCCTTCCACACTACACACACATGCTTTTTTTTTAGCTTTCTTTTGTATTGCTTTAATCATTGTTAATAAATGTTTCTTGCCACAGACCTCTAAAAGGCTCCAAGTTTATTAATCGATGTTTACATGATGAAATTTTCTTAAATCAGGTGAATCGGGTTTAAGCCCTGGATCCCAGAGTCATAGGTTTATTAAGCAGTAATTTATGATGAAATTCATCCTTCCGGGCAGTGAAGCTGTGATTTAATATGCTAATTCTGATACTTACCACCAGAGGACTTGTTAACACCTTTTTCCCTTATTTGGTTATTAATATTATGATTGAAATTTTAGATTGGTTCTAGACATCAAAAGCTTAAATGATATGCAATAGTTAATCATAGTCACTTAGAAAAAGCACTATAAATCATCATTTTTGCTATTAATTTTTATCTCTTTTTATCAACTCTCACATAATAAAGTGATGCATGCAGAGGCAATTTACGAATTATTTTCACACTACTAATTTTGAATAACATTTTCTTAAGCTATTATAAAATATTATTTCTTTTTATTCTTATACTATATATATTTACATACAGGGTATTCAATAAGTTCTCATACAATTTAAAACTTAAAATACACAAAAGTTAAAGAAAATAAAAGGCTTTCATTTGCGGCAAATTACAAAACAAACATTCAGAAAACCATCATAACAAATATTTAGGGATACTTCCACCTTTTTGGTTTTTTACCAGCTTTAGTCTTTTCTCGAAGCTATCACATGCAGCACATATGGCTTGCATTGGGATTTCATCCCATACTTTAAGTATAACATTTTTGAATTGTGTTAAATTGCTGCATTTCACTTCTTTAAGCTTCGACAACATATAACCCCATGCAAAATAATCTAAGGGGTTTAGGTCGGGGGAGCTGGGAGGCCATTCTTCTTTTGGCAAAAAGTCAGTCAAATTTTCTCGGCACCATTATTGCACCTTATTAGCTGTGTGGGATGGCGCACCATCTTGCTTGAAGCAATAATAATCGTCTCCATACATGTTTTGAAAATTTGGTAATAAATCTTTCTCCAAAACTTCCTTCTGATACATTTCTGCATTAATCTTTACTCCCTTTTCAATAAAAACCAAAGGAAGTTTCCTCCTTTTCGAAAAAGCCCCCCATACCAACCGTTAAGATATTTTATCTTTTCCTCTCACTTTTACACAAGTCCACAAATACCAGTCTTTTTTCCCAGCACAGCATATATCCAGCCGACTTTTCGATGTGACGTATTATTTACTTGATGAAAGAGAGATGACAGACGCAGCACACAAGACGACTAGGCATTCTTTCAGGAAACATCTTTATTGCTTTAGTATAGCTAAGTCGGGACAGGGTAAGGCAAAATGGAGTCTGAATCTGATGCTCTGCCGATCCGCGGGCGGTTCTCGCAACGCCCTAGGCCTCCGAATCTGTTGGGGAGGCTTTGTAGGACTTACGTAATTTCAGAGGAAGATGGCAGCATGGAAATGTTTAAGAAGTTAAAATCGTGGCAAGTAGTGTCCGTTTGTTTAATGTTTGGCCTTAAGCATTTTGAAATCTTGGCACAGTAGCTTGATTGTCAGGGATATCCTGAATGGATGCCGACCATACTCAATCATTCTGGAAATTGTGGGATTGTTGTAGAACGAAAAATTTTTCATCGGAGAAGATGAATTCATCACCTGCATGCCAAGAGAGCAAGGTGTTAACTCTTTCACACCTCTTTGCTTTTGAGGCCTTTGAAATTCCATATGTTCTTGTTTTTTTGTAAGCTTTATATCTTAGATAATTTTTTAGAAGATTGTGGACATATGATTTTGAAATCTTTCAACCGCGTGATAACTTTCTAAGAGAGGTCTGTCCATTTCTCCGGATGCACTCTCTTATAGTCCAGTCAATAGGTATCTAAAAAAGGGCTTACCTAGCAAAAGGTGGGGTAGAAGATTTTTCTTTTTTAATTTGTACATATTAGTGTCAATATCAAAAAAACGAGTTATCTAACATGAAAGACTCCGGGAGAATTTTTGTCGGCTGAAAAACCTCGAAAATTTACTACATTTTTGGCTTTTTTTGAAATATCTCAGAAATAGCTAAATTTAGCGATATTTTTCTATTATAAAGTTTAAAGAAGATTAAATTTCCTACAATTTTCTTCATTACAACTTTTTTGTAGTACTAATAGCAAGCGTGTTACAGCCTCTTGAAAGTCGGCATTTTTTCTCAAGCTAATAAAACACAACTCAAAGAAATGGGTCGGTGCATAAACGTTTATTAGAAAACGGAAAGAAAGGAAAGGGCATATTCAGCTGTCTGACCTTAGGAAATGACATCTGCTTCGTTCCACAGAAGGTATTTAAAAAAAAAAAACTGCCTGCACCCCCCCCCCCACCCCCCACTCCCTTCAATTAAAAAGCTCTCCCTTTCCCCCGCCTCTTCTCATCCTGTAGTATGCTGCCTCGGCTGAACATCTATCTATGTTATTCAGTTCAATTCGAACGTTCGAACGTACTGTTTCAACTCGTGCGTGTTTTCTATTACAATAACCGGAGTGTTTGTTCTATTTTCGAAATAAGTTTGAATAAAGGTGAAGTAAAGATTCTGAAGGAGAAATGTATAAAAAAGATCTGTAAAAGTGGAATGCAAAACATCAAAATGAAGAACATTAGTGTTCTTTGAAGAACCTAAAACAAGTAAGAATTCACAATGCCTGTTACAAACGATACATAAATGAGCGAATGATTGCAGCATATGTACGGCGTCATACAACTGGCGATGGAGCTGGTCCAAACAGCGCGGCTCCATATCTTCCATCAAGAACTGAAGGTTTCAGTTTTAAAGATCAGCGTTTCTTGTGTGGAGAGGGGATACTTAAAGATTTCTTTAAAAAACAGGAATGACTTCCTGAGCATGAAAGAAATTTTATACACCATGCTATGAAACTGGGTGTGAAAAAAACAGTTGTAAATGGTGCCGAAAATCGTGGGGATGAGAGAAGAAAAAAAGTACTTGAATGCATCGGAAATGTAAAAGGTTTAGTTGCTATAAATGAAGGGTATCACAGGTTTTGTCATCAAAAACTGCACTGGAGGCCTAAAAGTGAGGTGAAACGAGGATACTACCCTGCAAGTAACACTGATGAGGCAATGGGATCAATTTACACCTACCCTGAAAACGACTCTGAGGAGTGCCTGGCTCATAAAGTATTTGATGAATAAAATAGAAGGTGATTTTTGTCTTGGCATCAGAACGGTTACATATCGCCTTTGCAAAAAATATGGTGAAGATGTTTTAATAGCCGAAGCTGCCAACAAGAAAGCAGTTTGCTTCCAAAATGTTGGCTATAAAATACTCAGTGAAACTGGTATAGTAAAAAGACTTTGATCCTCAACAGGAAAATGTTGTACTAATTTCATCATTGGACGAGGCTGAAGAAGATAAGCTATTCTAAGAGCTTATATAATTACTGCAAGATGGAGAGGAACAATTTAAGGACGACACACCTTCCTTCTACTTCTGATGACTATTGAAATTTAAGAACCCGGGCTTTCAAAACAACCACGAAGAAAATGAACATGTATATTATACATTAATGTACGTTTCTTTATTTGTTTCAAGGCTAAATGAATCTCCCTATAATTTATATATAAAGTTAAATTTCTACAATTTACTTTTGTAATTATTTCCTATTGTACTTCAAACAAGTTTGCCTATTTATGAAGTTCATTTAAAATTAAGATTGTATATTGTTATTATTATCAATACTAATATAGCAGTAAGTAATGTTTATTACAACATTATGTAATATATCTAAATATCATTAATGTTTTATAATTTAATAAATGGTAGAATTAAAATATTTATGTTTCAATGCATTGAGTTTTTGCTTATTAGCACCCTAATATTTATTCATATCAAAAATATGCAAATATTTTTAATTTAATTTATTTTTTTTTGTATGTGCTTGAGTGTGTATTATGTGTTGCAGTGATAGAATGCTATACATTCGCAGTTATTGGAGTCTGATGATGACTACTGTTGTTAGGCCAGAATTGTCAGTGCTTGGCCGGGGGAGGGGGGGGGGGAGGAGTTAGTAAAAAAGGGAAGGGAAAAATTAAAAAGGAGCAGATTTGTTATCTGTCGTCTTTAGTGAAAAAAAAGAAATGATCGCCAATTTATCTGGCGAACATATTTAATTCCTTTAAAAAATCACGATTATTTTAACAATGTATATGTTAAGACAACAATCAAGAATATAAAACAGTATTTCTTACAATATATACGTATTGTAAAAAAATACATCTGGCGTGTGTATTTCCGCATTACGTTTTTGATCACCAAATCCAAAAATCCCAAGGACGACAGTTATCAGAGCTATACCATTAAAAGTTGTTAAGCATTCTGTAAATAAAGCTTCTAATTCTAATAATTACTATACATTATTTATAAGGAGTAATGCGCTTTTTTTTACGAAGTTGAGAAAACTGTTTATTTTCAAGAAGCTGTTACGCGCTTGCTATTAGTACTACAAAAAAGGTGTAATGAAAGAAATTGTAGGAAATTTAATCCTCTTTAAACATTACAATAGAAAAATTTCGCTAAATTCAGCCATTTCTGAGATATTTCGAAAAAAGCCAAAAAACAAGTAAATTTTTGAGGTTTTTCAGCCGACAAAAATTCCCCCAGGGTCGACCATGTTGGATAACTCGTTTTTTGCATATTAGTACTAATATATACAAATTAAAAAAAACAAAATCTTCTACCCCCCACCTTTTGCAAGGTACAATGTATTTATTGACTGGACTATTACTGCTTTGATGACTTTTTCAGTCCGTCCAGCAAGATTTTCCATTAAAAGTGCAAATTTATATAAATTGGATTTTTTTTTTTTTTTTTTTTTTTTTTTTTTTTTAATCCAGATCAAATAGGTAGATGACGCAGACAATGCTAGAAGGTCTGCTAGTATAAATATATGGTAAAAAAAAAACAACTTTCTTGTATATGGAAAAGTGGATTGCTTCAAATAAACAGGCAAGTTCTCGTCAATAAATGCACATTATTTGACTCATTCTCGAAACAATCTAACGACTGTTACTTCTGAGATTAATAATATTACTAAACAATCTAACAACATATTAAACAAAAGTCATGAAAACAGAGTTATATGCACTGCAGAGAATGAATATCGTTTGTTCAGGAACAACAATGAATAGCTCTTTTTATGTTATGGGGAAGATTAGGGGGCATGTTATAGATCACAAAACTAAATTCTAAACTGGTATACACTCAATATGTAAACTTTAAAACTTCTTCACACACCATAAAAATGAAGACAACACAACTGGTTTCAAAAGGACGTGGCCTTTCTTCATCAGGCGCAAAAAACACGTGCTACTGCCTTGGAGGCAAAAGCAAGACTGAAAACAGGGTGAAATCCAGAGGGGGAGGAGCAACACAACTAACCAATAGGAAGCATCCAGCAAGACCAATCAGAGAGGAATACAACCAAAAAAAAAAAAAAAAAGAGAGAGAGAGAAGGAATAATTTTTATTTTATTGTATATATTTTTTTATTTATTAATTAATTTTTAATTGTTTATTTATTTTGTTTCATTTTTATTTATATGTTAAATTTTAATATTGTTATTATTAATTTCTTAATGAAATTATTTAATTGAACTAAACAAATTTTTACAAGCTGTAGGCAGCAAAGTGGAATCAGATTTTTCATTGACAATTTTATCATGATTAAGGTAAATAGTTAAATTTTCCAAAAAATCCAGTTCAGCAATGCATTTGGCATAAAAGATTATTTTTGCATGCTGAAAATTAAAACTATGCTCAAATTCCCAACTATGCTTCACGTTAGAAGATTTAGACATTTCTTTTTTAACTTTTCTTTGACCAATGTAAGATAAATCGCAATTATTACAAGGGACATTATAAATACCTCACTTTTGAAGCTTGGGAACAGGGGATTTAGTTGAAGGGAATTTAAATTTATTGACAGGTTTAAAAATAACATGAAAATTAAAACGCTTCAAAACTTTGGCTAATTTAAAGCATAAGTGGGGATAAAAAGGCAAGACGACGGGGTTATCGGTTTTAACTTTATATTCACTGGAAAGAGTGGATAAGCCGGTCTACTGAATTTTTTAAAAGCTTTATCAATAATAGAGGGCAACCTCTTTTGATAGCAACAGACTTTAAATGATTTAAGAGAAGAAGTATTAGAACAAATTCAATGGCACAATACACATATGATGTAAAAGTTGCCAATTTTCTGTTTAGCCGGATGATTAGAGAGAGCATGGGGAGGGTTAGAAACAGAGAAAGGTTTCCTGTACACAGAGGTTTTAAAAGAGGAATCGCACCTAGTAGCTAAAACATCAAGAAAGGAAAGTTGATTAAAATTTTCTAACTCGAAGGTAAACTGAATATGGGGATCAACAGAATTCACAATTTGAAGAATTCTCTCTTTTATCATCCAGCTAAGCAAAAGATTGGCACCTTTTACACATATGTAATGTGTGTCATGCCCTTTAAATTTGTTCTGATACTTCTTCTCTTAAAGAAGAACTTAATTATTTAAAGTCTATTGCTATCAAAAGAGGTTTTAGTCCCTCTATTATTGATAAAGCTTTTAAAAAATTCAGTAGACTCTTTCCAGTGAGAATAAAATTAAACCTGATAACCTTGTTGTCTTGCCTTTTTTCCCTCCCTTATGTTTTAAACTAGCCAAAGTTTTGAAGCATTTTAATTTTCATGTTATTTTTAAACCTGTCAAATTTCAATTCCCCTCAACTAAATCCCCTGTTCCCGAACTTCAAAAATGGCATATTTATAATGTCCCTTGTAATAATTGCGATTTATCTTACATTGGTCAAACAAAAAGTAATCTTGAATGCCGTTTACAAGAACATTCTTTTTATATTGTTAAACAAGAAATATTTAAATCTTCTATCGTGAAGCATAGTTGGGAATTTGATCATAGTTTTCATTTTCAGCCTGCCAAAATTATCTTTTATGCCAAATGTGTTACCAAACTGGATTTTTGGAAAATTTAGCTATTTAGCTTAATCATGATAAAATTGTCAATGAAAAATCTGATTCCACTTTGCTGTCTACAGCTTGAAAAATTTGTTAAGTTCAATTAAATAATTTCCATAAGAAATTAATAATAACAATATTAAAATTAAACATACAAATAAAAATGAAACAAAATCGATAAATAATTAATTAAAAATTAATAAACTAATTAATAAATAAATAATAAATATATATAATAAAATAAAAATTGTTCTTTCTCTTCCCCCCCCCCTCTTTTTACTTTCCGAACACTATAGTGAGGAAAGTATTGTAATCATGTCAAAAATCCGAATTGCAGATTTTGATGTTTCTATACGTTTCGAGGTCCAATGAGTCCGTTTTCACTATTTTTGCGATGATATATGTATGTGTGTGTGTATGTATGTGTGTATGTCTGTGAGTGAACACACTAGCGTCTAAACGCTTTGTTCGAATAACCTGAAATTTGGTACGTATATTGTAAGTCACCATAGTACGAACCCTATAGATTTTGGTGAATCTAGCACTTATAGTTTTTTTACAGGGACACAAAGAAGAATTCTTTATCATTATGCCTATGGGGCCAAATTTTTAAAAGTGTGATAGCATCTAAACGCCTTATTCAATTGAGCAAAAAATTTATACACATATTATAGGTCATAAATACTCAATCTGTATAGATTTTGGAGAATCTATCACTTATAGTTTTTTTACAGGGACACAAAGAATAATTCTTTATCATTATGCCTATGGGGCCAAATTTTTAAAAGTGTGATAGCATCTAAACGCCTTATTAATCTGAGTAAAAAATTTGTACACGTATTATAGGTCACAGTTGCACCAACTGTATAGATTTTGGTGAATCTAGCACTTACAGTTTTTTTACAGGGACACAAAGAAAAATTCTTTATCATTATGGCCATGGGACCAAATTTTTAAAAGTACGATAGCATCTAAACACCTTATTCAATTGAGCTGAAAATTTATATGAGTATTATAAATCACTGTTGCACTAACTATAAGCATTTTGGTGAATCTAGCATTTATAGGTTTTTACAGGGACACAGCGAAAAATTCTTTGTCATTATGATCTATGGGCTCAAAGTTCAGTAGCGTTAAATAAAACATCGTGTAATATATGGAGAAAAATACTCAAACACTCTATTATGGTTTTCTCTTTTTTGTTTGTTTAACAACTCCTCTTTCTTTACTTTATCTACAAAACTGTTAATTACTCAATGTTCGGAAAGTCGAGTGGAGTCACTCCAGATTTTTATTTTTTTTTTTTTGTGTGTGTGTGTGTTCATTTTTTTTTTTTTTTGGTTGTATTTCTTTTTGATTGGTCTTGCTGGATGCTTCCTATTGGTTCGTTGTGTTGCTCCCCCTCCCTCTGGTCTTCGTCCTGCTTTCAGTCTTGCTTTAGCCTCCAAGGTAGTAGCATATTTTTTTGCACATGATGAAGAAAGGCCACATTTTTTCAAAACAGGTTGTGCTGTCTTCAATTTTATGGTGCGTGAAGAAGTTTTAAAGTTTACATATGTTACAGATCACTCTGGAAATATGTAGCTAACACTGTACAAAATTGAAACAGGGCTTCTATATTTCTTAGATCTGAAGCTACTTTTGGCTAAATTTGTTTGCTAAAGTGTCCAAATTCGACTTTTACAGAAGCTAACTTTTTTTTTTAACCTTTACAAGCTATAACTGATCTAAAACTAGTATGTTGTGGCCACCACAAGACTTTCTTCTATATTTTCTTATACAAATTCACGCAGTAACAATATTTAAAAAAATATATATATATGATTTTTTTCCAAAGTTTTTTTTCGTTAAAAGTAAAAAAAAATCGATAACTTTGTTTTAAATTATCACATATTTATAGTTCAACCATTCGTTTTAAAGGAATTGACGAGACCTTTCGAAAGATACCGATCTTGAAAATTTACCCCCCTCCCCGGGGGGTACTTCCCCCTGGGGGGGGGGGGGGAAGCAATGCCCCATATTTTTTTCCTAATTAACTACTACTATTATCAATAATTCATATTAATTTCACAATCACAGGTTAAGAATAACTCTCATTATGTACATTTATACGAAATTTTGTACTATTGTCCATGTTAAAAATTTAGAAAAAATACGATCACAGCGCCACCTGTTGAGCGATTAATCCCCAAATCTAATCAGCCACAGTTTATGTCAGGGGCCAACTAAATACCAAGTCTGGTTAAATTTCGTCTTAAAAAAAAAAAAAAAAAAAAAAAAAAAAAAAAATTTTTTTTTTGTAAGTTTTTTTTTTTTTTTTGTTAAAAGTAAAAAAAATCGATAACTTTGTTTTAAATTATCACAGATTTATAGTTCAACCATTCGTTATAAAGGTATTGACGAGACCTTTCGTAAGATACCCATCTTGAAAATTTACTCCCCTCGAGGGGTGACTTCCCCCCCAGGGGGGGTAGCGGGGCTCCTACGCATACAAAAAATTTTTCCCAGTTGACTATCTCTATTATAAATAATTCTTGTAAATTTCATAATGATTACTAAAATATAATTCTCTTTATGCACATTTATACAAAATTTTGTCCTATATCACCATGTTAAAAATTTAGAAAATCCGGGATGGCAACGCAACCTGTAAGACAATTTTTACCAAAAGTTGATAGGCACTAATTTATGTCAAGGTGCAACTACACACCAATTTGTATGAAATTCTGTATAGTAGTTCCTGAGATACAGTTGCCACAAAATTTTGTCACACACACACACACACACACACACAGACAGACAGACATTTTCTAAAAATGGTCAAATCGTGTTCTACAGCTCTCAAAACGTGTAAATCCATCAAAAACCCGAGGTCGAAAATTTTTACGAATCCAATACTTTCTCTATATTACATATAGAAGAAAGTAAAAAAATTTAAATATTTTCGCAAAATTTTCATTTGAGGGGGGCAAGGGGGGGGAAAATTTACTCCCCTCGAGGGGTGACTTCCCCCCCAGGGGGGGTAGCGGGGCTCCTACGCATACAAAAAAATTTTCCCAGTTGACTATCTCTATTATAAATAATTCTTGTAAATTTCATAATGATTACTAAAATATAATTCTCTTTATGCACATTTATACAAAATTTTGTCCTATATCACCATGTTAAAAATTTAGAAAAAGCGGGATGGCAACGCAACCTGTAAGACAATTTTTACCAAAAGTTGATAGGCACTAATTTATGTCAAGGTGCAACTACACACCAATTTGTATGAAATTCTGTATAGTAGTTCCTGAGATACAGTTGCCACAAAATTTTGTCACACACACACAGACAGACAGACAGACATTTTCTAAAAATGGTCAAATCGTGTTCTACAGCTCTCAAAACGTGTAAATCCATCAAAAACCCGAGGTCGAAAATTTTTACGAATCCAATACTTTCTCTATATTACATATAGAAGAAAGTAAAAAAATTTAAATATTGTCGCAAAATTTTCATTTGAGGGGGGGGGGGGGGTTAAGCCTGAATTTTCTCTTTTGGATATCCGGCATGAAGCTGGATATCCGTATCTGGAGTGCTGATATCTGGTATCCCGTTGGATATTTAAAATTCAGCTGGATACTGGATAGTTACTGGATATTTGTTTCATTCCTAGTTACATTCATTAACTATCCACAAATGTCAAACATAGCCAAACTGAACTGACTACAAAAATATTTTTGCCAAGTCAAAAAACTTGTTTCAAAAGTTACCTATTATTTGGAAAAAGTAAAAAAATGGTCCCAATTTCGCCCCTCCTAAAAAATCCAATGAAACGAGACTTTACTTATGAATCAAAATTTATTTTAGAATGAATAAGGATACAAAGAACTGTAATAATCAATTGAAGAATAACTGAAAGAAATATTAGGCATTTAAACGTTAGAAATATACATATGTTGTTGAATCCCCTCTTTTGATGATCAAGGATATGATCACTGGCACTTTCCTGATGTCATTAGGGTGGATGTCAGCAGCAGTTTGCTGAACATGGCTATTTGATGATGGTTGACCAGTTACCATGTATGGGGGATGGGAAATGGGGACGAAATTGGGACCATGTTACTTCCCAACATGGTGAAGCTTCAGTTCTCATAAAATAAACTGAACATCCGAAGATGTAAAAAAGTTACATGAATGAGAGTTATTGAATAATTCTACCCCTTTATAGGTTCTAGAATTCAGTCAAGCAAGTTTAAAATGAATATTTACATTTATGTTATGGATGGAGAAAGATTGGGAAATCACAAGGCTTGTGTGGAGCATGTGATTGCCAATTGTTAGTAGAGGGGTGGGGGGAGGGGATCACAAAAATTATGAGTAAGAGATATTAAACAATTCTATTTATGTATAGATTCTAGAAACTTAATAAAGTAAGTTTAAAAGAAATATTTATATTTATGCTGCGGATGGAGAAAGATTGGAAATCATAAAGCCTCTGTAAGCCATGTAATCATAGACCATTAGGGGGAGGGAAAGGGGAGGGGCTAAAAAATTATATGAGTGAGCGATATTAAACAATTCTACTTCTTTATAGGTTGTAGAATACAATAAAACAAGTTTAAAATAAACAATGATATTTATGCCTTGGATGGAAAAAGACTGGAAATCACAAGGCTTTGATCACCAATCATCACTTGATTTTTAAAATTTTTTAATGATCACAAAAAGTGGCAGTCAATGCATAATTTTTTAATCATAATCTTTTTTTTAATTTAGTCATCATATGGCCGGTGGCGACCACTAATTTTGCCCTTTACTATATAGTATATAATGAAGTTTTAAATAATATTAGTAATTTTTTTCTTTATTTATTGTAGAATATTGTGAGTTCTCAATACACACCAGAACACTTATCATTACCATCATGGCAAAAACTTCAAACTACAGTTTCTTCATGTTCAAATCTGCGTTCTACTGCCAAATATTATAGCATACAAAGAGTATTATCAGAGGTTTGAGCTTTATATGTAATTTATAGGTTTTTTGTTTTCTTTATTAATTGAATATTACAATTTCAAAATTTAGTTATAATTTAGAATATCCCAAAAAGTATTGGCTTTTTAAAATTTGTTGAAAATAGTTAAACAGTAGTTTATTTATTTTGTGTCTGTTCTGACTTTTAACATACTGTATAATTTTCATTAAATTTTCACCTTTGTGTATTTCTCAAACTATATTTTTCAGAAAAATACTCTAAAAGATTAAACTTTTGTATGATAATTTTTACTAAGAATATGATAATTTAAAAAATATATATAATCTAATTTCTGTAAGCCTGTACAATCTATGTTTTATACACTAGTGTTTATTTGGTAAAATCAATTCTATGCTTCATATTAGTTTATAGTTTGAGTAATTACACTCTCATATATTCGTTGCAATATGTTTTAATCAAGAACAAAAAAATAAGTTATTTTAAGGTAGAGGGGCAAAAAAAAAAAAAAAAAAAAAAAAACTTAATAGACGACCAAATCTAAAATAATAAACAGTAAAAGTCTTGATTTTATAGATAATTATATATAATAATATACTACTTTAGTATTATACTATCTTTGAAGACACTTTTTTCCCCTCCTATTGTGTTTTTAGATTTTATGTTATAATATTTTTTCTATCTTTTTTGTTTTACTGAAGTCAGATTTGAAGCCCCTTAAAATTTTTTAACCAGTAATATATTGAGTCATTAGTATCAGCAATAGAGCCGTAAAGTCCTATTGTTGTAGTTTGATTTATAATGTCAATTTTTAACTATTGTTTATAGCCTATATATATTATTTTCTTTTTTCAATAACCTTTAATTTGTTATATACCTGTGTGTAATAATAACTGGAGGGAGGGGATATTTACCAAGTTAAAAAATATTTTAAATGTTTATATTTTATTTAACCCTTCAGTGTTAGACATTTTTCAGTATATCTGTTTAATGATTCATAAAATTAGTACTATGCGCAGTATAAATATGAAAATTTGATACTGCATACTACAGATATTTATTAATCTAATTTTCTTGAAAAAAAGCAACATGCAATTCAAAATTAAGTCACACCAGCCTTTTATTTCGACTAAGCATGACGGAAAAAGCAGGGCTCATGATGGTTCACTAGCGCACCATTGACCCCAATTTTAATAAAAAAAAAGATGCAGTATTTTTTAAATCACGGGTCCTGAGGACCTATATTTTTATTTATTTATTTTTAAAGCTTATGTGACAAAATTATTTAAGAAAAAAAAAGTGGGAAAATGAATTTTTATGGCTGGAATATCACAACAAAAAAGATTGTTTTGCACAATTTGTCAAGAAGCTAATTTTAAAAAATGCTTTTACGGAAGGTTGTACTAAGTTGCGAAGAAGTGCACTTTTGTGAAACATAAGCATAGATGGAATAGATGAAGCATCACATCAACATTTTTTTATTATTATTATTATTAAATACAAAGCTTCAAAATGAAAAAAAGAATCATGAAAAACTTTGTGTCTATGAAAAGTATTAGCAGTTACATGTTCAAAAACAAAAATGTTATTCATTTATTCATTTTATGAAGAAAAAAGTGTCTCCATTTCTCAAAAACTCGACCCGTATTTTTCATAATGATGGGTTCTTAGGACCCCACTTTTCAAAAAGTCAGCGCAAGTCTTGAAAAGACGGGCTTAATGCTTAAAGAGCTAATGTATGTTACTTTATTTATGAAAGTAAAGTTTTTTATTTAAAAATGTCATTTATTTTGTAAATTATCAATTTCTTATTTAAAAAATATACATGTCTGACAGTTAGTTTAAAAATATTTATATATTTATTACATTCATTAGTTTTTTTTTTTTTTTTTTTTTTTTTTGTGCCAAAAAATTGATTAAAAGGATGTTGTAAATTGCTTGATTATTGTGGTGTGTTATCGAATTAAGAAATACCATGTATGATATTGATATGCTTATAATTTTCATGCTAACTGTGGCATATCTTAATAAAAAAAGAAAAAATTGTAAATTTATTGAAAATTATTCAAGAATAATAGACAGAAATCTAACTGAATAATTTTCTTATTACTTAGGAGAGGCTTACTTGATTAAAACATAAAACATTTCGTAAATTTTCTTTTTCTATATTACTACTGTATTACTAAAATTCCTTAAAATACTTTATCTGCTTATGAAAGAGTAAAAACTTTCTTACAAATTTACATATATTCTGAATTTTCTGCTCTTATTTTTAAATTCATAATTTTTTTTTTAGATCTGTTCCATTTCACTCATTTGCAATTTTTTCTCATTTAGACAAATATTATGATAGGTTCTTACTTGTATAAGATATTATGATATGCAAAGCAACAAGGAAATTATGTTAAATATTGTTAGTCTAATTTATTTTACTTTTTCTTCCCTTTGCAAAAAATTATAATGATATTTATAATAGATGCATTTATTTTCAGTCATCAAAGAAAAAATTACCAAAACATATGGTGGTTCCAATTTTATGTGTACTGTTGAAGAAACTTACTACTAAGGGCTCTGCAGTAATATCAATATTTATGGATGATACTGGTATTTTTCTTTTACTTATGTATTGTTTATAATATTAATTGTATTTTTATTTGAAGTAGAGTTTCCACCAGAGAGTTTTAGGAGATTGTTGTGCCCTGCCTGCACTTTTCATTAAATAAATAGCACACTTTTTGTCCCCTCATCCAAAAAGACAGCACCTTTCTTACACCATATTAAAAAAAAAAAAATCTGCTCCCTTATTGTTCTTTTGCATTATTGAATTTTTTATTGAATGTATGTTTGCTTTCTTATCTATACACCAAACGTAATCATTTAATAAAAATTGTACTTTTTTTTTTTTTAAACTTCCTTATACAAAGTATTGGAATCCTGATTTGCGAAATGGATTTTATATCTTGGTTGGCTCAAAAACAAATCATCATAGAATGTTGCAAATTTATACGTGTGACTGACATGATGTCTAGTTATACACCTCTAAGTTTTGTTTTAACACAAGTTCTCGTTTTAGAGATATCATCGACTTTACACGATTTTTCGTGTAATGTGTATTATGTATCTCGCATAACTCAAAAACGGTTGGACGTAGAACATTGTAAATTGGTATATAGGTTTGTTATAACATCTAGTTGTGCACCTCCCATTTTGGTTTTTCTGTCACTATCCGTTTTGGAGATATTTATGAAAATTATATTCATAATGGCAAATATACAAATGTTTTGGCCATTATATATGACCTAGCGTCATACAGATTTCAAAAGAAGCTAATGATAGAGACTGTAATGATATTATTATGAAAGTTGTCGACACTTTTGTGTGTAGAAAGTAATTTGTAAAGACATAAGCAGGTTCTAGTCGACAAATGCATTTTATTTAATGAATATTTAACCCATAAATAGAGCCCGTAATGATATTTTTATGAAAGTTGTCCACATTTTTGCGTGTAGAAAGTAATTCTTAAAGACATAAACAGGTTCTAGTCAATGAATGCACTTTAATGAATATTCAGCGCATAGACAGAGCACGTAATGATACTGTTATGAAAGTTGCCAACATTTTTGAGCGTACAAAGTAATTCTTAATATATAATGAATCTTTACGGAAAATTTCAGAATTCTGTTCTTATTGAAGTTAGAGCTTCCAAACTTTGGCAACCATAAACTACAAATTTTCGCTAAATTCATTGCAAAATCGCCAAAATTGATGCCAAAACCGAAATTAGCATTGGCTACAAACTTAGCGAGAATAGCGATCAAATTTGGCAGCAACTATTGTTTCAGGGTAGCCAGAATTAGTAAATACTTTCTCAGTTTTAACTGAATTAATTGTTTCGGTAAAATGTATAATTTTTCACCTCTAATTTTTGGCAAAGAGAACAAAAGTAGGCTATCTACACTCGAAGGATTTTCATTAAACTAACAAGGGAAGTATGAATTAGTAAAATTCCTATTGAACCCAAACTAAGCTTAAATTAAAGAGCATGGTCTAAAACATAGGACAGCGTGTAAATTTGCTGCAACAACCCCCCCATGGAGCAAGAAAACGACCTTAAAAGATTTAGCTGTTTCCATCAAAAACAACGAAAGAAAATCATTAACAAGACGGCGTGGCATAGTGGTCAGAGCATTGCGCTTGAGTGACGAAGGTCCTGAGATCAAATCCCGGTGACTGCTCGCAGTTTTTTTAATTTTTTTTTTTAATATAAATATAAATGAAGTACAATATAAAAATATATGAACAATTTCAAGTAGGAGAACATGTATTAAATTCAATTAAAAATATATAATGATATATTTTTAATTATTAAAATATTTTATTTCAACTACATTTTTATTTTTATTTATTTATTTATTTATTATTATTATTATTATTTTTTATAATTTAAATAAATGAATGATTTAAGGAAAAATACTTTTCTTCATTGCACTTTTTCCCCCTTATTTCCCCTCCCCTTTTTTTTCCTTTTTTTTTATTTATTTATTTATTTTTTATTAATATTTCACACAAAACCCTCTAGTAGGAAATACTTATCGTCTGCTTTTAATTTTGTTATTATTTATACATAAAAATAAATATTCTGTTAAATTATTAAAACATTTTATTTCAAGTAAAATATGTTTTTCAAATGAATAGTGCAACGGAAAATACTATTTATATTGCATTTTTTTCGTCTGCTTTTAACTGCGCTATTATTCATACGTAAAAAAAAAACTTTTACTTATTGTTATATTTCTGTTGGTCCTTGCATATGTTTACAGCTTGGTTTACATACATTTCCAAAATTTAAAAATCTATTTATATATGCATTTTGTAAAGCTGGTTATCTCGAAGAAAAACCGAATAATTTTCAAAATGTTCGCTTCAACGTTGAACAAGATCGTAATGAAATTTATCGTGATAAATATTCTTTTATACGTTGGTCTCATCGTGAAAAGTACTTATGATTTGATCATTTTACTTCTAATCACAGTCATTATTAACTTGAAAATAAATTCGTAAATTTCAATGTGAATTTTTCTTCACAAAGAGGTAATTTTATCCTATATATTTCTTAATAGCACTTTTATATAGAGTATATTTATGTATTTATTAATTAAGTTTAATTCTTATTTTCTCAAAAGTTATTCATTTATTTTAACGTTTTGTTTGTATTTCATTTATATTTATTAAAAAAAAAAAAAAAAGCTGTGAGCTGTCACCGGGATTTGATCTCAGGACCTTCGTCACTCAAGCTCAAGGTTCTGACCACTACGCCACTCCGTCTTGTTGATGGTTCTCTCTCGTTGGTTTTCATGGAAACAGCTAAAAAGTTTAGGGTCGTTTTCTCGCTCCATGGGGGGTTGTTGCAGCAAATTTACACGCTACCGTATGTTTTAGACCATGCTCTTTAATTTAAGCTTGGTTTGGGTTCAATAGGAATTTTACTCATTCATACTTCCCTTGTAAGTTATATATTTGCCAATGTGAGATTTTGTAATAAGCCATTCCTGAAAAAACTAGTATATATGTTTGGCGGTATATATAAACCTATTATCATGACTTTTGTGGTTAAAGTAGCAGTTTTTCAGCTTTTTTTTCTTTTTCGTGTTTATTTACAAATTAGTTACCTCACACAAAAATCTCAATGTTTTAATAACAATGTGTATATTCCAGTGAGTGTATAAAAAAATCATGTGTCAGATTTTTTTTTTTTTTTTAAATGCCTTTAAAAAAGAAAAAAAAAAAGTGCTTTTTTGAAAACATAGTGCTTTTTTATAGGGCTGAAGCAGGCATTTCAGCCTTTAGCATCCTGTCCTTTTTTAGGTCTAAATGAATCCTGATGTATCCTTCTATTTTAAATTCCTTACAAGCAAGTATTATTTTGCTCATGTCTTATTATAATGAAAAAGCTATCTTATTGCTATATTAAGTATCAAATTAATCATATCATTATGGGAATTTTAGCATGTACTTACTAAACAGTTACTAAAAATGGTATTAGAATTGTTTATTATGACCAATTATCTTTTAGAGGGATGCAGATGGAAGGAAATATTTCTTTTTATGTGAAATCTTTCTATGGGATTCTAACTCATGTTAGGCCCTACCTGGAGCTTAGAGGTTCTGCTCTCAAAGCTAGAAAGCAGCATGTGCCAGGTTTAATCCTAGGTCATGCTCATTGGCTGGCTGTTTAGAGTTTTCCATGGTTTTATCCAGAGCTTATGTAAATGCAAGCTAGGGCCCCTTAGAAAGACCCCCTCCCCCACAGAAGGCATTTTGATTCTATACAGGCCTAGAAACCTTGCATAGTGATTTAGCTGTAATCCAAACAACCACAATCAAATTCATATTTACATAAATTTAAGAGAAAACAACCTACAGAATAATAAAACAACTGAAGAATAATGATATGTTAAAGATAATTTACATCCACACGAATAAAACTGTTGTGTATAATCATCAACATTCATTTATACATTAGTAACAAGCAAAAGTAAAGAAAACTAATATTAAATATTTATTGTATGCCTACTTATTACTGAATCTTAAAATGGGTGTCTGGAATTTAAATGTTAAATGCATCCTAAAAAATCTAAAAAGTGTTTATTTTATTTTTATTTTTTTTTCCCCCATTAACAGAATTTTACCTCAGGGAAACTCTAGTAAGAAATAATTATGAAATTTAATGTTAGTTTAAATATTTTGTAGGTGAAATCAATGGAAAAATAGATGCTGAAGTTCTTTCAAAATATAAGGAATTATTGGTTGAAGGTACTGCTTTGATACTGAAAAAAGTAAGTTATATTAAGATTCATATATTTTACATGATGTTTTATGTAATTCAAGGCTGAGATTTTTTTTAAATTTTGTATGGAAATTTCAGACTTTTCTTAAATTTTTAATACTTTTTTTGTTTATTTATGTTTTTATTTGTCTTTTCTCTGTTTATTATTGTTATAATATTTTCTTTTAAATTATGCCTTTTTTTTAAAGAGAAATGTGTGTTTCGGTTAAAAAAAAAATATCTTAAGCTATTCAGTTATTAAGCCTTAAATATGTTTTTCCCGAACATGTAGTTAAAAGAAAAAAAATTCTGTTTACTGTTTTTCATGTTAGAATGAGACAATAAACTCATTAATATAGTTATTTATTTATTTGCAGAACGTTTCGTTTTGGAAACTTAAATAAAATAATTTATTTGCTAAATATTTCTGAAACCCCACCAGTGATTGAGAGATTCTGCTCTCAAAGCTAGTTGACAGAAGGTACTGGGTTCGATTTCAGTTTGTACTCATCAACCTAGCCGATCAAAGTTTTCTATGGCTTTCTCCAAAACTAGCATTAATATGGGCTAGGACTTAATAAAGAAGCATCACAAAACTGGCGTTGTAAAAATTATTACTTACAAACTTTGAATAAACACCATAAAATGCAATAAACTCGCAACAATTGTTTCGGGTCGAAAAAACACACGACCCTTCATCAGGCGAACAAAGTAAGCACGAGTGCTGCAGTCAAAGCGTTGCCGCTTTGACTGCAGCACTCGTGCTTACTTTGTTCGCCTGATGAAGGGTCGTGTGTTTTTTCGACCCGAAACAATTGTTGCGAGTTTATTGCATTTTATGGTGTTTATTCAAAGTTTGTAAGTAATAATGGGCTAGGACTGCTTAAGAAGATCCACACAGAAGGCATCCCACCCATACCTGAGTCCTTTATGTAGATAATTGCCATTAACCCAAACACCAAATATTACTAAATCACAAAATTACCTTGCCAGAGATCCCTGAAAATGTTTACCTTTCAAAATCTTGCTATTCAAACCTCTTCCTTATAGTTTATCTTAAGGTTTATTTTAACATTTTTTTTTTTTTTTTTTTTTTTTGTTTCTTACCATCAATTTCATTTTTATTTATTTGTTTTATTCTGCTTATTGATAGCTACAGTAATCACTAATTGGTTAAATGATATGGAAATTATGGTGAGTGTTTTAATTGGTTGAAAATACTGTAATGTTTAAATTTTAATTATTAAATTACTCATTTTAATGATTAAAAAAAAATTATTAGGGAAAAAAAAAAAAGCAGAAGGCTTGTTGCATTTACTTTGTATTACTATGCAAACTTTCTTTTTCCATTAAAATTTCAGTTTCTTCTTTTTTGAGTTGTCAACTATTCTTAAAATTCTAATCATACTATTAAACACATTAATAAATCAATAAATTTCATTGCTGCTTCGTAATTTCATTATTATTCATCTTCCTTGAAATTTTGCTTTTTTAAATCCATATGACTTCTCTTCTGGTCTTGGCAGGCTGGGGGAGTGTTGCCGGCGTGAAACTAGTTTAACCCCACAGGTATGTCACAAGTCTTGCCGCCTGCCTCCTTCCTTTCTTTATTATTTTTTCATAAATTTTGATAAAATATGTTTTTAAGTTAAGATTTGTTGTGTTAGTTTATTGTTTTGTTTGTTTTGCAGGCTGTTAGTGTTAATTAATAAATCTGGTTTCTTTAAATATGTGTATTTCATCCCCTGATGAATTTTTTTTCATTTTTCTGAACATCTGCTACAAAGAGAAATTTTTAATCTTATTGGTCATTGGTGTTTCAGTGATCTTGTATCTGTTGCTTGGCTTCTACTACGCTTAATAAAGCATTGTATATATATTAAATCTATGCGAAATTTGGTCTGATTGCAATGTCTAAATATTCAGGGATGAGATTTTTCAGCCTTTCAGCTTTTTCGTAGATTTAGATCTTGAGCTTTTGGGTTTCTGATGTGTATTTGTTACATCAGCAGGTCAAATAAAACTTGATTGAATACTAAACCATAGTAACTTGTTCTTTTTTTTTTAATTTGAAGATTAAAAAAGACATTTATTATTATAATATAATAGATTTTGTCAGCAAAGTTCTACTATTTCATTTTAATGTCTTGCCTTTGTATACAGTTTTTTGTTTTTGGTAATATCATCATAGAATATTGATATGCTGAAAATAAACAAATAAATATTGCTTGTTTTATAATATTAGATATATAAAGGAAAGTAAAAAGTTAAATTTAATAATTATTCTTACTTAAATTATTTATTTTAATTAAAAAATTAACCTTTTTCCAGTTAAAAAAAAAAAAAAAAAAAAAAAAAAAAGCTAGTTCTGTTAAAAGTTTGAGTGTATTACCTAATGAACACAAATCAAAAGAGTTACCTTAATCCATGCTTCCCTGTTCAGAAATTGTTTTCTGTTCCTTTTATTATTCTCTTCCAAATTACCAGTCTTTTGATCAATTGAAGGTATCATAATATTAAAATTTTAATTATTGAATTGCCCATTTTAATAATTTTTCCAGGCATATACACAAAATAATTTCTTATATTCTATTTCTAATGAACCTCTGTGCTGAATTTGGTATAATTCCTTTGTGGAGATATTGATGTCTTGAAAATATACAAAGATTACTCATTTAATATTATCATAAATTATAATTTTGTAAGTTGAATGTTATACATTTTGTTTAAAAATGTTGTTACTCTGAGGTAAAATCTGAGAATTCTGTTAATTTAAAATACCCAATATGTAATCTGAAAATTGGGTTATTTTCTTCATAATAATAATTATAATTAAAATCATTAAATATTAGTAATTTAATAATTAAAATATCATAATATTTTAATTATAAATTGAGTTATCATAATAACTCAGTGAATCAATTTATAAGCTAATAGATTAACTGTATACAGGACTTAGCAAATTTTTAGAGCAATATTTTTGGGCATGTTTCAAGATGATTCTTCAAGTACTTTTTGAGATATTTGATAAAATATCTGAAATTGAAAATGCCCTGTCTTTTATGAAAAGGTAATATATATTTATATTCAACATGTCAGGATAATTTTGGTGAAGTTTCACTGTTCTGGATCATTAAATGGGTGTCACATTATCATTTTTTCACAAAAATATAAATGAAGTTATCAAAAAATACTAAGCTCAAATTTTGAATTAAATGTAATTTGTTATTTGTCATTAAACATTTTCTTTACTTTGTAATGAAATATATCTTGATATTATCAATATATACTCTTAATAGTATTAAAATACAGTAGAACTTGGATAATTCGAATTTGAAGGGACCAGAGAAAAATTCGAATTACAGTATACTATTTGTCAAAAAGAAGATATAAATAAAAAATAAATAAATTCTGCGATCAAAGATTTAACACTTAAACTTTATATTCTAAGAATACTGCTACATTCCCCCCCCCCCCCCCCATTAAATCAATATTTTTCTACGAGCTTAATTATTCAACACTTTTTAAAAAGTAGTCAAATATTTTTGATTGCTTCTTTAAGTATAATCTTTGTGTCTTAACATATATGACTTCAACCTATCAATTGATGCAAAAATAGAATTTTCTACATCAGACATGACTTTCAATTAAAAAAACCCTCGAAGACTATGTACATGGACCATATCTTCTGATGTACTAGGTAGGAAATACTCTTGTATTTCCTTATACTTCTTTTGAAAGACTGTTAAAAAATAATAATGCACTTTAGCTGAGAAAAATCTCGGGAAAAAATTTTACTGTAATATTTTAAAGGTAATATTTTAAAGGTTGTATGAAAAATTCAAATTATCCAAAATAGAATTCGAATTATCCATGATTTTTTAACATTATTTTAATACAAAATTCAAGGGACCAAGTAAAAAATTCAAATTATCTAGAATTTCGAATTAAACAAGTTCGAATTATTCAGGCTTCACTGTAATAGGTTTTATTTTATTTTAATAAATAATGGTAGCTTTATAAATAGAAACTTTAGACCTTTCTTTTTTGCTTGAAAAACTCACAAGTCATATTTGGAGATTATTCATCTTCATAGTGTATTGGGTGCTGCCCATTTACATAATGTTTTGTTTTACTTGAAACTATCTGCATCTATGGATCCTCACAATATTAAAAAGCTTGTGAAATATTTTTCTCTCAATTTATTTTATAATTATGTTTATTTTTCAGGTCACATTTTTGTGTAATATGCTAATTCTAAAAGATCAGAATTTAGTTTCTTTATATCATCCTCAAGGTACTGAAAAGCATCCACAAACCTTAGAATCTGTTTTAGAAACTCCTGAACCTCTAAAACCAATGAATTGTGAATGTATGAAATCATCACATATGAAAAAAGATGCACTTAAAACTCCTCATTATGATACGTCTAAATGTGTGACTCATAGCCAAAACAGACTTAATTGTATTTCATATCAGAGTAAAGCAAATAATTTGGCATCAAAAAGTAATAATACTCCCAAAAGATATCAATCAGGCTTTGCTAAACCTATTCAGAATAGGACTAAGTGTATTACAAATCAAGATAATTTTACAAACAAAAATATTAATGAATCATCTGAGAGCCAGAGTATGAGAAGTGATAAATTCCTTGAGCAGCTATTGGATGAAGACAATTGTATGGGTAAGAGTTTTGTTCTGTTTTCCTCTTTCTTTTTTATTGATATAAATAAAGAAAAGTGTCTGTCTGTGTGTACTCTAGACTCTAGAGTTCAGTTCATTGATTTGCAGAACTACAAAACTTGGCAGAATGATAAGCTTAGATCATGCATTTGTGCACCTCATCGAGATATTTTTGATTTTAAAATTTTTCTATTGATTTTTCTGTTTTATGTTCTTAAATTTATTTAAACTGCATGTTTTTCTTTTTTTCATTTAAGTCATTTGCATTCATTAGCAGTAGTTACTATATCATTTATTTTTCATTTCTTTGTATTTAAGTCATGTGATTAAATATAGTTTATATATAATCATGATTTTGATATGGAAGTACTGCTTCGATTTTTTTTCAAAATCAGTATATTTCAAATGAGAAAAATAGTCACAGTTTGGTCGATATTTTTTTCTAAGTGAAAGGGATCATTAGGCTTTTTTAAGTTAAATAAAATGTGATATTTTATTTCAAATGCTGCCTTTTTAAACAGTTGTTTATGTAGGGACATAAATATTTCTATGAAAGGGAAATAGTTGTCATAGTGGTAGTGAGGGGGGGGGGGGCTATTTATCACAACATTTGGCCACTGTTTATAATTTGACAAGAATATGACAGATTTGAAAAGAAGTTCATTTGAAAATACTAACCACTAGAACTCGTAATAAAAGAGCAGATGAACCAGTGAACGTTTAAATTATTTATTTTAATTTTCTTTCTTTCTTTTCTTTTTGTAAAAAATCATGCATCGCTTTTAAATTATGAAACACTATCATATTTGTGAAAAGTAATAGACATTTCAAATGACACACTACTAAAATCTGTAAAATTTTATTGTTATTTATTTCTTTTTGTCTCTGTTTTAAGGAACTTTACTGTGTAGTATTAAATTAGGATTTGTTTATTCAATAACATTAAATTGTGCTTATACTGTATAACAGTATCTATTTTTTTTGCTATTTATAATAGTACTATTTTATGGATTTTGTCTTTTTCAGATGATTTTGATGAAATTTTAGGAAATTTAGATGAGAAGTCTTTCATGGAAGACTTTTAAATTGTAAATACTCTTGTGCATATTTCTAATTTGTATTATATGTATAATAAATAGCTGTTATATTTATCAAGCTGTTTATATAAATGTTCAACAAACAGGAATTTCAAAACTATGAAACTTTTTTATTTTTTTTGTAGTCCAGTGTATGCTTTAACAATAAGCATATAGATTTGCTAATGCAATGTTGTAAAACGTATTTAGTAATTTTTTTTTTTTTTTTTCTCCGGGGAGGGGATGGGATACAAAAGGAAAAAAAAAATAAATAAATTAATAAAGAGTAAAGAAAATTTACAATCTTATATTTTTATATATGTATATAATATTTTATACTGCTATATAAAATTTCATAAATAAAAATCAAAATAATATTGCATATTCTTTTTTTTTTTTCCCTCCAAATGCAATTTTGAATTTATTTTATAAAACAAAAATGTTTGTTTTGTATAAAAGAAGATACATAGATAATGTTGTCTAGAATCTAAAAATCTATTTTGTAGATTTGATATGCCTTTCATTTTACGATGCAAATGTTCTAATAAAATTATTTTTGCTAACTGACAGATGTAGATTTTTTAAATACTTTGTGTGAATCATATGAATTATTCAAAGCATAATAAAGAATTATTTTGAATTTAAAACAAGTCCTTTCCTGCTTATTTGGAAGGGTAGGTTGATTTCTTTTTTCTTATCAAGTAGCCGTCAGTTTGTTTCAAAATGGCGGATACAAATTATTAATGGACTTGGTAGAAATATTGATGTAGGCTATGCACATATGGAGTTTTAAGCAAATTGGTTCATAAATACCTTTTTATGTGAATTTAAAATTTTCAAGTGGCCGGCGCTTGGAAACAAAATGGTGGATTAAGTTGACAAACATATCAAATGCATTTGTGAGATAAGTCTACTGTACCCATATAGTTCGAATAAATTCAAAATCTCAAAAGTCATAGTGCTGAAAAATTAAGTGGCTGCCACTTGGATCAAAATGGCAGTGAAAAAGCTGCTCATCTAAGATATCGTTGCAATTTGAATTTTTTTTTTGTAGAAATTCTTTCAAAGAAGCTTAGCATTAAAAGCCTAATTTTCCCTTAAAAACGCATTAAAAATATCCACTAAGGCAGGTAATGGATTTGGTGCCAAATTTGGTGACTTTTCCCACATGGTGACTTTTTTGGCGAGAAAATACTTATTATCGATATACCAAAGATAGAAGCAAAAACGTGATTGGTTCACGAGTTACGTGAATTTTCTAGATTTTTGTTGTTTGAAGGATAAATCCATTTTTCAACTTTGATTTGAATTGATTAAGTATTTCAAAAGTTACCTTGATAACAAATTTTCAAGGGCCACTTGGAAACAATACAGTCACAGTGGAACAAGTTGCCCAGCAAACACATCCAAGATATAATGATTTAATACTTATTTAACGAAGTTAACAATACATATTTAAAATTATTGAAATTTGATATACCTTAAACATCACTTCGTGCTGGCAGAAAAGCTTTTTTCGGCAGGGGATCCCCTCCTTCGACGGTGCCGACTGCACTCCGTGTCTGGCGGTCTTTCAAATGTTGATCATCTCTTTTATGGATGTACAGGTGACGCCATATCTCGTTTATCTCCGCTGATTCGTGGTCATTTATTACGTCATGATTGTGCGCGATTTCAATGCTTTCTCTGAGATAAGCGTAGGTTTGATTATTGAAATTAGCTAATTTGGTGACATTTTCAAAATCTATTTTTACAATGTTTTCTAGTGATTATTGAAATTAGCTAATTTGGTGACATTTTCAAAATCTATTTTTATATTGTTTTCTAGGATACCCCAAAAAATTATTAAACCAATTATATAAAAAACGAATCAAACAGCTAAATAATATTTCCAATACCCAAAAAACCCTACTAAATACACTTTTTCTATACCATATAATCAAGGCACTTCAAACAAGATAAAAAACACCGTTAGCAAATTTAATTTAAACATACCAATCAAACCCAACCCCAATATCTTTCAACTAATAAGAAGTGATAAAGATTTAATCCCCCCCCCCCCCCACCGAAACTGCCGGTATTTATAAAATTCCCCTCAAAAATCAAGAAAACAAAGAGTATAATTACATAGGTGTTACTAATAGAAAAATAAAAACCCGGAAAAAAGAACATCAAAACAATATCAAATTCAACAGGAACACCACCGCGTTAGCCAAAAATTATCTAGAAAACAATGTAAAATAGATTTTGAAAATGTCACCAAATTAGCTAATTTCAATAATCAAACCTACGCTTATCTCAGAGAAAGCATTGAAATCGCACACAATCATGATGTAATAAATGACCACGAATCAGCGGAGATAAACAAGATATGGCGTCACCTGTACATCCATAAAAGAGATGATCAACATTTGAAAGACCGCCAGCCACAGAGTGCAGTCGGCACCGTCGAAGGAGGGAATCCCCTGCTGAAAAAAGCTTTTCTGCCAGCACGAAGTGATGTTTAAGGTATATCAAATTTCAATAATTTTAAACATCCAAGATATTTGAAGTCTAGGTTCACTATCCAACTGTGATTCAAATCGGTGCCGTGTTTCTAAAGTTATTATGTCAAATTTTCAAGTGGCAGTCAAAGTGGCTGCGACTTGAAAACAAAATGGCGAAACAGCTTGCCCAGCGAAATCATCCAATATATTTGTATGATAAGTTCATTGTCCAGTTCTAGTTTAAATTAAATCAGTATTTAAAAAATTATCGTCATAAGAAATTTTCATGTTGCACCACTTGGTAAAAAAAGCGGAGTGAGATGCCCAGCGAACTTATCTGAGATATTTGAATGATAAATCCACTGTCCAAATATGATGCAAATTGATTCAGTATTACTAAAGTAACAAATTTTCAAGTGGCCGCCACTTGGAAATAAAATTGCGGATCAAATCACCAAGTGAACTTATCTTAGATATTTAAACCATAAGTTCACTATCCAACTTTTATTTGAATTAGTTTAGTATTTTAAAAGTTATAGTGATGTCATATTTTCAAGTGGCAGTGTGATTTCGAGAGACTGCAACTTAGAAACGAGATGTCGGGACGAGTTGCCCAGTAAACACGTTCAAGACACGTGCCCAGTAGACACGTTCAATATGATAATATCACTGTCCAAATTTGGTTTGATTTGGAGTATTATTTCAGAAGTTATCGTGATTTTAAATTTTCAAGTGGGAGCCTGATTTCAAGTGGCCCGCTTAGCATAAGATATCCAGTACTTTCCAAAAAAATGGTAGTTAAAGTTCATTAATTAACTTGGTTGAGACCCTTATATGGTCTATGTATACATCAAAATTCAAACAAATTTGGAATACGCTTTTTACAATGTGAATTTGAAATTTTCAAGTGGTCTCCACTTGAAATCAAAATGGCAAAGCAACTTGAAAAAACTCATCTAAGATATTTATAAGATAAGATACTGTCCAAATTTGTTTCAATTTGGAGTATTATTTCAGAAGTTATGATTTTAAATTTTCAAGTGGCACCGCTTAACTTAAGATATCTGCCACTTTATTAAAAATGGCGGATATAGTTCATTAATAAACTTCATTGAGATCCATATGTGGTCTGTATTTACATCAAAATTCAAACAAATTCAGAATACGCTTTTTACAATTTAAATTTTCAAGTGATCTCCACTTGAAATCAAAATGGTGGAGCAACTTGGTTAACAAACTCATATGATATTTATAAAATAAGTTAAGACACTGTCCAAATTTGGTTCGATTTGGAGTATTATTTCGGAAGTTATAGTGATTTTAAATTTTCAAGTGGTAGTCTGATTTCAAGTGGCCCCGCTTAACTTAAGATATCTGCCACTTTATTAAAAATGGCGGATAAACTTCATTGAGACCTTTATGTAGCCTGCATTTACATCAAAATTCAAGCAAATCTTGCTTTAAATCTGCTTTTTACATTGTCGGTTTGAAATTTTCAAGTGGCTGCCACTTGAAAACATAAAGTCAGAGCAACTTGGTTAACGAACTCATCCAAGATGTCCAAATTTGGTTCGATTTGGAGTATTATTTTGGGAGTTATTGTGATGACAAAATTTTCATTATAGATAGATAAATATAAACAAAGTGATTGCAATAGGTCGATTTCTAAAGAAATCAACCTTTCTATATTATCATGTTTTTATTAACTTGAATGTTTGTTTGTCCGGTACAAATCTTACAATTGAATTTTAACTATCTTTCCTACTAGCTAGACATTTGAAACTTTCACAGCTCAGAACCTGGTGACAACACAATACTTCAAAGTCCGATTTTCGAATAGTTTTCTTATAATTAATTAAAATATAGAAATAATAACATCCTAATAGCGTTAAAATAGCCATTAAAATATTAGCTATAATTTAATTGTTACCAAAAAAAATTTATGAGTTCATTTTCTTTCGACATAAAAATAAATACATTTAATTAAACGTGAACATTAAAAAATTATGAAAAGTTAAATTATGCATCTCACAAAAATTGACGCCATTATCAGTTTAAAAATTTTATACACACTGATAGGAGCTCTATGATTCATCAGAAAATTTAAAGCATGGTATATAAAAAGTTTTTTTATCATATAATTATTTTACCATGTTTTTATTAACTCATTTTCTTGTTTGTTTGTTTGTCTAGTACAAATCTTGCAATCGATTTTTAACTAATTTCTCGACTAGCTAGACATTTGAAACTTTTAGAATAGCTCAGAACATGATGACAATGCAATACCTTGAAGCTCGATGTTTGAATTTTTGATTAGTCTTCTTTTGATTAATTAAAATATGAAAATAATAACTCCTAATTAAAAAATAATAGCTTTAAAATTAGCCATTTAAATATTAGATATAATTTAATAGTTGCCAAAAAAATTTACGAGTTAATTTTCTTTTGACATAAAAATAAATACATTTAATTAAACGTGAACATTAAAAAATTATAAAGTTAAATTATGCATCTCACAAAAATTGATGTCATTATAACTTTAACCCTTTAACAATCTTGTAATTTTCAAGAAAACAGCAAAAAAGTGCCTATTTTTTTTATTCAAAAAAATTATATAAAATAAAGTGTATGAACAATATATATATATTCATTTTTAATTTTTGGAATTTTTTTAGCTTGAAGTCAAGAAAATTTAATTTTGCAGAAAAAATAAAAGATATGTTTTTAAACATTAAAAAAGAATTTTATGTATAATACAACACTATATGTATAATACACACACATGTACTATGCGTTCTCACATGTACTATCACAACTTTCATAAGTATCACCTATACTAAAATTAGAGTTGGGGGGGGGGGGGGGCACGGAGCACAAAATGACATGCATTCAAAAGCCAAACTAAGCTAAGATTATAAAATAAGTATTACAAATATTTAAAATTGGATAGTTCTGACAGTTTATTTTAAACTTACTATCTCCACTTACATATTAAATAGTCTGTTACTTCCATCTAGAGTGTAAAATAAGAAATAAAAAAATTTGCAGTTATCAGAGATGGTTTGTTTTTAAGTGTTTTTAGTGTGCTACTTTTAAATACTCCAGCCTGGAAATATCACAGGCACGAGAAATAGAGAGTGAAAACACACCTCGTCATTTTCACGGAAGCAAGAAGGAAGGGGTTAAAATTTTCTACGCATTGATAAAGTGCTAATATAGTTCATGATGCTAACATATGTTGTTCTAAAAGGGTTTTTTATTTTTAAAACTACAATTTTTTATATTTTTACTGCCAAGTTAAAAGGAAAAAAAAAAAAAAAACATAAAGTCACATTTGACTGCATAGAATTTCTTTACTACTCTAAACTGTATAATCATACATTTATTTATAAATCTTCATGGGCAATTTTTTAAATTTTGGCGCTGAAATATACTGAACATTTTTCACCAAGAACATTAATTTAACAATAGCCATTTTAAGCCAAGTAGCACATCAAAAATGAAAATAAATTATAAAATATCGCAGAAATAATAGTCACATAAATAACTTATTTTTACCTGAGAATTTATTTCATTAAGCACTGTTTTAATGTGGATAGTAGAAACAACTAAAAAGTAATTCAAATTAAATAAACAGAAAATTTAAAAACATGGTATATAAAAAGTTCTTTTTATCTTGTAATTATTTTGATTATATATAGTGAGCTTGTTTTATACTAAATTTGTGTCCTATTTATTTTAAATGAAATATATTTAACTCTGCTGCTGTGTTTGGGTCTATTTTGATAAAAGAAAATATAACATAAAAGAAAATTCGTATTTTATACCGAATGCTTACTTAAAAACCAAAAAAGAATTACATTAATTTAGTTCAAAAATGATAGTATAGTTATAAATAAAAAAAAAAATAAAACATTGTGTCTCTTTGAACTCCATCTGAAAATAAATGTTCATTTAAAATTGTTGGTTATCAAAATATTATTAAAAAATAAGAAATACATCTATATTTAAGTAAATGCGTTTGCACTAAAAAGTCATGTCATTTTATCTTGAAAGACCTGAAGTAAAGGTGTCTTTCAATGCCAGATTAAATTTGCACTAATGCAAATTTTAAATATTTTAAAAGTGTTGTTACTTTGATTTTTTTTTTATCTGTCTGCATCTTATCTTTCATAAATTTAATTTCCATGAAACAGTAGTGTCAGTTTAATGCGTTTCTTAATGGAAAGGGTATGTCTATCGCATAATACCAGAAAGCACAAATGAAATTTGATCTGCAGTAAAAAATTATATGCATTAAAATGGTATTAAATGTAATTATTTTAAAGATGATAAAAATAGTATGGCATATTTAGATGTATTACAAAACTTGTTCTCTGTATTAAATAAGATGAAAAAGATTTATCCTTTGTTATATAGAAAATATTTAAGATACATCATAACTTATTGGTAATAACACTAGTCGACAAAAAAACATTTTTTGGGGGTAACAGAAATTAAATTAGCTATTTTCAACTAATTCTGCAGTGCAGAATTAAAAAATAATAGTGAAAAATCTGTAACACGTACAGTTTTTTTGTTATGATTAATTTAATTTGTACTGGAAGCAATGTAAAAAAGCCTTTAGAAGACATGCATTATTACTATCAATATTTTTAATTTAGCATAGAATACTGTTAATATGGAGATAATATATATATTGTAGACTAAGTAGAACGTAAAAACATGGAAAATACACTAAATGATTGCATTATTATTATTTATTATTTTAAAACCAAAATACAAAAAATAGGTTTTTTTACGTTTTGTGTTAAATGTCTACCTTGTGATTTTAATATGAATAGTTCACAAATGCAGCAAAACCTATCGGGTACGGTTTTACAAGTTCTACACTGAAAATTTGCCATTTTGAACATGAAACTTTGACTATAAAACAGCACAATCATACTTAACACAGAATATCTGTTAACTAGAATACTAAAAAAAAAAAAAAAAAAAAACAGATAAGGTACGAATACAGGGTTGCCAGCAGAGAGAATGGCCAGGAGGCAGGGTTGATAGCACGAAAGGTGATGTGTGATACAGTCGGCAGCAAAAGTACTTGAGCACTAGCAATAATCCCTGTAAAAAAAAAGTACCCTTAATACTGCTTTGTTAAATAAATCCTTGTTGAGTCATGTTCTTAGTCAGTCTAAGGACATGATTCAACAGGGATTTATTTAACAAAATAGTATTAAATGTACTTTTTTGATATCGGAATTACTGGCTAGTGCTCGGATGCTTTTGCTGTCGACTGTGTTGTAAAAATCATAAAAAAATAGTGAAATTTGCCATTTTCTGATACTTTAACAAAAAAATGAAACAAACATGGTTGCCAGGACTCTGGGTTGCCACCTGTGATACTGTTAAAATCGTAAAAATTGCCATTTTCTGATACTCTAACAGAAAAATGTGACGTGGTGGGACATTTTTACTTGCAGATATTTAAATAAAAACTGGAATTAATAATAAAAATAATAATTTGACCGTTGCTACCGAACCACTGTAGACCAGTGTAATTTTTTTTAGTGATGTTATTGTAGGTTACAATAGTATATTTACTTTTTTTAAAAAAATAAGTACATTAACATTTATGCACCTTTTTATTATAGAATTACAGAAGAAAGCTGCAAGTGTGATTGCCATCATGTTTTAAGTTTTCCTAGGACATTAAGTAGTAATGCACTATAATTAAATATTAATGTTAAATATTGTATTGGACACACAAATTTTGCAATTCAAAGATTCTATCAAATAAATTATAATAGAATGGTTGTAGGGTCCACAGAGATCCATTCATACGCTAACTCAATTTTTTAATTACTTTCTCTTACCCATAAGGTAGAGAAAGTATTGTTTTTGGGTCAAATTTTCGAACGCGAGATTTTGTTATATTTACACGTTTTGAGGTCCCCTGAATACGAAAATCATGTTTTTAGCAAATGGTCTGTGTGTATGTCTGTCTGTTATCAGCATATCTCAAAAACAAATTATGGCAGAAAGTTCAAACTTGGTATTCTAAATGTGTATCATATAGGGATGCTACAGTAAGCTTTTCGTTAAGATCAAGCAAATGGTTCGTGTACAGGGACAATTAAGAGAAATCTAATACATTACGTCTATGGGGGAAATTGCAGGTAAGTAGAGTTTAACGACTATAGACTGCACTAAACCAAATAAAACGAATATATATTTTTTGCAATCGAGATAGTTAACTAGGAAAATTTTTTTGTGTATGTAGGAGCCTCGCCTCCCCCCCTGGGGGGGAAGTCCCCCCCGAGGGGAGTAAATTTTCATGATGGATATCTTTCAAAAGAGCTCGTCAATACCTTTAAAACGAATGGTTGAACCATCGATCTGCGATAATTTAAAACAAAGTTATCAATTTTTTTTACTTTTAACGAAAGAAAAAAAAAATCGTATTTTTTTTCTTTTTTTAATATTGAGAATAAAATGGACTTTTTTTAGATATTTGGTGTTATACTACTTCTCTAATATGGAAATCGTCTGCGTTATCATAAAAGATATATTTTTTAAATAATAATTTTAATAAATTATTTTTTAAAAACAGAAATATTTTTTAATAACCGAATTAAATTCTATATAAATGTAGGTGCATTAATGAAACGGGGGGTTGAGGGGGGTGGTAGCCAACCTCACACAGAACTAATTATCATATAAAACTCTTCAGAAGCCTAATATGAATTGTTTAACACAGGTTTACATAATAGTACTCGTTATCTTACCTTTTAATCTGCAACCTGTATTTATAGTATTAAATTTCAGGATAAGAGAAAGTCGTGTGAGTGACACACCAGATTATTTCAAGAGAAATGATACAGTTTTTATGCAGAATCATATTGAGCAGAAATATCTAATTTAAATCATAGTTTTTCTTCATTTGGTATGTGGGATTCCCTATTTTTTGTGATTGAAAAATAGTTGGTGCAAGTATGAAATACCTAAATTGCTAAGCAATTTGTTCAAACATTAATCTAGAAAATTTCATGGTTTCAAATAATGTACCATGTGAGCTATCACAAGTTCATCACAGGGTTCCCAAGAGCCCTACATGACACAATCTTTTTTTTTCTCTCTCTCTCAAGGGATTGGGTTAAAAGAGAAAGACATATTGATTTTACCTTTTGCAATGTGGGAGCCTCCTAGAGGAATGACTAATTCTTAAATTCAAAATAAAGTGTTTTGATCTCAAAATTCTTCGTTGGGAAACGAATTTCATGAAGAAAAAAATTATAGTTTTCATTAAAAAATAGAATTTAATATATTCATAGATGCAAGTCTCCCGATTTCAGCAAGAGACTTAAGGGCAGTGTCCTGAACTCTGTCATCTTCCCTCCTTTCAAAAGTGAAACTAAAACGCTGCTTTGGCTAGACTAGAAGGCAGGGTAATACTGGGATTTTTTTGTCCAATAAACTATTTCGGCTGCCAATATGAAGGTAAATAATGATCACAGAGGCAGGGTCTTTTTCACCTCGAAAAAGTAATCAATTATACAAACGTACTATCAAGAAACCCCCTCAATACTGGTTTGAAGTTTGAAGAAAAAGATTACGTGTAGTTGAATGAAAGGAATCTCAATATTATGTAATGAATGCATAAAAAACACATGCATATGTGTATCATATTCAATTCTTCATATATCTTTATATATAAAAATTTCGTGTCACAGTATTTGTCAGCGCTGAACTCCTACACTAATGAACTGATTTTATTGAAATGTGAACACTGTGCGATTTGGTCGAACTTGAGAGATAAGATAGTTTTTATAACGATATTCGCCCCCCGAGAGGAGGCAAAACGTGATTTCACAAAATCCTTCATATCTTAAACAAAAAAACAGATATCCGTAAAATTTTGCTTTAAAATATAGTTAACACAAAATGATGTCTAAAAATCAACTTTTGGAATTTTAGAAATTTGGTACCCAAGGAGGGGGGGGGGGGGAATGTGGCAAAACGTGATTTCACATAATCCTATATATCTTAAAAAAAAAAAAAAAAGATATACGTGGAATTTTTGCTGTAAAATATAGCTAATACAAATACCTAAAAAGCCCCAGGTGGGGCGGTAAGTTAAGTAGGGGGGAGGAGCTATCAAGAAAAAAAAAAAAAAACAGAAATTCTTTTTTCATCGTATTAAAATAAGACATGAAAATAAACAAACATTTCACAATATATTTATCATTTGTATTAAAAAATTACTTAAAAGAAGAAATTAGAAGCATCATAGATTGGTATTTAATAGTACCTTAGCTTAAATTTATTACAATTATTTCTGCAAAAGACAGAAAGGATTTGTTTCTCTTCAAAGATTTATTATCAATATGTTTTTAAATAAGATTTTTTTTTTTTTTTTTTTTTTTTTCTATACCATGTATCACAAATTGACGACAAAAAAAAAAAAGTGAATACTAATTTCCATTTAAACAGATTAAGTTAGATCAAGAGCTTTTTAAAACAATTTTGAAACATCCGGATATTTTATTAATATAATTGTTATTTTACAAAACATTGTTTTATTTTTTATTTTTAAGAATAAAAATTATCTCTAATGTATTTCTCTATTTCACATGAAAGAGTGCTGAAAATATTTATTTTTATTCATGCATTCATAACTAATGTTTTAAAGTTTTTTTTTTTTTTTTTTAACTTCCTTATATATACACAAGAAGAAAGTATTGAATTTGTGAAAATTTTTAAACTCCGTGTTTCGATGGATTTACACGTTTTAAGATTTCCTGAAAACAATTTGATCATGTCTATATATATGTTTGTGTGTATTTATCAATAATTTTACAGAAATAGTATCTCACTAACGAACGAAAGGAATTAAACTAAACTTGGTATTTAGTTGGGTTTTGAACTAAACTGGTATTGATAGCATACTATGCCATCGATAACTATGTTTCTTGTTATTTTCTAGATCATGTTACGATATTTTTAAAAGTATGTTAATATTAATTGCCAATTAAACAAAATTAGAACAAAACCATTTAAACAAAGCAAAACTTCGTCCAGTGGTCGAAACTTGACCACTTTTTTCAAAACAAAGTAATTGCCTTCTCATAAACGGATTTAAATTTCAACACAGCAGTGCTATTTGTCAGCCGATATTCACTCAAATTAAAAAAGAATAGTATTACATAATGCCCATATCATATACCATGTTTGGTACGTTTATACACTACAGAAGTTGAGATATAGCCTTAACTTAAATGGAATGAATCACAGCATAGCACATCACCTATTGGGTGATGTATTCCAACAGCTAATCAGCACCAGTTTAAACCGAGGTCTAACCAATTATCAAACGTGCTTAAATTCCGCCAATTGATTCATGAGATACTGCAAAATTTCCTTAACACATCATACACACACACAGACAAATAATTATTTTCTAAAATTGAGCGAGTCATGTTTAGGACATCTTAAAATGTGTAAATTCATCGAAAACCGGAAATAAAAAAAATTCACAAATCCAATACTTTCTTCTATATCATTTTATATGACAGCGCCACCTACTGATTAACATGAAAAGAAATTAATATATTTTCTCATAAAATTCAATGCAATTTTCATCAACGGATGCTGAGATAGAGCAATGAGAAACCGTATAAAATATTATCAATAGAAATAATTGTTGATAATACGTACTCACACATCCAGTTTGGTACATTTATATAGGATAGAAGCTGAGATATAACTTCCCCGTAAACGAAAAATATTACTGAATAGCAGCGCCACCTAACGTCTGGCATGCATCCAAAATGAATCAGCATTGTTTTACCTAATAACCATCTCTTACAGTAAGTTTCGTACATTTACATACTGTAGAAGTTTATAGTCTTCCTTAAAATGGGATTAAATTACAATTTAACAGCACCACTTGTTGGTCAATATGCACACAAACTGAATCAAAAGAGTTTTATTTAATAATACTCTAAGTTTTGCACACAGTAGATGCTGAGCCTTTCCTGAAATGAGAGGAAATCGCAACGTGGAAGCGCCCCCCAAGTTGGGTGATATAGCCCAAAAGCTAATCGGAACCGTTTAAAACCAAGGTCCAACCAAATATCAAGTTTGGTTAAATGAAGTTCATTTGTTCATGAAGTACAGCGTTCAAACTCAAAAAGACAGACATTTTCTAAAAATGTCAAATTAAGTTCAGGAAATCTCAAAACGCGTAACTTCATCAAAAACCAGAAATCTCTTTTCTTTTTTTTAAATCTTATACTTTCTTCTTACATAGGCAAAAGATAGAATAATAAATCCCTTAAAAATAAATAAATAAATAAAAAAAAATAAGTAGTCAGTTTCAGTTAATTGAAATGCAAGGAAATCTCAAAACGCGTAAATGCAGCTAAAACCGGAAATTGAAATTTTTCCCGTATCTTCTTCTTTTCTCTTATATATGCAGAGTCTAGTAATAAATACGCTTTTATAAAAATAAGTAGTCAATTTCAGTTAAATGTAATGCAAGAAAATCTCAAAACGTGTAAATTCATCGAAAACCGGAAATCAGATGTTTTTCCGAATCTTCTACTTTCTTCTTATATATGCAGTAATAAATCTATTTTCATACAAGCTATCCATTTAATAACAAGATATCCAATAAATCCATTTTTTAAACAGTAATCAATTTGTCTATGTGTATAAATAAAGAACATTTATTATTACTATTTTTTTTTCTTTAAATTTCTAAAGAATCATCTTCTGTTTTAACAATAATGCATCTGTCTGGCAAATCAACGTCTTTTAATTGAACACGCCCATCTTCTATGCTTTGAGGTCAACTGTGTTGCCATTCACGAGACACCATGGCGCGATTTTATCCCTGCCGAAAGGAAAGATTGCCAAGGTGGTTTTGAAACCATGTATGTTCTGTAAATACGCGGCCAGGTCTGCTACAATATATATATATACATATATTGATAATCAGTCAGTGAAATTTAAGGATTATTAAAATATTAACAATATTCAAACAATTAATTTGGTGAAAACAAAGACCACAAAACCACATAAAATTGGAATAAATTGGAAATGGATAAATAAATATTTGCATTCTAACGTTATCAAGGGCCTGGTAGAACACAAATATGCAAAAAGAATGTTTCTCTGTCTCCAAGATAGCAATAGCTAAGTATATCTTTGATCCGGGCCCGAAACATTCTTTTGAGCTAAAACAAGAAAAAGCAAATTTCAAAATAAAACTAATTTCAAAATGAACTCACCACAAAAAGAGATAAACATATAAGAATTATGAAACCAATATCACCAATAAATGTAGTAAAATTTCATATAAGAATCACTTATACAACAGTAAAGAAATAAGCAACTAAAGGCTGCATGCAAAAAGAGTGTCCCACGTAAAATTCAATAACCAGATAGCCGTTTGTGTTTATATATATAATTTGTGCTTAATATCAACTCTACGAAAATTTTTATCAATCGCTTTCAAATTTTGACCTAATGTTTAAATTTCAATCTCATGGAGTTTTACATCGGCTACAACATTTTCGTCTTTATTCGTAAATAATAATTTCACTGTATTGAATAGTTTACTGCAATATAATTCAATACATAACTTAGCCACAGCAACGCGTGGCCGGGTCTGCTAGTATATATATAGTATATGTCAGGTTTTTATTATTAGTAGTAGTACGACCAGGGTTGGCTTGATTTTGCCCCCCCCCCCCCAAAAAAAAAAAACCCGAAAAAACCCACTGGGCTGGGTTTTTTCCAGCCCTGAGTACGACAGGTCGTATTATTTCTTTCAGACAGCGATTTTGCTTTCGTTATTAATTTTTATCTATTACCTTGAACAGACGTTCAAAACTTATTATTTTGTCTAAATATATAAAGCTAAAAGATTGTTATTGTATCTATCGAGATTTTTAGTCTGGATTATTAGAGTATATCAAAAATTGGTATACTTATTAATGAAAACAGAATCTAGCTAATACCGTATTTTTGAGTTCAATTGGATAATTTGTTCAAAAATTAATAAAAACCCCACTTAAACTTTAAAATTATTAAAAAGAAAAAAAAAAAAAAAAAAAAAAGGAATTAATGCCACAAATAAATATATGCGTAAATGTATTTATTTTTATGTCGGGTAAAAAAAAAAAAAAAAACTGATTATTATTATTATTATTAATTAAGATAGAATTTAAAAAATTCGTTCTACAGAAGTGGAACAGCTTCAATATAGAATGATATGTATTATTATTATTATTATTTATAAAAGTTGAAAAGAAAATTAAAAGTAAAGTTAACTTGCCTGTATTTATTAAGATTTCAGAAGGATATGATGTAATTTGTTTTTGAAATATTTCTAAGTAACATTTTTTAAATTACTTGAAATAAAGTTTATAAAATATGATGGACATTCTTTTAATAAATTAAAATAATAGTAAAGAATTAAATATATAATACAAGAAATAGAAATTTCTGAGAGTAAACAAATTTTGTAACATATATTTAACTATTAAAAATTTATTAAAACTCTAAAAACTATATAGAAAAAGATTCTATGATTCCTGAGCTATAATTCACATAGCTTAAAAATAACTCAATAAAAATTCAAAAAATAAATTTCTAAACATGAAGGTAATATCATACGGAAAAGAAAGGTAACATGCTCAGAAATGGTACTTACCTCATTACATAAGTAGCTGTTCATAATTGAAGAGTGAAACAACAACCAAATAACAATTGAAGGAAAATATAGAAGACTTATAGAAAAATTGAAAGTTATATATATTCAAATATATTTCTTTTTATGATGAATAAAAACTGATTGTGCAAACATTTTCTTTTAAATAATTAAAATAAATTTGAGAAAAATCGTGCTAAAGAAATGGATTCTTTGGCAAAATTTGAAATTTGGCACCGACATAGCTTGGAAGTTTCTCGCCAAGATCTTTACTTACGCAGTAGCTATAGCTTTTTTAAATCCATCGTGAAAATGACAACAAAATTTAAAAGCTTTCAAGGGACCATTTTGCTAAAGCTATACCAAAGACATTTCAAGAAATTAATATAGTAACCGATGCTGGGGAATGAAACAGTTACTGCATGCCTTTATATTGAAGAATAGATTAAAATAGGTCCTGTGCAGATTTTTATATCTATTGCTTAAAAAAAAAAAAAAAAAAAAAGTATTTTTTTCCCCATATAAATTCCTCGATTGTGCTATTCAACTTAAATTCAATTTCATTCACTCATTTATTTCAAAAGAAATATTTGAAGCAGATTCTTTACTATATATATGTGTGCATATATGCCTATAAACCTATTATACAGGACCCTATTATTCTTCAGCTTCCCCCAGGCAGAAATTCTGGGTGCGCCACTGGTAAATAATATATGTTTTTAAGCTATTCATCGCTTGTTTTATGTATATTTACACGTTTTGTGGCTTCATGATTACCGAATTCAAGTTTTTTAACGTTTGATCTTTGTCTGTTTCACTTAGAGTAACTCAAAAGCAAATAATTTCAGGAGATCCAAAAGTTGTATTTTCAAGTTAATACAAATTTGTTGCTGGAAAATTTGATCAAGATTGATAAGTTTCAAGGAATGTTGCATGTGAAAGTTGTCTGTATAATTTTAATAACAGATTTAAGTTCTATATAAATGTAGGTGTAGTAATGAAACGGTAGGTTAGTAATGAATGGAGTGCGGTAGCTCCCCTCACACAGAACTAATTATCATATAAAATTCTTCCGAAGCCTAATTTGAATTGTTTTAACATAGGTTTAGATAACAGTACATGTTATCTTACCTCTTAATCTCCAACCTGTATTTATAGTATTAAATTTCTGGATAAGAGAAAGTCACACCAGATTATTTAGCCTGAAATTATTCTTTTCATACCAATTTCCGAAAATATACAGCTTTATTTATTTATTTTTAATCCTCCAACAGCAAAATTCTAAATTGTGTAACTTAGTCAGAGAAGGCAAGGTAAGGAATAATCGCTATAAAATGTATTTTGTATTTCCCTGCCCTTCTACCCTCTACCAATATGGCATCCTCCCTTGAATTTATAAAGAATTTTTCAAACTTTACTTTTCCAGTGAAATGTTAAATTGAATGTTCATGAGTCAAAACTGGAATTTTTTTTTTTTTGTCTTTCAGCTATTCCTTTACGTCCTGAAAAGAAAATATAATAAAAAATACTCATCTAAATAAAGAATCTCCTTCATTTTTTCGGCCTACCAGCGGCTGAGAGATTCTGTCCTCGAAGCTGGTAGATGTCAGGTGCCGGGTTCGATCCCAGGGCGCACTCATCAGCCTAGCCGTTCTGAGTTTTCCGTGTTTTTTGTCGAAACATAAATAAATACGGGCTAATCCCTTAGAAAGACACCCCCCCCCCACACACAGAGGGCACCCCCTCAGGCCTAGGACCCTAGTGCAGTCAATTGCCTTCATCCAAATAACGATACCAATACTTTTACTTTTTCTCTTTTTAAATTTCCAGTATATAAAATTTAACATTTTTTGGTTAGCTTTTCTTTTTAGCCTGTGATTGTTCATTTCATCCTTCCGCAAAAAAAAAAAAAAAAAAAAACCTTTATATAGTCTTTTTTTTTTTTTTTCCTTTTGTTTAACAGTAAAATTCTAAATTGTATGTTTCTTAGTCTGAAAAGGCAAGGGGAGAAATTATATTAATACTGTTAAAAATTATGTAACTTAAATTACAAACTAATTACTACTCAATGAAGAAGTTTAAACAAAATCATGTTTTGACTCTGAAAGTGCACTTTTGAGGAAATACCTCAATCTTTTCTTTACTTTACTTTCTGCTAAACATCCCCTCTCACAGTACAAACCACCTGCAGTGTCACTGAGGCGAAGAGTGAAAAAGAGTAGAAACTGTCTCATCAATCAAGCAGAGAAAGGGCAGGACCGATGTGAGGCAGAGATTTTAAGAATTTTTTAGTATTTTCAGAAAAATTCGCAATATTTCTAGAAAGATTTTTGATCAACGAAATTAGTGAAAATTATGGAAAAAAAGTATTTGAAAACTTCGAATTTTAAGATTTGCCGATAGCAATTTAATTTTTAAGGCTATTTCACGGGTTTATTATTATAAAGTTATAAATAGAACAATACCCTAGTTTTCCAAAGTTCCAAAATTGCAGTTAAAATCACAATCAAACAATAACACAAATCAAAAATTTTTTTTACTGGCGGCCTGAGATTTGGTCTCAAATATCATGTACAAAAAACAGAATTCAAAAATATTAAAATGCGAATGAGAAATCTCTCTAGACATTTTACATAGGTTTTATACTAGCGCGTCATTTCTAAACGCTTTCGGGACAGTGCCCTTAATACCAGAAATTGTCTACAGCAGTTTTCATTTTATTCAATCATAGAAAAGTAATAGGTCATATTTATATTAAAAAATACTGATGATAAATCTGATTTAAAAATTCAAAGTGTTGGCATGCGTTATTGAGTAACATGAGGCCACACCCAGGGCAGAGTATGCTTCATCTATTTAAATGAAGAGAAGTGTCTGTGTGTGTGTCTGTCTGCGCTCTGGTGCTCACACTACGGATCACAGAGCTTCCAAATTTGGCATATAGGTACCTGGGACCCTGCAGGTGTGCACCTCATCGAGATTTTTTTTAATTTGAATTTTTTAAATTAATGTTTTTTCGATTTTAAACATTGGCTTTTATGTTTCATTTTTCATGAATTTATTCTTCGATTGTAATCGTCCGCATATCTTAGCAATGGCTATATTATGCAATTTATTTTTTTATTAAATACATTCATTTGAAGGTGAATCTTTTTTCTCATTTTAATTTATTATATTTATTGAAAATAAAATGGTAATCCAGTAGAAAAAATTAAGTATATTAAATTTAAAAACGTATTTATAACAGTTATGTTTATGTATAATTTTTGTAGTATAACAACAATTATTTTTCATTTAATTTAATTTCTTTAAGTTTTTTTCTTATTTATAGTATTTGTCAGGAAATAATGTTAGTATATAGTAGAAAGGATTAAACTGATTGAAATTTATTAATTTGATTTTTATGTATTTAATTCCTTTTAAAAGAAAATCTACTTTTTATTTTATTTCATTATATTGGTCGAAATCAATTGTAATATAGTGTAAATAACGTGAGCTATAAAATACATGGTTCAAAAACTGAAATATTTAATAGACACTGAGATACAGTTATCTTTAAAGTTGTAGCTCTTAAATAATAGCAGACTCACCTGTCTTCAATACCCATATTGAGATGTATAGCAAATAGATTTCTGCAGGCCATGGGAACCTGCTCACGATGCAGTGCGGACAGAAAAAGAGCTGCCATAGGCAGCAGGTACCCGAAGCGAGGTCCAGAGCGCTTTCAATGTTATTATTTTAGTTTTTATTTATAATGTGATATGAAAAATAAATAATTATCCAATTCTTTTGAAGATTCATTTAAATATAGTGACCAGCGAAGCGGACGTAGCCTGCTAGTTTATAATATTTTAAACTACAAACTTTTTCATTTTAATGTGTTCAACGAAATTTGTTTTCCATTGAGATATTTCAGAGTTGCCTGATTTTTTTTATTTAAACACAAAAATCATGGCATCCTCACATTAAAAAGTGAAAAAGGTTAATTGTGTCATCTAGTTGCAAAACCAGCCAATTCATTAAAATTGAAAAATGCATTTTTTCAGTTTTTTAAGTTCTAAGTAAACATTTCCACCATCTGGAAACAAGAAACCATGCCAAAGCTGATCTATCCCTGTGTTTGAAAATCACAATGTGCTGCAAAACCGGTCAAATCCCAAGACTGGTGAGTTCAAAACTGATCATCTGCATATCCACGAGATCGCAATTCTGCTCCAACAGCACACTTGTTGATTGGGTTAGTGTTATTATGTTTTCTCTCGCCTGTGACTGCACTTTCTTGGTTCACACAAAGTTTCTAATAAATGAATTTTGTGTTTCCTTGGACTATGGAGAAGTTTGTAGAAGTATCTTTCAATCAATCAAGAAAAAAGGACAAAGTTTAAAGGAGGAGCAAACATTCAAACTGTATTTTCTCCAAAAACGAAAAGACTGAGTTGTGATTTTTCTTTTCACTTAACATAAAAATAGTATGTCTACATATCTTCCTATATATGTCTACATATTTTCCTAGAATCTGGTAATACATCTAAACAAATGATAATTATGTTTTAAGTTTAGTTGTTTTTCAATTTATTACTTTTTGTGTTCGAAAAACTGTATCCGAAGGAGAAAACAAGGTTTGAATGTTTGCTCCTCAAAGGTAATGTTCTATCACTTTGGAATGACATAATATTAACTGACAACATGACAGCATCATAGTTAGCATATTATGATTACTTAATCATATGTTATTTAGAAACATACCTATGATAATTCAGCAGGTTATAGCAACGTGTTTATGTAAGTTTGTTTACAACTCGAACAATTTCCCACTGTTAAAGAATAGCTCGTGATTAATGAATTTGTGACCATTTGTAATACATTTTCATAATTTTCTGAAGTAATAGTTTGTTATAGATATCAGTTTTTTTTTTTTTAATTTTTATCAGTTTTTTTTTAATCAGTTATTTTAAATAAAATTTAATTGAACAAAATATTTTGTGCATTTGCAACCCTAAAGATCCAATATTCACATTAAATTTAGCGAAAATTAAGTACTGGTTTGTTGCAAAGGTGGCCAAATCCAAAATGAAAACTTAAATAACCCCTACCCTTCACATGCCCCTGCCACCTTATTTCGAGTTTTCAAACATACTGCCCTAAAGATTATAAAGAGTTTTGGTTCCTATTTTATTTTGGCTAAGTGTGGCAAAAAAATCAGCTTTATCTCAAAATTTTCTTTTTTGGAGATTATAGAACTAGATGGCACAATTCCAGATTTTTTCCCATTTAACACATATCATGAAAAATTTATTTTGCATTATGTAGGGCCCCCAGTGGCCCTGAATGAGAAATCCAATTTTAATCTATTAAAGAAATTTATTTTTTATTTTATGCTTTTCTTAAGGCTGTACAGCAGTCAGATTCCCCCTTTTCTCACTTCTCACCCTATGGGATTTTACCATGTGTTTCTTTTTATTAACTTCTATTCTTGTTTGTTTGTCTGGTACAAATCTTGCAATCGAATTTTAACTAACTCCCCTACTAGCTAGACATTTGAAACTTTCACAGTAGCTCAGAACCCGGTGACAACACAATACTTTGAAGTCCGATTTTCGAATTTTTCATTAGTTTTCTTATAATTAATTAAAATATGAAAATAATAACATCCTAATAGCATTATTATAGCCATTAAAATATCAGCTATAATTTAATTGTTGCCAAAAAAATTTAAAAGTTCATTTCCTTTCAACATAAAAATAAATACATTTAATGAAACGTGAACATAAAAAAATTATAAAAAATTAAATTATGCATCTCACAAAAATTGACGTCATTATCACTTTAAAAATTTTATGCACATTGATAAGAGCTCTATGATTCATCAGAAAATTTAAAACATGGTATATAAAAAGTTTTTTTTTTTTATCTTATAATTATTTCTTCCTTCGTTTTATAAGGATGTCTCATTCAAAAATGAAGTTTTTCTTTTCTTTTCTTTTTTTTTTAAATATTACTCTTTGAATATGTTGCCTTTTAGCTTAGTGAGCAATTTTTTGAAAAAATAAATTTAAATATTTTATTTCATTAAGTAAATTTAGGACTCCAAGTTTGGGTCTCTAAACAAAATATGTAAATTTAATTCAGGAATTTAGTTCATCAACCTGGAAATTAATTTCTGATAGAATGGAGTAGAAGGCTGATTTTTACCAACTATGTGAAAAATACCAGAGCCGGGAATCGAACCTCGGGCCTTCCGCTTAACGTGCAGATACTCTAACCACTGAGCTACCCTGGCTGATAACCAGCTCGGCACTTCTCACATAATTTACGCTGGCAAGGTCACCGAGTCTGCATTAAAGCAGCTATATCAATTGACAGATTTGAATATGGCATAACTCCAAACGGCCACGAAATTCTAATTCAGGAATTTAATTCACCAACCTGGAAATTAATTTCTGATAGAATGGAGTAGAAGGCTGATTTTTACCAACTATGTGAAAAATACCAGAGCCGGGAATCGAACCCTGGGCCTTCCGCTTAACGTGCAGACGCTCTAACCACTGAGCTACCCTGGCTGATAACCAGCTTGGCACTTCTCACATAATTTATGTTGGAAAGGTCACCGAGTCTGCATTAATGCAGCTATATCAAGTGACAAATTTGAATATGGCATAACACCAGAATTTCGTGGCCGTTTGGAGTTAAAAGCTAAAAGGTGACTTATTCAAGAAGTAATGCTCAAGAAACTTTAGATTTTCTTTCTCATATACAATGTTTACACTAATGTGTTTACTTATGCAAATAGCATTTTCCATTTTCTTGTAAACAAAGTAAGTCCTCAATTGGGATTTTTCTCTTGCTATCATATTCTGAAACCATTTGAAAATATGTTTGGCTGCATTTTTTAATTTATTTATTACAACTGCAAAAATAGAAAAACAATTTTTGTCTCTTATATGTGACAAAATCTGCCGATTTCATGTATTAACATATAACAGTGGATCAAAAGAGTATCCAGTTTGGATTATCAAAGCACTAAATGCAAATAAATTTTCTGCAAATGATTAAAAAACACATAAAAATTGATGTTGGGCAAATTTATTTGTTAGACAGCAAGCTGTCTTGCAACTGGAAATGGAACTGATATGTTATCTAATTGCGAGAGTATCTTGATTTTTTTTTTTGTATATGTGTAGAAATGGTTAAATGAATGAGAAAGAGTAAAAATATTGGATAACCAATTAAGATTTCTTGGTATAAGTAAATATTCTTAAATGAATGCATTTTATCTATAGAAATTTAGCATTTTAAGGCTGCACATCTGTTAGATTCACTCTTTCTTCCTTTTCATGTAATTCTGTGTGTTTTTTGTTCTTTATATTATAAGGATATCTCATTCCAATTCGGATTTTTGAATTACACTCTTTGAACATGTCGCCGTTTAGCTTAGTGAGCAATTTTTTGGAAAAAATAAATATATAATTTAAATATTTTATTTCATTAAGTAAACTTAGGACCCTAATTCTGAATATCTAATATTTTATTTTCATTACCTGACTACCGTAAGTAATGGAAGTATTGTATTCGGTCCAAAAATTCGATATCGAGATTTCACCTGATTTAAGGTCTCTTGAGTCCAAAAAAGTAGTTTTTGGCAACTGGTCAGTGTGTGTATACACTCTGGAAAATCTTCTGACTATTCTATCTCCGAAACTAATAAAGATAGAACTACAAAACTTTAGAATTGAAACAGGTCTGATGTACAGATGAATTTTCCAAATTTTGGTGAAAATTGGGAAACCGGAAATGGGGCAGAAGGTAAACCCATATCTCAAAAACAGCTCCAATGATTTTCTTCAAAATTACTGTATAAACACTCTATTAGATGTCCTTTTGAATGATATAGTTGGTTAGTTCAGGAAAATTGATAGGCGTCCTCTATAAATAGTTGAATTTCAGGTCCTGCAAGTGTATTCCTATCAAAACGGCTGTATGAATTATTTTCAAACTTGCCACATATTAACCCTCTGTATCCTTTTGTATGAAATTGTTGTTTTCTGGTCAGCAATTGATTGTGTCAAGTTTTGGTAAAAGTTGGTATCTCAAAAACGGCTCTAACAATTTTCTTGAAAATTGTTACATAAATCCATTTTAGATATCCTTCTCATGCTTTATGTGGTTATCACAGGAAAATTTAATAGTCATCCTGATCAGTTTTAGGTCTCAGAAATTGGAGTTTCAAAAAAAAAAAAAAAAACACCAAATTTTTTTTTTTTTTTTTTAACTTGTTATGTAAGCTTGGTTTTATATTGTCTTTACACATGTATTAACTTTCTCTTACCAGAAAATTTTTATTTTTAGGTGCCTATTTCATTAGGTCAATTCTATGTCTTCTGATAACATTATCTCCAAAAAGTACATGTGTGTAATAGTGGGTAATGGAAGTTGTGTAGATGTTTCACACCAGATTTTTTAAAAATAATCCTCCTCTGGAAAAAAAGAAAAAAAAACTTCATTTTTGAATGAGACAGCTTTATAAAGCAACAAAAACCTGACTAGATTGCATGGGGAAGGAAAAAGAGTGAATCTGACTAGATGTGCCTTATGATGTTTACACATTGTACTAAGTAATAATTTATCAGAAATTGCTGATTTAAAAGAATTGTTTCTTCATTTTGATTATGATTTATCAATATTTTATAAAAAACTAACATTATTTATATCAATAGAATAACACTTGTCTGTAAATCATCTAGAAATGAAAATTTTGCGATATCTGTATGTTTCAGCCACCAAGAAAGACAAAAATGCATTTAGGATATTTTCTGTATGACTGTAAGCTTTATTATTTTTTTGGTCTAGGTATTACCTAAAAATAGCTGAATGGAATAGAATGGAACTTGGCAGGGGTTTAGATATGTACCCAATTTAAAATTTATTAACTATTTCAAAATTTAGATTTAGTGATACCAGTAAAAACATGTGTGCAATAAGATAGTTTATCTGCAAGTCACACAGATTTTTTTTTAATGAACTGTTTTAAGAACATCATTACAGTTCAACGGTGTTTTGTATTATTTGTAATTTACCTCACATTCCCCTTAATATTGATTCATTTTCAGATCTCTTTTACTTATTTAAATTCATTAAGAATATTTTTGTTTTTTAGTTGAACTACTTTAATTCTTGAATTTTTTCTATTTATATTTTAACATTCTATGTTTACACTAGCTGTTGTACCTGTTCCTAACATGGGGGATTTGGATTAAAATCAGAATATGCAATATGAAAGCAATATAATTAATATTAATAAATTGCATGGTTCGTACAGACTGTATACTCCTTAGTACTAGAAAACTTTCCACAAAGTACTTAGAACTCCTTAAATGAACTAAATACTCCTTAAATTGTCACTGCACAAAATTCTTTTTTATTTGGCTACTTCGAGCATTTTATTGTTTCTGGAGGAAAGGGAGGGAGGGGGGGGATTTCAACAAACTGTGATTGTGAAACACCTAGTAATACTTTTGGCATGTCATTCAGTTGACTTTAAGCACATTGATTGGCTCACATTTGCATATAAGATTTATATTATGAAAAATTATACTAATTCAATTAGAATGTATAATGGCTAAAAGGTGACATTGTTATTACTTTCTGCGATTTTCCAGATTACTATATCTCAGCATCTATTGGTTAAAATTAGGTTAACTGTGAGAATGAGTTTTTTTACTTGCTGACAAAACTCAAATCACTTGTTTACATATTTACTACTGATTTTGATGTTTATTCAAAAAAGAATTTTTTGTAATTTTTTTTTTTTTTTTTTATTAAAATTATAAAATAATAAAAGACAGTAAAAAAGGTGGCGGTTGGGTGGGCAGATGTTTGATTACGGAGGTGGGGTGGGTTTGTGAAATTAAATAATAAAAAAAAAAAGTAGAAGGCTTGTTGCATTTGCTTTGTATTACTATGCAAACTTTCTTTTTCCAATAAAATTTCAGATTCTTCCTTTTTGAGTTGTCAACTATATTTAATGTTCTAATTATACTGTTAAACACAATGTGATCAATCTGTGAATTTCATTGTTGCTTCGTGGTTTTATTGTTGTTCATCTGCTTTGAAATTTAGCTTTTTTAAATCCATATGGTTCCTGTTCTGGTCGTGGCAGGCTGGGGGAGTGTTGCCGGCGTGAAACTAGTGTAACCCCACAGGCAAGTCACAAGTCTTGCCGCCTGCCTCCATCTTCCTATCTTGTGTTTCTTGGGTTGTTTTTTCATTGATTTTGATAGGTTTATGGGTTTAAGTTAAGATATGTTGTTTTACTTTATTGATTCGTTTGTTTTGCAGGCTGTTAATTAATAGATCTGGTTTATTTACATTAGTGTATTTCATCCACTGATATATATATATATATTTTAAACTCTTATTGGTCATTGGTGTTTCAGTGATCTTGTATCTGTTGCTTGGCTTCTACTATGCTTAATAGATCATCTTTATTATATATATATATATAAACTGTTTTGCTTCATGAGTGTTTTTGGATTACAAGTAATGGCCATATCACACGAGAGATTTTGTTCAACTTTTTACTAAACACAACATGATAAACTTTTCCGAGTGACTGTCAAAAGAGTTTATTATTCGCTGACCTTGAATAATCTCCATATGCTGCTATGTTGTGCTGGGTGAAATGTTGCGTGAAAATTTCTTGTGCGATATGGCCATTAGATTCTAGAACGAATTATGATCAAATGCAAGGTTCTGCTGTATTTACAAATGCAGCACTGCAACAATTTTGAAAATACATATAAAAGATATCAGTTTCATAAAAAATAAATAATAAAGCAGAAAAATAAAGACAAAATTAATTTAAAAGACTTTTATTATTTTCAACAGTAATAGCCTATTACCTTTGAAAAAAACATTGTAAGTAGGCAATTAGTAACTATATGTTTTAATATCATATATATTTTGTTTTTATAAAAGTGCAAACAAAAGAAATTTGCTGCCATATGAAGACTAGGGCAACATTAAACAAAAATATAATACACTAATCTGTGAAATTCCAGTTGAAAAGTGCAACAAGATAGGTGATATAAATATACAACATTTGAATGTCAGTGAAACTTTGGATTTGCTTCATAAATTTACATAACTATCTGTGGATGAAATTTATTTAATTTTAGAATTAAAACAAGTCAGCTTTTAACATAAAAATAAATTTTCTATATGAATACTTTTTTTTTTTTTAAACATTTGTGTGCATGTATGCATATTTAAACTGGCACAGAAAAGGGGAGGTATGTTAACTTTTTCCAAATTTTATTAAAAAATTAATAATTACTATTTATATGAGTTATTGGTTGATTAAATAAGTTGAATTCATTAATCAAATTTTCGGCCACTTTTCATTCGTGAATGTATAAAATCTGATGATAGCCTTGTATTCAAATACTTTAAAATAAAACAAATCCATTTTTATATTACTACACAAATTATCAGAAAATACCATCAAATTTAATATCTTATACTAATTTGAAAGAAATAAGAGGTTACTAAGAAATGAATTTCTATTAAAGCAATTTACAAGAATTGTAATCTGAGACATATGTATTTGAAGTGTGAAGTTTTTTCTTAGTAACAATTGTGTAAATAATATTTACTAAGTGTTTTCTTAGTTAATATTATTTACAATATGAGACCCCCTTCCCTCTAAACCATGTATCTGTGCCACTGTATAAATTTACACACATGCACACACAAATGTAAATTATTTTATTTTAGGTTATTCCAATCTTACTTTATAATTTATAAAATATATATTTTATTATAACATGACACTGGGCTTCAGACAAAATAGATTCATAATTTCCCGAGAACATTTTAATTTTTTTGTGCAACATATAATTACAGTAAACTTAAACAAAATTACAAATAAACTGCTTAAAATGGAATGATTACAATACGCTGTATTAGAGGGCTGAAATCTAATTATTCATGTCACATTCAATTTAGTGAAACAGTACCTACAGGAATAAAAGCATTAAAATTTGATTACTTTATTAATAAAAATAACTCATTAAATTTTATGCCGATTATAAAAAATGTAAAGTTGAGAATTGAACATATTGATTCCCAAATGTAAATATTTATGCCTATTAATATAGAATTAAAAAATTTACAATTTCAATTTAATTTTCATTTCTGAACAAATCTTGCAACAAGTAAGTAATACAAATTCATATTTACAGAAAATTATTCATAGATGATTGATACAATGTAAAATCCTAATTTTAGAAAATGTTTTTTTTTTTTTTTTTTTAGTAACTATTATCTACAAACTGTTAAAATAAAGAATATAAAAGAATTTTACTGTTAAAATGGGACAAAGCAGCACATGTCATTCTACTCACTGGAATAGAATGCAATATCCTATTCAAATTTGTGACAAATAAATTGCAAAGAAGCATACTTTGTACATTTTTGTACACAAAATGCTATTCGAGCAGCTTAAGTGTCCCAGCAAAAACTTAAACATTGTGAACTGTCCAAGTACTTTACTTCAACATTTAAATATTAGGTATTTAGAAGTATGTGCCATTATGTCAGTTTTATTAATTTTCTTTTTGCTATAATTTGTTGGAAAATATAAGATTAATAAGTAAATTATTATAAATACTATGACTGTTAAATAATTTTTAGGCTGTTTATTGGTTACAGGTTGACAATCAGGGAACTTTATCAATCAGTAAATATCACGGAAAAATCAAGGAATTTTTGTAAAAAAAAAAAAAAACAGAAAATTATGGATCTTTTTATTTTTGCCTTCCAAACACAACTGAAAGATCACCAAACAGATATCTTAGCTAAGATTGCACAGGATTGGCTGCTTTCTAGTTGAATCTTGCCGTGTTATTACTTAATTAAATATTCTTAATGCAACAACTTGAGGAATAATACGTTCTGATGTTAATATCAGGGTTCCCACTCAAACAGGAGAATGGAACTCCTTAATAATTATGGTACTACTTGAAAGTGCAAAAAAAAAAAAAAAAACATATGACAAAAGTTATATATAGTGATGGCATCTGTCACTTATAAGCAAGATAAGAATTTTCTTTTATGGGCGGAAAGGACGACTGAGAGTATTTAAAAAAAAAAAAAATGGTGGAAGCTAAGATAAAAAGACCCTACATTGGTGGAAAAATTGTTTTTTCTTTAACAATCATTATGTGAAATTTCCTGATTTTTCCAGATTCTGGCTAAAAATATGCAATTTCCTGACTTTTATGGTCAATTTTCGAATTCCCTGACTTTTCCAGGTAGTGTGGCAACCCTGTAATATGTACAATTAAAAAGATTCTTTTTATATTTTGTGAATTTTTCTGCAAATTTTGAACTTTTTGTGTATGTCAACAAAGAAGCAAGAACAAAAAATTATGCAGTTTACTTAATAGAGTGCTATATATACAAAATTATGGCCTGTATGTAATAGGTAATGAGAATCATGGGAATCTGTCAAAATTAGTCAGGGAAATCAGGGAACTATTCTTCTAAATTTTTGTAACCACCCTGTAATAGAGTTAATATGTTCATCACACTCATCAAATAGAATATTCTGACTTTTCTTACAAAATTTGTTTAATCAAATTTCAGGAAATTTAGAAACTAATCGCCTGTCTGATGATCGCCTCATTGATGATTTTCAATGTTTATGAACATATTCATTTGATAATAAAGGAAGTATTAATTATTAATAAAATTTTTGTGATAAATGCAATAAGTAATATTCAAAATCCAGTTTGCCAAAATAAATAGTTTCATTTCAATGAAAAACATGAAGAAAAGCCATTTATATCTTCAATTAAGGCTGACAAAAATAAAATAGAAACAGATATTAGGAAAAAATTCCTTTACTGTCTTCACTGAAAAAAATATTGTTCAAGAATACCTTAGCTTTCATATAAAGAGTTAGAAAAATACATTAAAAATTTTCTTTAACTTAGTAACTGTCTCGACTCAATGAGGAAATTTGAAAACATTCTTTAGTGATAACTCTTGCTTAGTTGAAGCTTTAAATTAAAATTTAGTAAAAAAAATTTATAACAATTATAAAAGCACATACAAAATAAAGCTGTTCTTCATAACATTTTTCCAAAATTACAATATGATTAACATTTATTACAAAGACTAGAGATTAACAACTAATTATTTGTATAAAATACTTCAATTATAGAAGACATTACAAAAATATTTTTATTCTTTTATATAATACATATGCTATATAAAAAGAAGGTTTTGTGCAACAGATTAGTTTCCCAAATTTATTTTATAAAGCTACACAGTTATTCTAAAACAGGATTTTATTTATTTATATTGCCTTTTACACGTAACTCATATATATATATAATAAAGATGATCTATTAAGCATTATATATATATATATTTATTTTTCTCTTTTATACTAACATAATATAAAAAAAAAAAAAAAAAAAAAAAAAAAAGACTAATTCAAACAAGAATGACATTTTAAAATTCCATTTTCAATTAACACAACCTGCAATCACAAATCTAAACAATTTTAACCATGATTGACCATTTGCTTCTGATAATTTCATTGAAAAGAAAAAAAAAAAATGTTAAGTCTTCATTTAATTCCTTGATTATTTTAAAACTTTCTGAATAAAAATAAATTTTTACATAGCAGTGTGCTGCAACAGAAATAAATTTAAAAAATAAACTCTTTGTTAACCGTCATTCAATTAACTGAAAAAATTTGGAAAATTCTTTCTCCCCTTCTAACACATTGTTTACCCTTTGAGTGCTGAATACTCGCGGCCTATGCGGTCCATATGGACGGCGCGCGGTTGGCGCTGACGATTCAAGAGGGTTTATCATCGTCTCCTTAAATCAGTAACCAAAGAAACTGTACAAAACGCCATGACGACGGCTAGAAGCAATCTTCGCAAAATGGGACTTAAAGGTGTATATTCTTCAATTTAAAGTATCAAAAGTGATTAAAAATGTTTGTTTGTCAATTTTATGCAAGTAGCATTCATGTAAGTAATATTTTGTTGAAAATAAATGAGAATCAAATTGTCTCATTCTTATCGCGGACGCACTTTATGCGAGTGTTGCATAGTACACTGATCATTTTTGCAGGGCGCGTATTTGCTTCCATAGTCCATACTGATAACATCTGCTAAGCACATATTTGCGTCCATAGTCTATATTAATGACTTTCGCTGGACGCATATGTGCGTCCATAGCACTCAAAGGGTTAAAAATATTTGCCGATATTTTAGGAAACTAACGGTTTCATTTTCAAATAATCAGTGTCCGGTTTATTATAATACAAATAATGTTTATATTTGCAAAGGCAAATGTTATAAAAGAAGTGACTTAAAAACTGACATCTATTTGGACTATTTACTTATACCATTGGGTATAAGGGAGCGTTTATTTGGTATTAAGAAGAAGGGGGGGGGGGGGATCTCACAAATATAAAAGTATGGTACGTTTATATAAATTTGTGCCAACATCAAAATAAAATAATGCTCTTTTGAAATGGATAATAGACAGTGAATGTAATGCTGTTGAATTGCAGATTAAAAAATTAATATTTTGATAATGATTTTAAAATCTGTATAATTCATAATATTATAATTCACAATTTAAAAAAAAAAAAAACAAACAATAATCATATAAAAAATTTTAAGTTTCAAATTATCACATACAATAAAACAAGATTAAGTACTTTATTCTTTTAATTTGCCAGGAGTTAAATGCTATAGGGATATAAAACTTATTTTGCACAGAAAATTCTTGATTTCCAATAATACAGTTACAATCATCTACAATAACTGCTTCTTTACTCGGTAGAAAAATATCTAAAGTTCACACACACACACACACACGCACAAATTATATAAACCATAATTTTTCCCCAGAAAGATAAAAAAAAAAAGTTCTTGTAATTATTTAAGAGAGATCCCCCCCCCCTCATCTAGTGTACATTTTACTATCATGCATGCTTTATAATGAAAATGCCTTTCTATATGAGAAATTTTGAAGAAATATAACTTGTCTATTTCTTCAAGTAGAAAAAAATTACTCCTGAAAAAAAGTTTTTTTATTTTATTTATTTATTTTTTTTGTGTGTATAATGTTAATGATGTAAAATTAAGAAATAAAAAATTGAATCATTAAAATTTAGTGTTTTGCTAAAATTGTGAAACTATTTGTCTTGATATCACTATAATTTTATTTATGAAACACAATATGTAACTGCAAAATGAAACTGTGGCAGTTAGCGATGGACTTGTCTATCACAGGCACTTCAAAAGCTCTTATCATAATGACTGTTTTGAAAAATAATTTAAAGGTATTCTGCAACTAAAAAAATTTGCGATTTTCTGGTATAAACAAATTACTTTTAAACAAATCTAGAACATTAAGTACTAACTTCAAAATTTCAACTTTTGGTTAGCCTAATCGCATCAAATGAGGAGTTGTAGTGGCATGTAGTTTCAATGCATTCAAAATCAGGTGATGAGTTCAAGTCACAGATACAGACTGTACATTCAAAATTTAGACATTTAATTTTACTGGTTGATTTTTTATATATATATATATTTAAACCCATGCTCACATCGTCACCGGTAGGATATTTAAATACGATTTCATTAGTATTAAGTTAAAAACTTTGTGGAGAGAAAAAAAAAACATGCGTGCTTGGCTGCTTGTAGCAACTGTACCTATTTTGTTCGTTTGACGAAGGGTCATGTTTTATTTTGACACGAAACAATTGTTTCCAGTTTTTTGCATTTTATTGCGTTTTCATAAAAATTTTAACTTATTACTCTTCAATGCCAGTCCTCTGGTCTTTTTTTTTTTTTCCCAATCATGTCACTGAGTTAATATTTAGCACTGCATGGACTTTTTTTTTTTTTTTTTTTTGAGAGATGCATGTAAAATTTTAATGCATAATAATAGCTTTAACTTAAAGATTTACAATTTAAGACAAAATGAGAAAAATTTTATATTTATCATTACTAAAAGTTAACTCCATTATTACTTTAATTTTTGAAGCAGTAAATGAATTTCACGAGCACAACATAAATCAGGTACTATTAAAAAACTTAAAAAAAAAAAAAAAAAAAAAAAAAAGGAATTTTCACAGTTTTGAAGGTATGTTAAAAATAATGATAATAAGGCAAAATTACAACCAGCAACAAATCCATGAGTGTATGTACAAGACATAATAAAATTATTTACATAAGAAATAAATGTAAAAATGCAATTTTAAAACATATTAAGATTAATTAATGATTAACAGATTAATAGCTAAATTTTTAAAAGAGCTTGTCAAAAGACGCTTTTCCATAACTACATTGATTACAATATAATTTACATTATTTTAATCTTACAACTTGATTTTCAATAAATTAAATGATTATCTATATTGATTAATCAGGTAGTAAACATGTAAAATATAGTGATCAATGAAAAATTCTAAAAACACTTTCAAAACCAACAGCAATTTAAATTATTAAAAGAAGCAATTTAAATTATGAAGCAACTAAATTAACTATTTGTTAGGTATAGGGATAAGATTGGCAAAAAATAAAAAGAAAAAAGAAAAGAAAAGCTGAAACAATATGCGAAAACAAGATGTCAAAATGAAATACTAGAATTTTGATAAATTCATTTATAAGAATAATAAATATATAATATTTTAATCTTTAATTTAAAGGAATAAATGATCATTTCTTGGTATTCAATCAATGGCATGGTTAAGGTAGAAATTTTATTTGATTAACTGATGTAATAAACACAAATATCAGAAACTGAAAAAAAGTTGAAAAGCTAAATCTACAATATGCTGAATTCAGCTAGACACTTAAAAATACTATCCTTGTAGATACAATTTGTAGATAAGCTTTTGCTACCAGCTTCAGAAAAATAAATAATAATAATAATCATCACAGTTATAAAACTTGGGTACAGTTAGGGTTACCAGATTTTTTTTTTAATTGACCTTAAGGACAAATATGGTAGTGTCCCCGAATCCAGAGAATAAAATAAACAAATTACCTTAAATTTCTAATTTTTTGGGGATAAAGGGCAGTTTTTGAGGAATGTCCTCAGGTTTAAAAAAACATCTGGTCACCCTAGGTACAATAAACACGATATTAAAGCTTTTTTTTTTTTTTTTTTTTTTTTTGTTCAAGATATGTATCTGGAAATAATATTGAAAAATATTAATTCTAAATATCAAATGACATAAGAGACTTATTGCTAATAGAAATTCTTGTACAATATATTTTTATTTAACAGAAATTTCGAGAATAAGAAAACTATATTCTCAGAGTTCGAATTCCTTGGTGGTCGATTGGTCTAAAACCAGCAAAAAATTGAATAGACCAGTAATGAGTAAAATCCAGAGGTCCACAGGACCAATATAAGATGTTTATTTCCATAGTTGAAACACGATAAAATTTCTTGGCCTCTTGTAAATTTGCAAACTGATCACTAATTTATTTCATTACTAGTAGGATTCGTCAATTTTTTATATTACATAATATATAAAAACTAAAAGAAATTCCATTGAAATGACTGAAAACCTCATTTCAGGTGAAATTATATAATTTTTGAGATTTCTTTAACCTATTCCGTGGAATCGTTTCAAGCAGTTAATATTAATTAAGTGGATATATTTTTAGTAGTATGTCTGCCATTATCTTGTACTTGCTTTGGGTTTTAAGTTGATATCTTTTTAACTAATTGAAATAATTTAATTTAAATGGTCAACTCTGAATCTTTCGGTTATTTTCATTTTTTTTTGGTACTCTCTCTATCTCTTTCCGCATTCAGTAGTTCATGAGATAGCCGTATATACACACAATATTCTTTTTTAATAGCAGAGTTCCCCCAGACAGTTTCAGGAGGGTGCTGCACCCTGCCTGCCCTCTGGTTGATGAAATAGCACTTTTCTTGCCCCCCCCCCCCCCCAAAAAAAAAAAAAAAAAAAACCCTTATTACTTCTTGTATTAGAGCCCAAATTTAAGAGAAAACAACCTTCAAACTTAAGAATAATGATATACTGAAGATAAATGATATACATAATCAGTAAAATTATTGTGTATGCCCCTTAACATTTATTTATTAGTAACAAGAAAAAATAAAGAAATTTAAAATTAAAAAAGTATTCATTATATGCATACTTATAACAGAACTTTGAAATGAGTGTGAATTTTAAACGTTAAACAAGACCTTAAGAATCCAAAACTGCCCTTAAAATCCTAAAAAAGTGCCCCCTTTTTAAACCCTGGGAAACTCTGAATAGCACGATTTGTTTTGACAATTGTACTGAGCTGCATAAAATAGTTTTTAAGGAAACTGCTTGAGGAAATCTTTTAGTTGCTTAAGGGTGATGGTGCACATTTTATGGATTTACTTTTATTTCACAATAATATAGGATATTTCAATTTGTTTTTATTCTAGAAATTCTTCATTTTACATTTTTCTTTAAAATTGATGTTTGTCCAAAAATGCAAAACTTTATAAATACAGATATATAAAAGGATTTGATTTTTGCTGGCCACTGACTAGAGATTATACCAGCAAATCAATATATTCTTATATTCACTGGTTCCACAGAACAGAGATCTTTAAAATTAATTCTAACTCATATGATAATAAAAATTTGCCATTTTTTGTTAATTTAATTGAAAAAATCTTAAAGTATACAATTTTAAAGCCTTATTTATCTAAAGAAAATATTGTAATAACATAACAAAAATTATAAAAATTACACTGAATAACATTTAAAAAATAATAAAAATAACAACTATATAAAAATGATAATTTCTAACCAGAATTCATCAATCATTCTGAAAAATAATTATAATCAGTCATAATTATATACCACTTACATAATATCACTATGTCTGATCTCTTTCTTCCTTAAGCTGAAGAAGCTTATTTAAAATTCTATAATGATCAAATAGAACATAAGAGCCCTCATATTTTACTTCAAAAAACAAGACTAGCATAAAAATATCAAAACTATAAAAAATGAATTTGGAATTAAAAAAAATTTTTGATCACTCTTGAAACAACAAAACTTGTACTTAAACAATTTGTTAACATATCTATGTGACTAGATTTTTTATAATTCTTTTCATAAAATTTTTACAATACTAAATTTGGAAAGCAACACATGTTTATTTATTTATTAACAAACATTTCTTTCACCCCTCAATTACATCAGCAATATCTTTCATTAACAAACAAAAAAGCACATATACTTTTGAGAGCAAATTTAATTCAAAACATACATTAATATACCAAACCATTGAAAAAGAATTTTAAACCCAAAATAGGAAAGAAAATATTGAATACAATTGTAAATAAAGTGCACACAATAAAACTTCTAATACAAAGAAACAAAAGCAATCATACACACAAAAACATTTAGAATGCTGAAAAATGTGCTTTTTTTTTTTTACATATATCACAGCCATGGAATTAAATTCCTCATTCATCAAATCAGCAAGGCCTCACTAAAGCCTGACTGATAACAATTCTTTTAATGAATCAATGAGGTCTGATAGGGTTGCCAATTAAATAATGCAACAGAATGGGAAAAACTTTTACAGTAACATTTAAACATCAAACTCAAAGTTTATGAACACTTGGAAGTTTGCAAATTATATTCAACTTCATTACACTTAAAAAATTGGCTTTTATGCATAAAATACAAAGTTAAGAATATTTCTTTTGTGTGTTTTTATCTATTAAATTATAAAATCATTCTTTAATTAGGAAAAATTGTAAAATGCAGATAACATTTGTTTCAATGTGTGGAAGGTTGGATTTCCCCAGAGATATCTCAAGTTGGTTGGTTAGGTTTTATGTCGCACTAGTGTTGCACAATGGGCAATTGGCGATGGTCTGGGAATCACACCTATAGGTGGTCCGGAGACATGCCATCACAATTTTGAACCTACAAGGAGAGGATGGCTCCCCCGCTTCGGTAACCCCCAGAGGTATAATAGATCTATCTCAGGACAGCCAGTAAAGGGGCTAATGAGATAACATTGACAACTGTATATTTTCATATTAATAAAAAGCTAAACATATTTTAATAAATGGTTTATAATATATAATTTTAAATTAATATATAAGCAGAAATTAATGTTATCAATTTTGTTTGTTGTTATGCTAGAATTAGAATTAATCTAATGAGAAAAACAGCATCTACAACTTACAAGTAGAGGTCACAACATAGAAAATTCAAATTGGGACGAAATTACGCTGGACTGTAGTATAACCCTTTCCGACCCGAAACATTCCCCCGCCTTAAAACATTACATTTTTTTGTTTTTGCAAACTGAAAGAAAAATATGGACTATAACCGACATTTGTTGATTGAAAATTGTACTTTACACTTTCTGCTAATTAGCTTGATCGTTCATTTCCTGATTTTATTACATATGACTGATCCAGATGCAAAAATGTAAGTAGATGTCGTGGGTGTCTAACCCGCATGATCGTACGGCCTGGGTAGGAAAGGGATACTATGAAGGTAACAACATATTAAAGCAGTAGGACCCACTAGCCACAGAATTTCGAGAAAAAAAGAGTTTAAAGTTTCAGTAATCTTTAAACAAATACAAGTTATTTCGCAAAATAGACAATGTTCCAGTGGCGTTGTCAACAGAGTAAATGGTTGCCACTCAGAGGGTCCGTGTTCAATGCTATCGAAGGGAATGTTTTCTTTCCCCTTTTATTTATTTAATCTAAACATTTTATTTTACTGTTACTTTCTCTTATAATTTATTTCAAAATTTGAAAATTTTAATAAATAGTAATTACTTTTTTTTTCTTAAACCTTAAAAAAAAAGTAGGTTTTAAAATTTTAACTTAAAAAATAAATTTTAGCTTTGTCTTAATTATAAGTTAAAGTAAAAATAAAGGGAACCTTTTATTTAAAATATATATATGCATATATATTTATTTATCTAAGCATTTTATTTCATTTTTACTTTATTTTATAATTAAAACAAGCTAAAATTTATTTTTTTAAGTTATAGAAAATAATAAATATTACATACATAAAATTATAACTATATAACCTTCATATTTTTTAAATCACAAAAATTCAATAATTATTGTTCATTGAATTTTCAAAATTTCAGGTTTAATTATTCAAAAGATTAAATTTCACAATCATTCGTACTTACAATCGTTCAACTGCAGCTTTAAGCAAAACAAGTAAACGGATGGAATAATCTAATAAAAATAGGTAAGATAAATATACAAAATCCTCAGCAACAAATATAAAAATATAGAAAAACTATAGGAAAAAAAAAAAAAAAAAATTAAATAAACAGAAGTGCAAAACAGCAGGTGTATCTTGGTTTAAACTTCCTGATATGGTTTTAATATGTATGAATTACTTAACCGTTTTGAGGTTGTTAATATTAGAGAGCAGCTGAAATTTTATTTTGTGCACAGAAGGATAAAAAACAAATTGTCGAAAAAAAAAAAAAAAAAAAAATGTATGTTGATTAATATTTTAAAATTACATTTAAAGATGATGTATATTTCGGGAATTTGTTTGCCTGTAATATAATTTAATATAATCGGAATCCCATATCATAATTTTTCAAGAAGCTGTAATGATTGGAGAAGTAATTAGTTAATTTGTTTGGGCCATATTTATATGTACAATTAAAATCATTATTTTTCTGTAATATTTTTTTATTTTTTGAAATTAAAAAAAAAAGTTTAGCATTATTTTTTAAATACACCTAAAATGAAATAAAATGTTTAGATTTTAAAAAAGGTCTGCTTTATTTTTACATTATTTTATAGTTGAAATAATATAGTTGAAAAATTTATTTATTTATTTATAGAAAATTATAAATATAAAAAATAGAATATTTTAAAACATACATGTTTCTTTTTTTAAGTTCAAGAAATTTAAATACTTTATTCAAATTTTGAATTGAATTATAAGAGAAAGTAACAGTAAAATAAAATGTTTAGATTAAATAAATAAAAGGAAAAAAAAAAAAAAAAAAAAAATCCCATCGGTAGCATTGAACCTGGGCCCTTCACACGGTAACCGTTTACTTTGCTGACCACGGCACTGGAATGTTGTCTGTGTTGCGAAATAACTGGTATTTAAAAGATTACTGAATCTTTAAATGCTTTTTTTCCCTTAAAATTCTGTGGCTAGTGGGTCCTACTGCTTTAATATGTTGTTACCTTCATAGTATACTACAATCCTGTGCAACTTCGTCCTGATCTAAATTTTGTATGTCGTGACCTCTCCTTGTTAGATAAAATAATGTTTAATGCTAGACAGATAAGAAATTAAATTCAGAGTAGTTTAAGAATTCTTTAGAAAAATTTATTTTCCTTCCCTCCTTTTTAAAAAAAGTACAAAAACCTTATCAAACATTAAAGTATTAAATAAAATCAATCTGTGCGCAACTTTACATGTACATTCAAATTATAGAAAACAAATCACAGAAGTGCATAATGTTTTAATTAATGTGAAAAAAACAAAATTTTAGAAATATACCATACTTGTAAATATAAGTATAGCCTCATAGTCCAAAAAATAACAGAAATAAAAGAATCTGACAACCCTATTTACAATAAATAAACTTTTTACATAAGCTTCAAAACTACAACTACATTAGGAATTCAAAAATTGCAACCTCACAGATACATGATCCAATAGCAAAATGTAGCAGTTTAGTGTGACCACAATATTAAAAGCTAAAGCAGATCTTCAATAAAAATAAACAGTTCATTAGTTTAGACTAATCTAATAAGCTAAATGTCACCGTTACTTCCAAAATATCTAAATGAACTAGACACGCAGCCTTGAAAATTCTTTTCTTTTCACACACAGGGATACTGAAATTAAATAAATAGATAAATAAACATTCAATAGAAAATAGGCTTTAAAAACAAATTTTAAAATTCATCTTAGAGGAGGTACAATAAACTATAACTTTAACTACATGCACTATATTATATTTATATATTTTATGAAAAAGCTGAATTAATTCTAGAAAGAGTGAAAAATGACCATGTTAGAATCCAACCTGGATCTTATGGCTTAAGGTACCTGCTACTCTATCAATTGTGCCACCTAGTCAATATTGCCAATACATCATTGCCATTCAGTAAAAAATGGAGTTAAATAATATAAATTTCACATAGAATAGATTAAAAACATCCATCTTTCATAATATTAGAGGTGAGATATCAAATGAGTAGCTCAGCTGGTAAAGCACTGCCATAGGATCCATGCTTAAATCTTGGACTGGTCACTTTCAGTCCTCATTACAATTAACTGGGCGTTTCTATCAAAAATGAGTGTAATACAAATAGTCAAAGTTAAAGTTATTCATTGTCATTTAGCAAAAATTAAATAATATAAGATTTCATCTCTAAGACTATGTGACTTGACAAACAAATGACAAAATTATATTTTTCATAAGAGGGGTTAACACAAGTAAAATATTAACTAGTTAAGTCAGTAGAACATTGGTATATTAAGCATAGGACCTAAGTTAAAGTCTAATCAATTTTTTCTCAAGCTAAAATTAATTTTTGGTTTTTTTGAAAAAAAAAAAAAAAAAAAAAAAGGCGTAAAATTAAAGAGTAATTAATTAAAAAATAATTTTGGTGCATTAACATTTTAGAATTAAACACACAATTTTTAGATATCATACATAGTGTTCACATTTTTTTTTTTTTAAAGGGCAGAGTGGATTTATCGAAAAGGGCCCATATTAATAGACAAAAGGGCACTTTCTTCACCACTTGTTAAATGGTTTATTAAATGTACAGTTCACAAAATAAATTAATAAATAAAAATAGAACACTCCGTCTATCTCATCACCTAACTAACGAATACCATCCTTTTTGGATACATGTCTATTTTAATTTAATTATTTACATATGTAAACATGCAACAATGATAAAATTTCCATTTCCAACAAATACACAATTTTGTCTTTATAGATTCTACAGAAAATTTTACCATTGGACACTAAATTTGAAGTTACTTGGTCAATAAGTTTAGTAATTATACTTATTGGGACTTTTGAGTTTTTTAATGTTACATTCATTTTTCAATCTTAAATCGAGTCTTCTGGTGGCCATAGCTTATTAGGTGTAACTGAAAATCTACTTGACCAAAAAAGCTGAAATTTCATAAAAGTATAAATAAAATAATTAGAAGTTGATTTGTGGTAAATTTCAAAATACTTATTTTTTACATAAACTTTATTTAAAAATATTTTAATTGTAATCTACAAATATTTAAAAATTATTGCTAGCTTTAATATACATACAGATGCTTTAAGTATTTTTTTCTATAAATTATATAAATTACACATAATTCTATAAGGAACAGTAAGTATCTATTGTGTCCCTCTCAGATATTTATGCAATTTTTTTTTTTTTTTGGTCTATACATTTATAAAAAAAAAAGAAAGAAAGAAAGAAAGAAAGAAATTAAAAGAATGCCCTTGTTATTTCGAAACTTTTGGAGGGAGGGGGAAGAAAAAGCAAAAAACTACACAGCATTTGCAAGATGAATGTAAATTAACAAAATTTACATTTAGAGTCTTAATGAATTGTTAAAATATGCTGCAATTTCGTCACTAATCGATAAAATACCTGTCTTTATTCAAAATAATCCCCAAAATGTGCAATATTTCTATGATCGACTGCCGAAATACGTAATTTTTTTCACTGTTAATCAGTGAAATTTCCTCTGTTTTTGAAATTAAATTCCCAAATACTTAATTATTTTGCCGATAATAGAGGGAAAATTTGCACTTTTCCCTCAAAGCCGAGTACCGAAATATGCAATAATTTTGCAGCCAAATTCGGAAATACGGGATTATTCTCACCGCTAACTGTCAATTTTTTATTGTCAAAATTTACATTTAGTCATAACTAACTCCTAAATTCTGCTATTATTTTGCCACTAATCAATAAAATTTGTATTTCTTTTCCCTTTTCCCAAAGGTCTTTCTGAAAATCACGATATTTTTTTGGCGATGAAATTTGTGCTTTTTATACTTGTCTAACATTTTAGATTTTTGGACTACTTCATCATCACCTGGATAATCTAACACAGGGCCTGAAATTTCAACTCAGATTACACTCGCCAGGGAAAAAAAAAAAAAAAAAGGGCTTTACTCGCCACAAAATAGGGTTGCCCTTTTTTTTTCTTCTTTTCTATGCAATTTGGGTCATTTTGTTTTTTCTAACTATTTGCAAGGCTTTTACAAATATGCCTAAAATTATATATATTAAAATTGTGTCGTATATCATCATGTCTCATAATCATCTCTAATTAAAAATCATTATAATGTATTGTATTTGAGATTTGAAATAGATTAAAATATCTAATAACATAAATGCAAAGAGTCATTAAAGAAAAAAAGAAGAAGAAAAAAAAACCTCTTTGTGAAACAATATCCTGTGAAAATCTTTTTATTATGAAAGATAAAGCTTCCTTATTTACATACTTATTTAACTTTTCACATCAGAAATATCTTTTTCGTCTATTTTATTTTTGTCATCAGACGGAATGTCCATGTGTATAACTTGTTCATTGTTATCATTTTAAATAACCATCTTGGAATAACTTTTTCAATAAAATCGTTGCTTACAAATCATTACAAGCGCCAATCATTGGCATTTCAGAAAAAAAAATTAGAAAATATGAACTGCTTTTTGATCATTATTCAACAAAATAAACATAGGCAGAAATCTTTAAAGGGTTCAGGCTCATGACAATATCGCATAGGCAAATTTTCGCATATCACTTCTCCTGGATAGTGGGCGACGGGCAAAGAGGCTCTCTGCTCGTCTATTCTCACTCTGCTTGGAGAAATAACAGTGGGAGAAAAGGAACTGTCTAAGAGATTAAAACTTTTATGTATGCACTAAGCATTTTTCCTTTTCCAGGCTGGGGCGATTTCGGGCAACGAACACACAGACTCGGCTCTCCAAGAATTTAAAAAGGAGAGATTAAATATGAGGTTATAAGATGGCAAGATTTTGCCATATTTAAATCTATAAAAAGAATGTTTTCTGTCACCATATTGTTTAAGAATTCTATCTATAACTAGACCAAATTTTTACTTACCCCAGTAAAAATTCCACTCGCCACTGGCGAGCGGAAATTTCGTGCCCTGGTCTATCATCACTAAATTTCCATGTCTAGCATGAACACTAATCATATAGAATATTTTTATTTTGAGACTTAGTGTAGTTACTTTAAGCACTAGAAACGTACAATAAAATTAACTTTTTAAAAAACTTAAAATAATAATAGAAAGATTTGAAATCTTATTTAAAACTTAAGTAGGAGAAAGGTAGAAAGAGAGCAGACCTACATTTAGAAAGCAGACTGAAAAGTAGAAAAGTAAGAATCATGCAAATTTAAGTTAACTTGTTGCATTAAAGAATGAGCCTGACAAGTCAGTTCTATCTGGTCTGTAGTTTTTCCAAAAGCTATAATCTCCCAATCTGGATACAACTGTAAAGTATAAATATTACTGACAGCAGTCATATCAAATTTCTGATAATTTACAAAGTATACATTAATTTTAACTATGATTATCTTTTTAAAAATTTAAAAAATATAAAATAAGTCTATAGCTTTCAAGATTCATGTTTTAAGGTTTTTGAGGGTGAGAAATTGATCATGTATACTTTCAGCGTGTAAAATTGAATTGTTTATTTCAGAAACCCGTCAACTGACATTTTTTTTGCGAAAATTAAATGTGAATAGATTCGAAATGGCCTACTGTAAACACACTATTTTGTGCAAAAACATGTAAACTGTCAAGCCTCCCAATGGGTCATATTTTATGTTGAAGTTTCTGCTTAGTACAGAAACTCATCAAGTGAAATCACTTGGCGGGTTTCTGCAGTAAATTTCATGTGATAACCCTGTCTTGAGACAACCCTGTTGAGTATTGTTTCAGCGGTTGCATCCCCTGTTTTTAATGCTTTGTTTTCCACAAAACAAACAGCTGTTCTGCAAGATTGAGTAGTACTTCCGTTTTTGAGGTTAATATTATTGTTCAGTGGTTTCACTTAGTGTGTTGTGATTATTTCATTTTAAGAAATGCACAGTTGAAGTTCTGATGATGAACAGGGCCGAAACTAGAGGGGGGCGAGCGGGGCATTTGCCCCGGGCGCCAGATGAAGAAGGGCGCCGAAAAAGGCTGGTTTGTTGCCTTATTTACACATTAAAAAAAAAAAAAAAAAAAAAAATTTCAGAGTTAAAAAAAAAAAAAAAAAAAAAAGGAAGAAGGAAAGAAAAGAAAGAAAGAAAAAGTCAAATTCTTTTACTCAGGGCAATTTGAACAAAGAAAAAAAAAAGTAGAAAGAAGATTAATAGATAACAGAATTCATTTACAAGGAGAAGCATGGTGGATAGAGTGTTCTCCAAGACTAACAATATTCTTTTAAGGTTAGTGAGTGTGGTAAAATATTCTCGCAATCGAAGAAGAGTAATTTACAAGTGGTTCCTGACTTTCAGCCAAGGTTTTTAAAAAGTAAATGGTTGGAAAATATGTAGTATATTTGATTAAACTTCAGAAAGCTCTTTAGAAATTATGATTCATAAGGAAGCAAAAAAGAAAAAAAAAAAAAAATCTCAGGGCGCCGTCGTGACTATTAAAAGTGTGACTATTAAAATAAGTATGTCAAAATAAGGCCATAATGTTATAAAACAATCCAGTGCACTAAAAGATTTACGCTCAGCTTGCAGTATAAACAGAAACTGAACTCATCCAGTCTTACTTGTGATTTATAGACTTTTCGAGATAGTTCTACTCTAGAAACTACTGAATTAACCTGGAAAATTTTACAAGTCGGTTTCTATTGAAGTTAGATCTTCTAAACTTTGGCTACTCTAAGTTACAACTTTTCGCCAAAATTGGGTGCCAAATTGCGAAATCTTTCGCCAAGTCGCAAAATTTGCCGCTAATGCCTATTTCCGTGGAAGTGAAGAAATCTGCCATCTATTTCTATTTTAACTTTTAACTGTAATACCGTGTATAAAGTAATACGTAAAGAAGTAGACAGGCTGTTGTCAACAATAATTATAGTAATGACTCTTTCATTTTTATATTCTCATTAGTGATTTGTAGAACTTTTGATGAAGTTAGTTCTGAGCAAGAAAACAGTAGATCATGACAGCTTCCAAATTTCGGCAATATTAAGCCAATATTTTTCACCAAAATTAATGCCAGGTTGCCAATTTTGTCGCCAAAGCATTGACTCTGCGATCAGTTGTCATCTACATTGGTGATGAGTTTAGTGACATCACGAGATTAGCGATCAAATTTGGCAGAAAATAGTTTAGGATTGCCAAAATCAGCAAGCCCTTTCTCAGTTTTATCGGAGTTAATTTTTTCTATATATTATGCATTGTTTCTCGCAGCTAATTGTTTGTCAAAGAGTGCAAAAGTAGGCTATTTGCTCAGAAGCGAATTCTGTTGAACTCTAAGCTATGCTTTTGCCTATGAGAGATTCTGTAAAAAGCTGTAGAATATTATTTCTGAACAAACGATATTCTTATTTTGTGGTGTATATAATCCTATTACCATGAAGTTAGTGGTTCTAATAATAGTTTTCTTGGATTGGTTCCGATAATATTCATAGACTAGAACCTGCCTTTCTATTTTATTTCCTGAAAATGATTTTAAAAAAGATTATCTACAAATGGCACTGCTCTGCATGAAGATCGGCCCCAACGCCATTTTTGCAAATTCTTATGTAAAATAAACTCCTGAATACGATTATGACGCCCATTTTGCCCTATCACCTACCATTATTTGGGGACGCTCCCCTATTTTTATCATTTTTTGGTATTTTTATGGCTATAAATTTGATTTGAAAGGGGTGAAATGAATGTTTTAACTGTTAAATGTCTTTTGAGTGGCTACAGAAATGAAAAATTCTAAAACGTGAACATCTGCAGCAAGGGGAAAATTTAGGGGGAGGAGGAGGATTCGCCACTGAAATTACAAATTACATTTTTTATATTTTATTAATCAATTATTACTATTATTTATTATAAATTATATATTTTTTTTATTTCAAAGTATTAAAATAACTTTTTTCCATTCTCCAAATCAAATTTATGGCCATAAAACTACCAAACAATAAGAGAATGGGTGGCGTCCCGAGAAAACGGTGGTTGATTGGGCAAAATGGGGGGTCATTTTACATGAGAATCAGCAGGAATGGTATCAGGGCTCGAATTTTTTTTTTTTTTTTTTGCAGAGCAGTGTATTTAGACAGCTAACGGTTATCTCGCACTTGATGGATATGAGTAGTTTTTAGATACTTGTTCATATCTATTAATTTATGCATCTTAATTATATTAAAAAGTTAAATATTTCTCTGTTTATTTCTCTGCAGTATAGTTGATGTAACGACTATAATATTCAAAATATCATTTTAAATTCTCTCAAAATGATATTATTTTCAGTTTTAAAAGTAATTGAATATGAAATTTACATTTACTTGTTTTAGAATTGTCATTTATAAATACCATTAATTTAAGAGAGAGGAAAAAAAAAAGAAACTATCATTAAACCAGTAAAAATAAATAAATAAATAAAAAATAATAACTGTAGCTTAATTTAAATCTTTCTCTATAATATGCTTTTCTTCTTTTTCCCCCTAAAATAATGCTTTGATTCACAACTTCAATTTTTTGTTCTTTCAAGAAATGTTATAAAGATATAAAACATATACGTTAAAATAAAAATCGTAATAGAGATCGGCTGGTTGTAGCTCTACTTGTGCTTGTACATTTTTATGCCTGGCGAAGTGCCATGCTAAGTTTTTCGACACGAAACACATGTTGCGATTCTGTTTTGTTTTGTAAACTCTGTTTTTCATAACAAGCATATAATGTATAAAGTTTGTTAAATTCCGTCCTGGAGATGCTGAGATATAGCTATAAGAAAACGTGGCATAAAAGTGCTGCAAGTCGAGCGATATATATCAAAAACTAGACATCACCAGTTTATGTCAGAATTCAACTGCACACTAGGTTTCATGGAATTCCGAACATGCAGTTCATATATTAGTTACAGTATTTGTGTCCTATACAGACACACACACGCATCCGTTAAATATAATAATAATACATTTCAAAATCTGTAAATTTATCAAAAATTTGAATTAAATTCAATATTTACTTCTTATGAATGCAGTTGAAAATAAAATGGCCATAAAAACTTTGTAAAATTTCCTTTGAAATTTTAATTTCTGGTTGGGGGGGGGGGGGGGCGCCAAAATCCCTCCTTGCCCCGGGTGAAAAAAATCCTAGTTTCGGCCCTGATGATGAACCTCAAGCAAAAAGAAAACGAGATGCTGTAAATGAAGATAAGTATAAACATAATGTCATAAGGAAAGTAAGAGTGAAAGGTGAAGAGTACACAAACTACAAAGGTAACCTTGTTTGTGGTAAATCTATTCCTGATAAGCTTGTGTGCAGCCGCCCTCGAAAATGCAGTTTGTAATAACGAAACAAAAAGTGCGATCCAGAATAAATTCTATTTGTTAGAAACTAAAAACTAACAAGATTTACATTTGCAGACATTGATAGAAGGTAAGGAAGTTAAGCGTAGAAAGAAGAAAAACTCAGATAATGATATTCGTAGTGCTGCTTCACTTTCAATTGAAATCCAACAGACAAAAAGTAAATCTTTTGTATACAATGTTAAGCTCAATGGAAAGTTTACTCCAGTTTGCAAAAATGTCTTTTTACAAATACATGGTGTTTTTCGAGATCAAGTTGCAAGGTTATGTAACCTATTACTGCAGAATAGAATACCTGTCGATATGAGAGACAAAAATCATAGTGGAAATGCGATTGATGGCAGTATGTGTGTCCTTATCCATGAATGCATTTCTAAATTTGAGGTAAGAGAAACACATTATGGTTCAACAGAAAAACAATATTTGGATGCACGGTTAAATATCACAAAAATGTATGAAATGTTCCAAACCGACCACCCTGAGTTGAGAGATAAAGTAAAATATATTTTTTATTATACTTATTTTAAGGAAAACTTCAATCTATCATTTGGCAGCCGCAAGTTGATGTTTGCAGTCAATGTGAGAATTTCACATTCAACTAAGAGACCCTTGTGTAATCGACAATGTCAAGCGCAGTGTTGCAGCTGAACAAATCGTTCACAAGCGCAGAGCCAAAAAGTTTTATATTAAACAAAAGGAGATGATTAACAACAATGATGAAGACACAGTGGCGCTTTGCTTTGACTTCATGCAAAATTTACCACTTCTGAACATACCTGTACAGGAGCTGTTTTACATGTGCCAGCTTTGGCGTAATGTTTTTGGTATTCATGATATGAAAACTAACAAGGCAAAAATGTATATATATCACGAAGGCAAGGCCAATAAATCCCCACAAGAGGTTTGCTCGATATTGTTGCACTATTTAAAAACTGAAGTTTTTAGTGGAACTAAGCATCTTGTTTTCTTCAGTGATGACCCTTCAGGGCAAAACAAAAACCACTGTGTTGTGGGATTTCTAATGAACCTTTGTGACAGGGGAATTTTAGAGACTGTTCATCACTACTTCCCAGTCAGGAAGCACTCATTTTTACCATGTGATCGTGATTTTGGGTGTATTAAACAACTTCGAAGAGTAGATAGAGTTTACACACCAAATCAGTATACTGAAATGATTCTTAAATAAAGTAAAACAGGGTACTTTACTGTTCATCAGGTAACAAGCACCATGATCTATAGTTTTAATATTTAGTGGCCTCAGTTTTACAAGAAGACTGTAAACTCAGATGAAACTTCTGGAAGGGGAATTCAAAGGAAAGACAAGATTCCTTTTAAAGTGTCCACATACAAAGAATTTTATTACAGCAAATCTGACCAAGGAAAAGTGGTTGCTAAGTACTTTATCAACGGTTTAACCTTCTCAACTTTCACATTGAAAAAATATAGTACTGTTCCGGAACTCCCTACACTGATGGCATGTCCATCTGGAAAGCTTCCCATCAATATGAAGAAAATTAATGACCTGAAGAAGTTGGCCAAGTACACTACAGGGTACAAAGATTTTTACAACATCCTCCAGTGGCCTACAACAGAAGCTGAGTGTAACGTAGACAGGGTGTATGAAGATGAGTACATACATTTGTTTTAAACCAAACTGATTGGAATTTTTTTTTTCTTTGATATTTAATGAATTCAGGTATAAAGTATAATGTGTTTCTATTTAACATCCCACTGCTGCTTAAAAAGTCACAATTTTACTAAAATATATATATATATATATTTTTTTTAGAAAAAAACATTTTATTGCAAAAACCCATCAAATGCAAAATTTTTATAATATGTTTTTAGGGGATATTGAGAAACACTGTAAATTTTTTCTAGGCAAAAATCTACAGCAGTATTAAAAGTAGAAAGTTTTTTTTGTGTTTTTCGAAAGTTTGAAAAAGTGTACTTGACGGGTTTCTGAAATAAACGATTCAATTATTAGGGAGGCAGGCAGATGGGGGAAGAAGGAAAAAACAAAACCATATACAATAAGTCTACGGCTTTGAAAATTCATGTTTCAAAGTTTTTGAGGATGAAGCATTATTGATTATGCATACTTTCAAAAACGTAAAGTAGGGATAGATGGAGAAGAAAGAGCAAAATACAGTGAAGCATCCATAATCTGGAATTCTATAATCCGGCAGCACCCATAAACCGGCACTCATGACTTTTTCTGCCCCCCCCCCCCCCATTAGCTGGGAAGGGGAAGGGACAGTCAAAATATAAATAACTAGATGAATGAGAAATGAAACAATTCTACTTCTTTATAGGTCCTAGAATCTAATAAAGCAAGTTTAAAATGAAGATTGACATTTATGTTGCTGATGGAGGAAGATTGGGAAACTAAAAGCTTCTTCAGAGCTTTTAATTGTCGATGGCTAGTAGGAGATAAGAAAAGAGGGGAAGGGGGAGGGGGGGCGGGTTAAAAAAAAATTACACCAGCAAGAAATATAGTATAATTCTATTTCTTTATAGTTTCTAGAATCTAATAAAGCAAGTTTAAAATGAATATTGACATTTATGTTGTGGATGGAGAAAGATTGAGAATTGGAAGGCTTCTGTTGTGCGTTTTATCGTTGATCGTTGGTGGAGATTCTTTTTTGCCTTTTTAACGATCAATAACCACGATTTTTTAAAAAGCGTATAATCCGTAATTTTTACATGTTGTCCGTAATGCCGTAAATCTGTAATAATTACGGACAAATCATAGTCAAATTCTGATCTTATTTGTTACTAAGCCAGTTTAATCAATCCAGCCCATCAATTTATTATTGTTATTTGTACAAAAATAAGCAATCTGTATTACTATTTTAAAACTGTTATTTAAAAATTTTTAATTTATTCCAAATATATTTTTAATTATTTTTTGTTTATAATGAGGGTTTGCATGCATTTTTTAAAACTTAATTAAAAAAAAAATATTTCTTTAGATGCTATGACTGATATATGCAGGGGTGATTGTGACTCAAAGGTAAAACCCCTGAAAATTAGAGCCTCAAATTAGAAAAAAACCCAAAATATCAAATAATACTCAAACTATTTAGGCCAGAAGCCCTCAATCTTTTTATGTTTCATTCACATATCACCTGGATGACAAATGAACAAACAATGAAAACAAAAAATAACTTTATAGGAAATAAAAAATACACATGGGTTAGAGTAAAAACCCTGAACACAAACACCCCTGTATATGATTTCGATTTACATTTTCGGAACACCTATATTCCGGAAAAATTCGTAATCCGGTAATGTCTATTTTCTACCGATGCTTCACTGCATATTAAAAATTATAAAATTAGCTCTACAGCTTTAAAAATTCATGTTATAGTTATTTATTTATTTATTTTTTTATTTATTTTTTTTTTTTTGGGGGGGGGGGGGGGGGATTAACGGACTCTTCCCACCTGACGTCAGAGGTCACATGATAGAGTAAAAACAAAAAGCAGACGAAGTCTTGTTTATCAAAAGCGATTGCTGAAATAACATATTTTCTTTACAAAAATGTTGAAGGAAGGATTATTAATATAATCAATAATTTTACCTTACTTAAATCCTTACTAAGTCCGAGCTTCATTATATATTTCGGCTACCTAACGGTGCCATCTTCAGAAACACTTTTTTACCTAACGGTGCAAACAGCTATATAAAGAAAACAAGAGAAGTGAAGAAATCGAAGAGGAAACTACAAAAGATAAACAAGTCATCCAAACTTAGCACCTACAAATAATTTTTTACCGAGTGTTTCTGAAGATGGCACCGTTAGGTAGCCGAAATATATAATGAAGCTCGGACTTAGTAAGGATTTAAGTAAGGTAAAATTATTGATTATAACATATTTTCTATTCCTATTTTTGATCAATCGTATTTAATCTGTGTTATTTTTTATACATCATTATTTTTAATCCATTTTATATCATTATTCATCATCTTTTAGTTTATACCTGTTATTGATGTTCATGAAGACCATGTTTAAATACTCTGATTTTTCGTACTTAAATCAGTGACAGTGCAATATCGTACTACTTAAATCCATTTAGACCAGTAACTAAGTTAATTAACTTGTTGTAACACCTTTTTGCAATTAAATTAAATGAAAACATTTTAAAATTTCAAATTATAATCCGTAAACATTCCACAGGAAGGTATTATTTATTGCTAGATCAGTTAATGTTACAGTTACACTACAATATACAAAAATCAATACACACACAAAATGTTTTTTAAAAATATTATAATTAAATTTACAAATACAATTATTCTACTGTTTACAAATGCACAATATTACTTTTATTTTATTTTATATTAAATATAAAAATTTTTGTTCTTAAGAAAAATATTTAATTGAATTCGATTATTCGTTTTCCTCTATCACGTGATTGAGCAGACGACGGTGGGAAGAGCCCATTGTGCATTACTTTCAAAAGTGTCAATATATTTATTAAGGGGGGGGGGGGGTCATCAAAACTTTTAAAATATATTTATGACTTTGAAAAATCTGTGTCTTAAGATTTTAAAGGGAAAAAATCGATTGTGCATTTGTTCAAGTGTAAAATTTTTAGTGTAAAGAGGGGGGTGACACAGATGCCACAGAGCAGGAGGCATCAAAGGTATTTCAAAGGTTGTTTGAGCGGCAAGCGAGCAAGATCCGAATGTGTCATTGAGCAGGAGTTTAATACACTAAGATTGTTTTAAGGATCATGAACCAGCTGGTTGCCAAAGGCAGCTAATTATAAATAACAAATGCTGATGTGCAAATTTTAAAACAGTAGTCAAAGCAATCATTTGGATAATTATTTATTTTTAGTTTATGTACTGTATGTAAGAAAAACAAAGTACGACTTAAAAAAAAAAAAAAAAAAGACAATATCCAATATAATTCTCAATATTGCTGTCCATACACTATAGGTCATCAAAAAATGTAAAAATTAATGAAAAAAACTGGAAAAGGTCCTTTAAGGTATATAATTTTTCTTGAGACCAATAAAAAACTAGTATGTTGTGGCCACCACAAGACTTTCTTCTATATTTTCCTATACATATTCAATCAGTAACAATATTTAAAAAAAAAAAAAGATTTTTTTTTCCTTTTTTTTTTTTTTTTTTTGTGAAAATTAATACATATTCAATCACTAACAATATTTAAAAAAAAAAAAAAATAGAATTTTTTTCTAAGTTTTTTTTTTTTTTTTTTTTGGTTAAAAGTAAAAAAAAATCGATAACTTTGTTTTAAATTATCACAGATTTATAGTTCAACCATTCGTTTTAAAGGTATTGACGAGACCTTTCGAATGATACCCATCTTCAAAATTTACCCCCCTCCCCGGGGGGGGGGGAAGCGGTGCCCCCCCCCCATGCACAAAATTTTTTTCCTAGTTACGTACTACTATTATCAATAATTCATATTAATTTTACAAACACAAGTGTAAAATAACTCTTATTATGCACATTTATACGAATTTTTGTCCTATGCTGCCATGTTAAAAATTTAGATAAAATGCTATCACAGCGCCACCTGTTGAGCTATTGATCCCCAAATATAATCAGCAACAGTTTATGTCGGGGACCAACTAAATACCAAGTTTGGTAAAATTTCGTTTAAAAAAAAAAAAAAAAAAAAAAACGATTATTTTATAACAATATTTAACAATATCTAACAATATTTAAAAAAAAAAAAAAATAGAATTTTTTTCTTTTCTTTTTTTTTTTTTTTTTTTGGTTAAAAGTAAAAAAAATCGATAACTTTGTTTTAAATTATCACAGATTTATAGTTCAACCATTCGTTTTAAAGGTATTGACGAGACCTTTCGAATGATACCCATCTTCAAACTTTAACCCTCCCGGGGGGGTGCTTCCCCCCCAGGGGGGGAACCGATGCCCCCCCATGCACAAATTTTTTTTCCTAGTTAACTACTACTATCATCAATAATTCAAATTCATTTTACAATCACAAGTTTAAAATAACTCTCATTATGCCCATTTATACGGAATTTTGTCCTATGCTGCCATGTTAAAAATTTGCATAAAATGCGATTACAGCGCCACCTGTTGAGCTATTGATCCCCAAATCTAATGGGCACCAGTTCATGTCAGGGTGCAACTAAATACCAAGTTTGGTTAAATTTCATTCATATGTTCGTGAGATACAGCGTCCACAAAAAAATGATACAGACACACAGACAGACAGACAGACACACAGACAGACATTTTCTAAAAACTATCAATTCGTGTTCAGGACATCCCAAAACGTGTAGATCCGTCAAAAAACGGAGGTCGAAAATTTTCGCGAATCCAATACTTTCTCTATATTACATATAGAAGAAAGTAATATTTTAAGGCATATTTTTATTGACTTATTTTTTGAAAAAAATACTTAATGTATGTTTGAGAACAGGACATATCTGAATAAATTTGTTAAATTAATACAATGTTTTAAATGTATATTAATTTTCCGTTGTTTAAACTTCAATATCGCTACAGATATTACACATTATACTTAAGCAATAAGAAAAACTTACTCTTTGAGGTAAGATGAATGGAAATATGCTAGATGCCTGCACAATTTGAGGACCTGATTCATTCATTTCACTCAGCATTTGACACTGTATGAAATACAAACAAAAGTAATTTTCATTGAAAATAAAATCAATTTTTAAAATCTTAGTTAAAAAACACTAATATTAGAGAAAATATAGCACTAAGCAATCTCATAAATAAAACTGAGAGGAAAATTCTTTTGATGTGTATCAGGATTAAAATAAAAGATAGCTTCACATATAGTCCAACAGTTTACTTTTTTTTATATTATAGACTAGCAGGCAACACCCGCTTTGCTGGTCCCTATTTTTAAATGAATCACTGTAATTACTGAATTCTCAAGATTACATTAATTTTTATCACGTGAAAAAAAAAAAAAAAAAAAAAAAAAAAAAAAAAAGAGAAACAAAATCAGATTAGGAAAAATGTCGCACCGGGTTTTCACTGCCTTCGGAAAAAAATTCCCAAAATGCTCTAACTATTATTTTTATTATTCTCCCCTTTCGCCCCCCCTCCCCCGTCTATCCTAATAATTTTAATAATTCGAAAATATCCGCAATCAATTTGTAAGTATCAAAAACCTCTATGCACCAGTTTTGAACAATCTATCTCTATTTTTATTTTTTTGTCCCTCCACCCCCCCCCCTCTTCCCAGCCCTCCTAATAACTTTACACGTTCGAAAATATCCCCATTCGACTTGTAGGCCTTCAAACTTATCTGTACTAATTTTGAACGGCCTAACTATATTTCTATTTGTTTTTGCCCATAGCTCCCCCTTACTGCCCCACCCCCCTTCCCACCCCTCCTAATAATTTTACAAATTCGAAAATATCCACAATCGATTTGTAAGTATCGAAAACCACCAATTTTGAACGATGTAACTGTATTTTGCCCCCCCCCCTCTCCCCGGCCCCCCTAATAACTTTACACTTTTGAAAATATCCCCATTCGACTTGCAGGCCTCTAAAACCTATCTGTACCAATTTTGAACGGCGTAACTATTTCTATTTGTTTTTCCCCATAGCCCCCCCCCCCCCCCCCCGGGCTGAATTTCTAAAATTCCAGAAACTGGTTTTTAGATATTTTCATTAGCTATATTTTAGAGCAAAAAATTTCACATATATCTATTTTTCCTGTTTGAGATATATAGGATTATGTGAAATCACGTTTTGCCCCCCTCCCCCTCCTTGGGGACCGAATTTCTAAAATTCCAGAAATCAATTTTTAAACATTTGTATTAGCTATATTTTAAAGCAAAAATTTTACGTATATCTGTTTTTTTGTTTAAGATATGAAGGATTTTGTGAAATCACGTTTTGCCCCCCCTCCCCCTTGGGGGGGCGAATTTTGTCTTAGTGGATGCCTACGTCATAGAAAGAACATTGTCACAAAATTTCATGCTTCTAGGTCCAGGGGTTTTTGTCTGGGCGCTGTTGAATCACCCCCTCACTCAGTCAGTCAGAAAGAACGATTTTATATATATGTTACCGTTAAAACGCGAAATCCGTTAATCTGCAGATTACCTAGCTAATCTGCAGATTAACTAAAATGACCCGTTAAAGTGCGGAATAAAGAGTTTTCCGCATTTTCACTAGGTAATCTGCAGATTAACGGCTTATGTGTCGTTAAAGTTCAAATGTTTGTTTCGAGCGTTAGTTTATTTACATTCACTATGACGTCAAACAGTCATGTGATACAGATACGCGAATCCCAGTCTGTGGCGCGATTGACCTTCAAACACAAACCAAAACTTTTATCCCTTCCGCTCCGCTATGAGCCTATGATAAACAGTAAGAGCAAAACGTGGATCATCGAAGCTATGATATTAGGTTTCTTCTTATGACCAACACAAAATTTAAAGTAACAAGTAAGTTATAATTGTTTTGATTTATTTCTTCTCTTTTTAAATTCTGTCAAATATAAGTTTGATACGGGTCTGCATTTTATTAATGAAATCTAATTTTAATTAAAAGCTTTCTCTCGTGAAACTTCATTTTCAATTATGAATATTAAATTTACAACACAGTAATTATTTTCTCCCGAAATAAAACTATTAAACCACAACTTTTTAATTTATTTTAAAATTGATTTAAATTACTATTACTTACTGAAAAAACAACAACAACAACAAAAAAAAACATGTATTAATTTTTAACTCTGGAAAATATGGCAATCAATATAATGGCATTATTTAATAAATACTTAATATGAAATTTTTATGCATTTTTTAGCACTTCATTACAATTTTCTTTTTTGTTTCTTTCAATTTCAAGTTTCCTTTATATATTTTATATATCATGATTATATTTTTAATTTTGTTCGCTTTTTCAGATAATTTCGTTGTAGTTTATTACATAAAATGTGTTAATAAAGTTTTTTTTTTTTTTTTTTTTGTAAAATTAATATATTTGCTAAAATTGTACAGATATATGTATGCTGCAAAATATAGTTTAATAAAGCATTGGAAAACTGTCATTTTAATTTTCATGCGTTCTAAAAATTATTAAAGCAATTTTAATTATTTGAAGTACTTCTTAAAATGCTTCTGATTTGTCTAATTTAATATTTCTTTAGCGAATTAAAAATTGGTGCATAACTTTTTTTAAAATATAGTAATAGCAATATAAGTTGTTAATAAAACATTTTTTTTTTTTTTTAATTGTTAAATATTTTTATTTGAAAAGAAATCGTTACTGTATTACAATTCTAACATTCACTTATAAAATAGACTTTATTGAAAGCTATTAAAGATATTATATTTCATATTAAAAATGCATAACATCTTCAAACTTATATTGACAGAATAAAACAGATGAAATAAATAAAAAATAAATAAATAAAACAAATATAACTTTAAACGACATAAAAATTAAAACACATACAGATTAAAATAAGTAAAGAAAGAAAAGAAAACTATTTTTTTTTCTTTTCCCGAATGAAAAAAACAAATACAACACAGCGTGCTTTAACATTACACCACCAGAGATCTTATTTTCACTTTAAGGAGTGTATAGTAGGTAATGTGCAGATTACCTAGGTAATTTGAGAAATGAAACAATTTTTCTCACTTTAACGGATCACCCTAGTTAATGTGCAGATTACCTAGCTAATCTGCAGATTAACTGATTTCTGCACTTTAGCGGTAACATATATATATAGATTAGAAGAAAAAGTAACAGATTCGTAAAAATTTCACTTCTAGTACTTTTCTCACATATTTTGAGATGTTCTGAACACAATCTAACCATTTTTAGAAAATGTCCATCTGTCTATCCCACAGTGGCGGATCTAGGGGGGGGGGGGGCAAAGTACTGACATTCACAATTGAATATTACAATTATAAACTTTTCATTGATCTGGAATGACATCTTGAAAAATCTTAGCCCACAAATGGCACAATTTTAACCAAAAATGCAGAGATACAACCATCTTAAAAATCGCAGAAAGTGAATTAATAGCAGGAATCCAAAAAGAAGTTCTGAACAATTTCATTTTTTTTTTTTTTTTTTTTTTTTTTTTTACTTTCTTCTATATGTAATATAGAGAAACTATTGGATTCGTGAAAATTTTCGACTTCCGTTTTTTAATGGATTTACACGTTTTGGGATAACCAGAACGCGAATTAATAGTTTTTAGAAAATATCTGTCTGTATCACTTTTTTGTGGACGCTGTAGCTCACGAACCAATGAATGAAATTTAACCAAACTTGGTATTTAGTTGCACCCTGACATAAACTGGTGCTAATTAGATTTGGGGATCAATTGCTCAACAGATGGCGCTGTGATCACATTTTCGTATATATGGGCACAATGAGAGTTATTTTAAACTAGTGATTGTAAAATTAATATGAATTATTGATAATAGCAGTAGTTAAGTTAACTAGGAAAAAAATTTTGTGTATTTCCCCCCCCCGGGGAAGTACCCCTATACAAAAAAAATAGCGATTCTTTTTTTAATTCATTTAAATATAATATAGTGACCATCGAAGCAAACAAAGCCTGTTAGTGAACAATAAAAAATACTTACAGGGGAACTTGCTGTAATTGTGCTTTCTGAACTTGATAAGTAATCATAATTACTGCATACATCAGGAGTAGAGTACCATTTATCTGTAAATGTTTTCTGCAATTCTGGATTACCATTGAAATTCTAAAAATAAGAATGAAAAGAACAAATTACATGTTTCCTTAGACAAACATTAAATACATTATTGCACATTAGAAAAAAAATTACTGAAGATTGTTCAAAATTCTTGGCTACTATTGTGATGGTACTTTTTATGAGTACATTTTTCAACAATAACTTAAACTTTTTTCAACAATACCAAAACATGCAATATAAATTATTCTTTCCTTTAACATAGTAAAGTCCACCCAACACATATTCATAAACAATAATAATGAGAATAATGCAGTTTTTCAGTTCAAAGTCAAACAATTTTGGTAGAGCATATAGTCTAATATCAAAATGGCAATTTGCTACTAGTTTATCATTAAACATTGGTAGAAACAATTACTTGTCAGAAACAATTGTAACTGAAAAATACTTCCTTTATTAATTGACTAACATTAGCCATTATAGACTGTCTTCAATTTTGAAAGATTTTAAGACTCGTAATTTGTCACTCAGAGGAAAAAAATTCATAGGAAAAAAAAAAATATCTAATAAAAATGTTAGAAATTTCAGTTTTTAATTCTTTAATTAGATGTTTAAAAAGTATACTGCATTAAATTTATTTAACAGGTGTATATTGGTTAACATGTAATTGCAATATAAAGCACTAATTACTTCTGTTATTCATTGTTTTCCTATCCATAAACAAAAATCTGGAGTGACGATACTCGACTTAACATTTAGTAATTAACAGTTGCCTAAATAAATTTAAATGAGAGAAATCATTAAAAAAATAAATAAATAACTAAATAAATAATCTGGTGTGTCACTCACAAGACTTTCTCTTACCCTGAAATTTAATATTATAAGTACAGATTGGAGATTAAGGGTTAAGATAACGAGTACTGTTGTGTAAACCTAATTCAACTTAGGCTTCAGAACAGATTTATTTGAAAAATAATTCTATGTGAGGGTGCTACCGTCCCCCCCCCCCCTTCAACCCCCCATTTCATTATCGTACATACATTTATAGGCAATTCAAATCAGTTATTAAGTTCAAAAGTTCATTTAAAATTATTTAGACAGCTTTCACACGCATCATTTTTTGAAACCTACCAATTTTGAACAAACTTTTCTAGTAACAAACGGCTTCACTTCTAATTACATCATTTGGATCACCTGAAATTATTTGTTTTTAATTTACTCTAACAGACACAGGCAAAGATCAAACTTGACTACGGTATTCAGGAAGCCTCAAAACGTGTAAACATACAAGAAACCAATCGATTAATATTTAGCTTAAAAAAATACATTATTTACCATTTGGCTTTGAGGAATTAATTTCAGTTCCTGAGCAGCTTTCCTGGACATGGTAAAATATTATATAATATAGTATATTATAGTAAAGCACTTCCACTTACAAATAAAAAATAATGTTATGGCTTAAATATTGGCAGCCCTGTATACCTTCTGAAAGTTATGTACACATCAAAGTCTCTTCACTGTTTTTATGGGAAATAAAAAGATGATTTGATTTAAATTGAGCATTTTTAAAATCGTAAAAATAGAAGTTTTAATGTAGCATTTTACAAATGCCCACTCAGGCTTTAAAACTTTAAAATTTAATGAAAAAATTTTCCCTGAATATGCTAGCAATAAACTATTGCACACAACTATTGACATTGCACATAACTGAAGAATACGTAACTGTGTCACTCAAACCAATAAAGAATGTTAAACCACTTCACCGGCCATCCCGAGATAACTCAAGGAGGAAACGTAGCCTTCTACACAACAGTGACCGGTGCAGTGGTTAATGACTGAAAACAACTGTAAATGACCTTTCCTCAAATCATAATGTTTAAAATTAGACATGAAAAATGTTTTTATTAAAACAAAAATTACACATACGCACAATCAAAAAAGATATAAATCTTTTTGTATATTAATAGAACTCCTTGAAAAAGCTTTTTTAATATTTGATTAATATTGTTACAGGGTTGGCAAGTTTCTTCCAAGGCGGAAAAAACCCTGGAAAAAACCGGCCGGAAGAAATAGGTTTCTTCCAAGTGGAAGAAATGGAAGAAACTGTTTTTCTTAAAAATTTATCCTATAAATTGCAGATCTGTAAGATACAATGGATGCATTTGTCTTAAAAACAACTTTAAGTAACTTTAATTATACCTCAGGGCTCCCAACATATTTTAGCTACCGAAAAGGGTAAAAGAGGACCATTTACAGTTCAAAAGAGGACTTAGGAGGACCATTTATAATAAAAAAAAAAGAGGACTTCAGAGGGATTTTTTTTTATCCAAAAATTATAACAAATGTAAACGTTTTACACTATCATCGTTTTAAACACCTCGTTAAACAATCATTTAATCATAAAACATTAAATATAACATAACAATAGCTAATACCAACGAGAAAAAAATATCCAATAATTTTTATTTACCATTTATAAAGGCATCTATACTGCTGCATTGGAAACTTCTTAAATTTATGGAAAAAAAAAAAAATAGTAGTAGTAGTTATTTGAAGAAAAAGTAAGGCAGTTTGATTCCTGAGTAAGTTTTCCAAACTTATTTAATTATTAAAGATTTATTCTTACTAGTATCGCCCAGTGGTCGAAACTCGACCATTTTTTTTGCAAAGCGAGGCAAAGTAAAGTTATTGCCTTGTCCTAAACGGAATGCAATTGCAACACAGCTGCGGCAATTGTTTGCCGATATTCACTCTAACTGAATCAGCAGAGATTTACTTAATATAACTGTTACCGTTAAAACGCGAAATCCGTTAATCTGCAGATTACCTAGCTAATCTGCAGATTAACTAAAATAACCCGTTAAAGTGCGGAATAAAGAGTTTTCCGCATTTTAACTAGGTAATCTGCAGATTAACGGTTTCAGTATCGTTAAAGTTCAAATGTTTGTTTCGAGCCTTAGTTTTTTTTTACATTCGCTATGACGTCAAACAGCCATGTGATACAGATACGCGAATGACCTTCAAACATAACTAAAACTTTTACCCCTTCCCTTCCGCACTTCCGCTATGCTATGATGATAAACCGATAAACGGCAAACGCAAAATGTGGAGGATGGAAGCCATGATTAGGTTTATTATTATGACTAACACAACATTTAAAGTAACCAGTAAGTTATAATTGTTTAAATTTTGATTTTATTTCTATCTTTTTTAATTCTGTCAATATAAGTTTGATAAGGGTCTGCATTTTATTAATGAAATGTAATCTTTATTAAAAGCTGTCTCTTGTGAAACTCCATTTTGAATTATGAATATTAGATTTACATTACAGTAATTATTTCATTCCGAACTAAAACTATTAAACCATAACTTTTTAAAACTAATTTATTTTAAAATTGATTTAAATTACTATTACTTACTGAAAAAAAAAAAAAAAGATATATTAATTATTAACTTTGAAAAATATTATGGCATTTAATAAATACTTAATATGAAATTTCTGTACATTTTTTAGCATTTCATTACATTTTTTCAAGTTTCCTGTACATATTTTATATATCATGATTATATTTTTATTTATTTATTTAAAATTTTGTTCGCTTTTTCAGATAATTTCGTTGTAGTTTATCACATAAAAAGTGTTAATAAAGGTTTTTTTTTTTTTTTTGTAAAATTAATATATTTGCTAAACTTGTGCAGATATATGTATGCTGCAAAATATAGTTTAATAAAGCATTGAAAACTATCATTTTAATTTTCATGCATTTTAAAAAATGTTAAAGCAGTTTTAATTACTTGAAGTACTTCTTAAATAATGCTTCTGATTTGTCTAATTTAATATTTCTAGTAATATTTTATATAATTTAATATTTCTAGTATTTAAATAGTAATAGCAATATAAGTTGTTAATAAAACTTTTTTTATTTTATTTTAAATTGTTAAATATTTTTATTTTGAAAAGAAATCGTTACTGTATTACAATTCTAACATTAATTTATAAAATGGAATTTATTGAAAGCTATTAAAGCTATTATATTTCATATTAAAAATGCATAACATCTTCAAACTTATATTGACAGAATAAAAAAGATGAAATAAATAAAAAATAAAACAAATATAACTTTAAAAGATATAAAAATTAAAACACATACAGATTAAAATAAGTAAAGAAAGAAATAAAAAAGAAAAGAAAACTATTTTTTTTTCCGAATGAAAAAACAAATGCAACACAGCGTGCTGTAAAATTACAACACCAGATATCTTATTTTCACTTTAACTAGTGCCTAGTAGGTAATGCGCAGATTATCTAGGTAATTCGCAGATTACCTAGGTAATTTGAGAAATAAAACAATTTTCCTCACTTTAACGGATCACCCTAGTTAATGTGCATATTACCTAGCTAATCTGCAGATTAACTGATTTCTGCACTTTAGCGGTAACATAACTATTTCTCTCTGTAGATGTTAGCTTTTCCTGAAATGAGAGAAAATCGCAACGTGAAAACGCCCCTTGTTGTGTGATACAGCCCTGAAGCTAATAGGTACCATGTTAAATCAAGGCCCAACCAAGTATCAAATTCTGTTAAATTAATTCGATTGGTTCATAAAGTACAGTGTTTGTACAAAAAAAAAAAAAAAAAAGATATTTTTCAAAAATGGTCGAATTGAGTTCGGAAAATTTCAAAACGTGTAACTTTATGGAAAACCGAAAATCTAAAACTTTTCTGAATCTTATATATGTAGAGGAAAGAATAATAAATCCACTTTTTAAAAAATAAAAATAAGTAGTCAATTTCACTTAATTAAAATGTAAGGAAATCTCAAAACATGTAAATTAATTGAAAACCGGAAATCAAAAGTTTTTATGTATCTTCTACTTGCTTCTTCTACCCACAAAAGCTAGCAATAAAGACACTTTTTAAAAAAATAAGTAGCCAATTTCAGTTAATTGAAATGTAAAGAAAGCTCAAAACATGTAAATTCAGCAAAAAACGGAAATCGGAATTTTTTCCGTATCGTTTACTTATACATACAGCAGTTAGTAACAAATCCATTTTCCTTTTATTTAGTATATTAGTTGAATATTTATTGTTTAAATATCACCCTTTGAAATGAAATGTTTATGTTTACATTCGAAACTGGAAGTTTGCCATTTCTTTTTTTTCTAGAGTTTTGTGATTTTAAATTAAAATTTTATCAATTTTACAGAAAAAATAACTCAATCAAACACATGTAGACAGTAAGTTATATATAACTATACCCAAATATCGGAATTAAAATCGGCAGATAATTTCCGTTATTTTTTAATAATTTTTTACAAAAAATCCAATGAACGATTAACATAGAAAATGTTTTTCATGGCTCCATGGACAGACAGTGACGTCATCACTTCGCTTGCGTATAGTGATGCTGCATTATACAAATTACTGTGTCTATGGTTTTATTTGAGTTTTATGAAATTGCCAGATTTAACAACTTTCCACTTTTAGGTATTTTTTAATGTAAAGGAATACGTGTATAAAAGGGAAAAATGGGGGAAAATGCATAAAAAATAAATATATTTTTAAATACCTTCTTGACATCGTCAGAAAATAATATTTGTATTCGCACCTTTCGGGTAACCATACCTTTCGAATGATACCATTTTCAACCCTCTTCTCCCATAATCAATATGTTAAAAAGGGACTACAAATTTTATGCTTGCCTATTAATATATAGATAATTCTACAATGATACACTGGGAGAAAAAACAAAAAATGAAAATTACGCAGCAGATTGTGAGATTATTTGGAAATTACACAGATTTTGAAATAACACATTTGATTTTCTAAATGATATAACGAAATTCCAAAAGAAAAAAAATATATATACAAGATTATTTGGAAGTTACACAGGTTATGAAATAACACTTTTACTAAATGATATAAATAAATAAGATGGAAGATTGTGAGATTATTTGGAAATAATTTAAAATATTTGTAGTCCCTGAAAAAAATCTTTTCTTATAGGTTCTGGGGTTATAATAAACTAAATTTAAAAGTAGCATTTACATTGTGGGTGGAGAAAAATTATTCTACACACATCATCATCATCAAAATTAACTTTTCAGAGTTCCTAGGAACGGCGTTCCTTCACCTCTAATAGTAGTAGTATGTAGAATAAATAATGTAGTAGAATATATATATGGCCATGTAGGTCTTTCTAGATTCAGGCATGAGAGTGCAGAAAATTAAAAAAAAGAGGAAACACGCGTGTTCATAAAATTAATTTTAAAAGAAAAGTAACGCGCGCGGGGAAAACTATACAAATGTACGTTCATAAAATTTATTTGAAATGAAAAATAATGCTCACAGGAAAAACTTTACAAAATATTTTAAAAGTGACAAATTAAACTAAAAGAATAATGCACATCAACACAATAAATTATGTGTTTAAAAAAAAAAAAAAAAAAAAAGTAAGCTAGCAATCAACATTTAATCATTGGCTGGTGGTGGAAAGTGGGAAAGGAGGGGGGGGGGGGTAAAAAAGTAGTTCATGAGAGAAATATTAAACACAATTCTACTTCTTTATGGGTTCTAAAATATCATAGAGTAAGTTTAAAATTCATTTTGTGGATGGATAAATATTCAAAAATAAAAGGCTTTCCACAAAATGTTTGATTGGCAATGGTTAGAGATGAAAAGGGGGGGGGGGAGGACAAAACAAATTACATGAGTGAGAAATATTGAATAATTCTGTTCTTTTATATGTTATAGAATCTGACAAAGCATGTTTAAAATGAATATTGACATTTATATTTTGGATGGAAAAAGATTGAGAATCTAAAGTTTTTCACGGAGCGTTTGAACACTGATCGTTATTGGAGTTAAGCATTTTTTAAAACTTATTTTTAAGTCATTCAAAAGAGGACTAAACGGACCAAAACATTAAAAAGAGGACAAAAACGGACCTCACTATGAAAAACGGACTTTGGAGGGAAAAGAGGACCATTTGGGAGCTCTGATACCTATAAAAATTTAATTACATATTTAATTAATAATTATGAAATTTTTACCGAAGTGATCTTCGGTATCTGATAATCACGTTCCAAAATACTCAAAATCCAGTAAAAAAATCAATTTCAATTTAAAAAGCGTAAAGTTTTATAATTTATTATTTAGACAATTTTATTTTTTTAACTGGTAATAAATAATAGTTTGTATCACTTGCTTATACTTTCTGATAAAACAGCTCTTAACAAACATTCAGTTAATTAAAAGAGCCAGTATTCAATAATTACTGTATTACAAAATGTCATCAAAAACTTCATTTTCCTAATACAGTACAGTGAAAAAGAAATTTACATCTCATATTTCAAATAAATTCACATTTCTCACATTTTTACTTTTTTTAAATCAAATTTTTAGCTTAATCCTTGCTTTGAAACTCAACTTGGGAGGGGGAGGGGGTAACATTCTTGTATTTATTATCCTGCAATTCATACAGACTAGTGCTTAAAACAAATCACTATTACATCAATGTTTAACAAAATTAATCAGTGATGAATATTATTTCCGAACTTTCAAAAATATTTAGTTTCATATTTTTTAAATATGTTTGTTTACATTTTATAGGTACCTATTATTTGAATATGCTTAAATTATTTATCATATATGAATGTGATAGATTAGTTTTATTAATATGGAAGAAATACTTTGTTCTAAAATTTATTAAAAATCGTCTTTCCATTCTGGTGTCTATTCTCATGAATTAATAATAATTGACTCTGTATCTGCAAAAGAAAACTGTAAACAAAGGCAATGATCTCTAATCTAAAAATTCCTATAATCCGCACAACCTCTAAGACAAAATTTGTGAGAGTTAGAGGGAGTTAAAAACTGTAAAACAAATTAAATGTTTTTTAGAGTAGTTCAATACTGCACTTTATTTTTCAACTTAAAATAGATAAATACAAACTATGCTTTTTTTTTTTTTAAATCCTAGAGAACTTGCAGGAGAGTTTAAAAGTAGGTATATTACTTATTGATACAGTTTACCAGCTTCAAGTTTATACAAAAAATTGTAACCTTTAAAAAAAAAAAAGTGCAAATATTATGGTTAATTCCGTAATTATTATCACTTGTACTGTCTGAATGTATACTAATATGAGATAGTATATATGCAAAAAGTTCTAAAAATATCAGCAGTGAAAAGTAAAAACCCATCACCTATATATATTTAGTGTTTGTTATAAAATAACTTATTTTTCTAACAATATTTTTAATATTAATTGAATTATAGTTTAGATTTGACATTATATTTATGCTTTGAGTTTATATAGTTCATAAATTTTAATTTTGAACATCTGTTTTATCTTCTGGTTAGTTTCTTCCATTCTTCCAGTTTCTTCCGGTTTTTTCCAGTTTCTTCCACTGTCCTGGAAGAAACTAGTTTCTTCCGGAAGAAACCCAACCCTGTATTGTTACTGCCCCATCATTAATGAAAACTTTAAAATGTACCTGCATTACAGAAGATTCAGTGATGTCATAACTGCTGTTAGGAACTGTATTAATTTCTGGACTACATTCCTTTTCAATAAACTCTTTAACTTCATCATATTGCAGATTAGCAATAAAATTCTGGAATAGAAAATAAACATAAATGTTGGTCAATATGCAACAAAATTCAATCAGCATAGTTTTTAATAACAGCCATCATATATAAACTTTGGTGTACTTATACACAATAGAAGCTAAAATGTAGCCTCCCCGTTAATGGGGGGAAATTGTAGTTGAAATAAATCAGCCCATTTTTCACAATATCATCTCAAATATCAAATTTAGCGTGTGTGTGCGGCACAATAGAAGTTGAAATATAATCTTCCTATAAATGGGGAAAATGTCAGCATAGTAATGCTACTTATCAGCATATATACACTTAAATCAGCAGGATTTTTCATAATTGCCAATCCACATATAAAGTCTGGGGAACTTATACTTTAAAGGAGATACAAATAATATATCCTTACCATAAATATTTGTAACTGCACCTGCAGTGGCATTTATCGGGTGATATATACTAAAATTTAATCAGCACTCATATCAAGGTATATTTCAAATACCACAAAATATAAATACTAGTGTTGCAAATTGAATTGTCTTTGCATCCTCTCAGGCGGCGCTACTAGTTGTCATTTTCGACGCGCCGATGTATGATTACTGAGTAGTTGAGAATGTGATCTGAAAGGATTCGGTCATGCTTGACCGTTTAAAATATAGCGCTTAAGAAATATTTATGTCTTTATTGTGAATCCGTGTTATGTTATATATTTTTTGTGAAGTGAATAAATAAAATGGAAAAGAACGATTATATTCATCATTTATGGAATTGGATAATTACGACATGTGTGTGAGTTTATGGAACATTGAAAGATTAATGAACATTCTGGTGACCCGGACGTGATGAACTGCATTTTTTGGATTAATGATGTAAAAAATCATCTAAGCATGCATCGGATATGGGAGGTAGGCTTTTTCCCTTATTATTTCATTATTTTGGTTTGAATTTGGGGGTTAAAAGTTATGGTTTCGGTTTTAAAAGGAAAGCGTAGTTTTTGTTATGAAATGGTTGCAGTCTGTAGGGGCACCAAATTCATTCAGTTTATATTTGATATTATTTATAATTTATAAATTTTGCTGATATATGAAATAAATGGTTTCAAAATTTGAATAATTAAAAAATAGTTTGGGTTTTTGAACGTAAATGGTTTCATTCAACATTTGAATAATTGAAATTCATTTTCATTTCATAAAATGTTGTTTAAATGGTGTTTCTTTTTGTTTCTTTGAAAAAGAAATTGTTTTTTTTAATGGAATATTATTTAATTATTTTTGTTTCTTGCAATGCTATTAAAATTGAGTTACTTCTGGTTTAATACAAAATTATTTATTTAGTTTTGGTTTCATTAAAGGCTATTTTAAATTGATTTACTTCTGTTTTAACGATATTTATTTTTTTGTTCTTAAATGATATTTAAAGATGATGTTTACATTTTTTGATATATAGACAATACATGTTTATTTTTATTTAATAAATATATGGATAGGGGTTATTATTAAGCAATTAGAAGGTTTCATAATTTTTTATTTTTGTTCTCTTGTTATGATATTGGGTTTAAAATGGATCTAGAAAAATTGAAGGAAAAAAGAAGAGGTTTAAGAACCTCATTTACGAAATATTTGGGTAAAATAGAAACAATCCTGAACTCCGAAATTACGGAGAAGTACACGAAATTAATGAAAATTGAGGAGCTTCTTAGATTAAAGGCTCAGCTCCTGGACAAACAAGCAGAACTCGTAAACATCGATTATGAAATACAAACAAAAATTAAAGTTAAAGATATAGCTGAAGATGTAGCAGGCTGCGAGGAATACAGGGAAAAAGGGATCGATGTAAAAACAAAATTAGAAAGGCTAGTGGATAATTTAAATGACAGGCCGTTGCCTGGTGTTACTCAGATCGCTAGATCAAGTGATCAAACAGGAATTGGTTCAGAAAACCTAACAGTTAGAACTGAAACCAGAAGTACAGTTCTGTAGTTCATGGTTGGACTTCTGGAACTCTTACGAGGTAGCGATACATAATAATAATTCTTTAAGCAAAATTGAGAAATTTACGTATTTTAAATCTTTCTTAGGAGGTATCGCCTTGAGCGCTGTATCTGGGTTTTCATTGACAGAATCGAATTACGATGCATCAATACAATTACTTAAGGAATGTTTTGGACGAAGTGACGTAATTATATCGTCCCACATGCATAAGTTACTATTAATAGAGCCGGTGAAATCATGCGCGAATGTTACTGATATAAGGAGAATGTACGACGCGATTGAGGTACAAATTCGTTCGTTACAATCATTAAATGTAGCAACAGGCACTTACAGTAATCTGTTATGCCCTGTAATATTACAAAAACTACCGGAAGAATTAAATTTAAGTTATAACAGACAGCGTAATTCAGATGAATTGTTTGATATTTCTAAATTAGTTGATTTTATATGTAAAGAACTAGAAATACGAGAAACATCGATAATTTTAGCGAATCCCAGAAATAATAGCGCAAATGAAAATAATTTTCGGAACAAAATGACAGGGCACAATAAACCTTACTTAAATTCTAAAAGGAGCGAATATCATCCCCCTAAATCATCAGCTTCCGTTTTAGCGACTCAGGCGGAAAGAAATTTATCTGGTTATCATAATAGGCATTCTTATGATAATAATAGGCTAAAATTTAATAACAAAAGAAATATGAGTTCATTTTCTCAAAATACAGGAGTTCAGGTCTGTTTGTTTTGTTCCTCGGCATATATGAATCATGATTGTTCTTTAAATGTTTATGATAAGAAAAGGGCTCTAATGGCCAAGGGATTATGTTTTATATGTTTTTCAAATCATTTGAGTAAATTTTGTTCTCGTAAAGATCATAAGTGCAAGTATTGCGTGTCTCCCTGGCATAACTCATTAATATGTAATACAGAAAGAAATGAATCCCGCTCAGTTGAGGATAAAAAACAAATACAGTCAGAAAGTTCTTTAAATTTGGTTTGTAATAAGAATAAAGAGCTTGAGGACACGCCGAGTGATTCGGTGTTGTTGCAGACTGTAACGGCAAGTGTATTTAATATTCGGGCCAAATGCCATTTATTGAGGTATCTTATTGACAATGGAAGTTCTAGGACATTTGTATTGCACGAAGTGTGCAATTTATTGGGATTAAAACCAATCGGGAAAGAAACCCTTTTGATTTATACTTTTGGCAATGAAAATACTGAAAGGAAAACTTATGATATTGTAGAAATAGTATTACATAATGTAAGAGAAACTAATAAGAAAATTAAATTAAGGGCTGTCCCAGACAGCACATCGCTTCCCCAGGATATCTTCAAGATGTCTTCTGGATGAAAAGGCATCCCAGAAACGTCCTTAAGATGTACTGTGGATAAGTTAAGCCTAACTGTGCTGTTAGGGGTGGTTGTTGATTCAATTACATTTGGGGAAATTAAAATTCCTTCACAATGGGTGCGTAATATCGCACTAGAAAAGGGCATTGAATTGGCAGATAAGGGTAATTTAAGTAAAATTCATGTACTTATTGGATCGGATTACATTGGGGAAATTCTTGGAGAAAGGAACGTGAGAATTTCTAAACGATTAATGGCAACAGATACCTTATTTGGATTTGTGATACAAGGAAAGGAAAGGGACCCTAAAGCACTTAAGAATTGTCAGAAAGTGCACGTTAATCATTTACATGTTGTTAAGGAGGAATTGGACCATCAAAGGGTTAAAAATTTATGGGAATTAGAGGCAATTGGAATTAATCCGGACAAGGAACATTCTAAATCAGATGATGAAATTTTAGAGTTATTTAGGCAAACCACTACTTATAGAAATAAAAGATATGAAACGCGATTGTTGTGGAAAAACAATGTTAAAAAATTGGACAGTAATTATGAGATAGCAAGACTACGCTTGTCTCATTTGAACACTGTTTTTGGTAGGAATCCGGACTTATATTTTAAATATAAGGAAATTATTGAGGAACATTTAAAGGAGGGCATCATAGAGGAAGTAGCGTCGGATTTACATGACAATACGGGTACAGGCTATTACATGCCGCATCATGCAGTAGTACGCGAACAAAAGAAAAGTTCTAAGGTTAGGATAGTTTTTGACGGTTCATGTAAGGGCAGGGATGAATTATCTCTTAACGATTGTTTAGAGAGCGGTCCTAATTTAAATCCAGATTTACTCAGGATAATTTTGAGGTTTAGGTTACACCCTGTAGCGTTTTGCGCAGACATTCAATGAGCTTTTCTAGAAGTAGGAATCGCGGATGAGGATAGGAATTTTTTGAAATTTTTATGGAATGATGGGGAGGGGCCCGATCTCCATTCCGATGCTGCTAAACGAATTAGGACATTACAATTCTGCAGAGTTCCCTTTGGGGTGAAATGTTCCCCTTTTCTATTATCGGCAACAATCAGGCTTCATTTGAAAAAATTTGAGAATGACTACCCGGAAGCAACAGAAATGTTACGATCTCTCTACGTGGATGATCTCATCTCTGGCATTGAGGATGTGAACAAGGCATTACAATTGTCTAGAGAAATGATGTATATTTTAAGTGAAGCTAGCATGAATCTCAGGGCTTGGATTTCTAATTCTTCTAAACTTAATCAGTTGTGGAAGACAGACAATTTCGAATGTCGAGAAGATCCGGAGGAATCCAATGTTGAACTAAAAATATTAGGGATTATTTGGGACAATACGACCGACGTATTACGGATTGACACTTCACAATTTAACAAATTACCGGAGGACAGAATTATAACAAAGCGATATATTTTGGCTGTTTGCGGAATGTTATTTGATCCATTGGGGATCATAAATCCATTTTTGATTCGCATAAAAATTATATTACAATCAGTATGGGAAAATGGTAAACAGTGGGACGAACCTGTTCCACATGAAACTGAAATGTTTTTAGAATGGCTAAATGAAGCTAAAAATTTGAAGTTCACTGGAATTCCTAGGCTGTATTTTAATGAACTCTGCTGGAACTCAGTAGAGGTACACATATTTTCCGATGCTAGCCCAAAATGTTATTGTTCAGTGGCTTATTTTCGATTTACGAATTCTGAAGGATGCAAAACAAGTTTTATAATTTCTAAGTCTCGACTAGCCCCTTTGAAGAAGATTACATTACCGAGACTTGAATTACTTGGCACTTTAGTCTCAGCAAGATTGGGATCATATCTCAAATCTGTTTTTCCTATGCTCGACCCCAGAAATATTTTTTATTGGACTGACTCTCAGATTTGCCTTCATTGGATAAAAAATTCAGCTAACGATTATAAGCAGTTTGTGAAAAACCGAGTGATAGAAATCAGGGAAAAAACTGATCCTGAAAAATGGCACTTTTGCAAAGGCAAGGTCAATCTGGCGGATAAATTGACGAGAGGTGTGAAAGCAAATTCCTTAATGAATGACAAAGTATGGAGTCAAGGACCAGCTTGGTTGTCAGAATTAAGTATACCGTATGACTCTCTAGTGGAATTTTCCTGTGACATGGACAGTGTGGTTGAAGAAAGACATGGAACTACAACACTCCAGGTTAACGTAGAAGCTGCAATACCATTATTAAATCTGGAGAATTACAGTAGTTTGAATAGAGTTTTAAGAACAACCGCCTATGTTTTTAGATTTCTAAATAATATCAAATCTAGGTCTGAGAAACGTTCAGGAGCGCTCACAGCAAATGAAATATCTGCAGCAGAAAATTATTGGCTTCTATTTTTGCAGCAAAGTGAATTTAACAAAGAATATACTACATTAAAGGCAAAAAATTCAGTTTCTCCTGATTCTAAGTTATATTATTTGAATCCCATTTTGACAACAGAAGGTCTAATAGTATTAAAGGGAAGAATTCAAGGCTCTAATTTTTCTGATGAATCTAAGCATCCAATTATTTTGCCGAACAAGGCTCGATTTACTAATCTTTTGATTATGAAGGAACACGAAATTTTAGGTCATTCTGGTATATCTGACACACTCACTCAATTAAGAGAACGTTTTTGGATCATTAAGGGCAGGCAAGCTGTGAAATCCTGCTTGAACAAATGTTTTCTATGCAGACGGTTTAAGGCCAAACAAGGACAGCAAGTAACAGCTCCGCTTCCCATATCAAGAACTAGTGAGGCTCAACCTTTTGAAGTCGTCGGAATCGATTTTGCTGGACCCTTATTCACAAGAGACAACAACAAATCTTACATTGCATTATTCACGTGTGCAGTCACTCGAGCAGTGCACTTGGAAATAGTCTCCAGTCTCAGTTCTGAACATTTTCTACTTGCATTCAGACGTTTCATCTCCAGAAGAGGTGTGTGCAAGGTTGTGAATTCCGATAACGCTCTGACTTTTAAAAGTAGTGAAAAGGAACTAAAGAAACTTTATATGAACATTAAGAACCAGTGGCGAGTTTAAACTGCGCGGGGCCCTAGGCGCAGAATCCGGGGCCTCTATGGTAGAAATTAATCGGAAGGTAATTTTCAATGGAACAATGTTATTTGAATTTTTTAACGGGGAGAGCTAAATTCTCGCTATGCAATATTTTTGTGTGAATGCATTTTTTTAGTTCCCATCATACTATATGTATAGAGAACTTAGGTAATCGTGAAAATTTTCGATCTCGGTTTTCTGACTTTTTTACACGTTTTCAGGTGAGAGGAATCGGACAGTATCAAAATTAATATGGTGACCGTCTGTAGGGTGTCTGTCAGTTTGTTAGTCTGTGTACATGATATCTCATGAACAAATGATCGTAAAGAGGTCGGACCAGTTTTAAAATGCTATTTATGTCATTGGCAAGAACTCTATTTATTTAGAACATTCTAATTAAAAAACTTAAGAAATTATTCGAAATTTACGATTTTCTTAACATGGGAGAATAGGGAAAATTTTCACTTAAATGTGCATGTAAAGGAATATTTTTCTCGTAAAATTGTAAGAACAGCTTTTAAATATCAGCTTTGGTGCCTGGAGGAACATCATTAATTATAAACACGTTATCGCAAATTATTCGAAATTTACAAATGGAAAAATACGGCAAAATTTCGCATCAACGTCGGATTTGAGGGGTATTTTCATCGTAAAGGTGTGAGACTACTTTTAAAATATTATATAAGATGCTGGCATAAATGTCCTTGACTATGAATTTTTCAATTTAAAAATTTCGTAAGTTATTGGAAATTTACGATTTACTTAATATGACAGAATAGGGCAAAATTTCGCATAAGCGTCCATTTTGAAGGATACTTTCATCGTAAAAATGTCAGAACACTTTTAAAATGTCATGCAAGATACTGGCCTGAACATCCCTGACTATGAATATTTTAATTAAAAATTTCTTAAGTTATTTGGAATTTACGATTTACTTAACATGGAAGAATAGGGCAAAATTGAGATTGTCCATTTTGAGATCATAAATATATCAGACAATTTCAAAATAATATTTATGGTACTTGTTTGAACATCATTGGCTACAAATATTGTAACAGGAAAATTTCGTAAGTTATTCAAAATTTAAGATTTTATTAACATAGCAAAATTGGGTGATATTACATATGAATATGCATTTTGTGGACTGTTGCATTGGAAATTTTAGCACGAAAACAAAACTACGAATTTGATCCCAATAAAATAATAGATTAGAATAAGATAAATGTATTGAACGGAACGGTGGGTGGCCCATTAGACGGGGGATTTTGATTCTGTCACAGTGTCAAGCGTTTGGTCAAATTCACTCAGCGTTACGAGAGATAGAAATAGAATGAACAGAATTTAAGTTCTCGAAAAAATAAAAAAAAAAGATGTTAGGGTTTTTTATTAATATTTATTTACAATCAGAGGACGCTGTATAACCATTGAATTCAAATAAAAATGTGAGTAAAACCCCTTGTGGGGTTGAGCTTTTATGTTTAGAGGAACTGAATATTGGTGCATTCTATTGTCCACAATTGTTTGAATTTACATGATATTTATGTTTGGGGTTTTCCTACAAGTAGCTCAATACTTTTGACTGCTTAACTATGCAAATGAATTAAAAAAAAAAAAAAAAACCTTGTGCGTGCGTAGTTAAAAATGCTCATATTTTATAAGATATTTTATATTTTTGCATTTTAATTGAAGTATGCAGTATGATGTGTCTAAAGTCGCATGCCAAGTTTTCTAAAAATGGCTTTGCTTTGGGTCTAATACCTGCGTGTTATATTTAAAAAAGTGGTCTAGAAAAAAAAAAAAAAAAAAAAAAGATACTGTAGCCTCATAAAAAACTTATAGGCAATTAAAAGAAGCGTCATAATCACGTGCTACAGCCAAAACGTATTTCAAGCATTACTTTTTACAGTATGATCCAAAACATTTGGATTTTTGTTTAATTTTTTACTTGTCCCCCTTTTCTCTTTGGGGCAAAACATTTGCTGAAATATCTGGCGTATAACATGTTGCAGACAATTCGTAAAAAATTCTTCTAGATATTTTACAAAACGTCTAAATTAGAAAACATCCAAATACTTATTGAGAGATAATGTAGTCAGTCACAGCCTTGAAAATTTCGATAATATAAATTTGTTAAGTTTACATAATTAACAATTTTTGTTTAATACATATGTATTTAGTTCTAAAATTTTATTGATTGAAACATAAATTTGGGCTATTTTCTAATGTTTATTTTAAAAAAGGAAATTTATTATTTAACGAAAAAGGAAAAAACAATTAAAGAATGACCCTTGTAAATTTTACTTCAGTATCTAAAATGCTATTTTTTCCTTCTCTCGCTCTCTCTTGCAATATATACTAATTTTATTATTAATTAAAGGCGGTCTTCGTCCACCTAGCTGACGATGTTTCCAAATAAACCTCCTTTCAAAATTTGCCATATTTACCAAATCAAATAATAATAAAAATAATCAATAAATAAATAAATAAAAATAAGAGTGAATAAATTGCGCGAAAAATAGCCAATAAGGAAAAAATGGATTATTTGAAATTTGTAATTTTTATCAAAAAATAGAATTTGAATCATAAAATGTAATTTAAATTTAATTATTTATCATAGTTAATTTCAGTGCAAATTTATCAAAATCGCCCCACGTTACTTTGTCGAAGGGATAATACCTAAATATGTATTATTATTATTATTATTTTAACTCCGCCTGAATTCAATCTCGATAACAGAAAAGTACGGAAATTTATTTTCATTTTGAATTTATAATCATTTATAATACTGTTATTAATATCACTACTTTTTTTTTTTATTAATTATTATAATCATTTTCCCCTGCTAAATCATCATCCTTTCATTATTTTATTCATTCCTCAAAACGAATGACATATACAGTCGGTAACAAAAGTGTCCGAACACTAGCAAAAATTCCTATGCAAAAAAAGTACACTTCATACGGTTTTGTTAACATAAATCCTTGTCGAATCCTGTTCTTAGTCAGTGTAAGAACATGATTCGACAAGGATTTATTTAACAAAACCGTCTGAAGTGCACTTTTTTTACATAGGAATTTTTGCTAGTGTTCGGACACTTTTGTTACCGACTGTATAATATATTAATTTCAATACCTATTTTTTTAGTAATGACGTCAGTTTCGAGTGCTAGTTTCGGGAAACTTGGGCTTTTATTGTTAAAAAATTACGTTTCACCATTATCACAGTGTAAGTAATGCCATAGATGCATATTCGAGCATCAAAGACCCGTTCAAAACTGTTAAATATGTTAACTATAGCATTTTATTTTATTGCACAGAAACGCATTCGTATATTTAACTGATATACAGGAAAAAAATTCCAAAGAATAGTTGCAACGTTGAAAGTAATTGGGCGTGGTCAAGTAAAAGAAGTGAAATAAAATTGGTGTTAGTTTCAAATGCTTCTAGGAAGTTAAATTCATCAATATAATTTTTCATCAAATTTTATATAAATTTCTTAACAATTGCGATATAAAGCAACTGTTATCCTGCATTTATCCATTTATTTGTCTAATATATTACTGTCGTTTCTTAAAAATTATTTAATTGTTGATTAAAAGAAATAGCATTCAAGACATTAATTGATTCGAATGAAAAAGAAAAGAAAATCATTAAATGAAATTTAGAGCGCCTTTCATATAAAATAAAACTCACTGAGCATCACTTTGAACCTAAACGCTTTTTCAAGAAAATATTTAAAATGCAGAAATAGATTGTTTGTTTTTCAAAACTTAAAAACATGAGCAGAAGTAAAAATATAAATAACATTCTATTGTGAAACATTTTATAGTTAAAATATTATTATTATTATTATTATTATTATTACTAGAAAGTTAAAATAGAGGGGAAAAATGATAAGAAAACTTACTTTTTTAGATCGTCGTGGAAAAAATTCAAAGCAAACTCATAGAGATACGTTACTAAACTAATTATAACCACATCTTAAACATTCGAGCTAAACTGACGCAATAAGAATATAGAAAATTATATGTTTTAGAATCTTGCAAAGTAACCAATCGGGTAGAATATATAACGTTTTTAAAATAAGGAATTGATATATTTCTTTTTTGCTATAAATGAAATACCAAATTCCCCCTATCTGCATTCATCCGATTGCACATTTTTCACAGGTTTTAAAAAGAGAATAAATAATACCCATTTGTAACAGAACTGAAAATGAGGTTAAATGAAGCAACAAACATGTCTGGGAAAAAAAAAAAAAAAAAAAAAAAAAAAAAACTATCATTAATATTGGTTAAGCAAATGCTGTTTGCACAGTTCGGAAGATGTACTCATACAAAGCATCCCACAAGAACTATTTTTGAAGCACAAGCCACTTCATTAGCTCTAGAACTTCTTTGTGCCGAAAAACTAACAGTGGAAAGCTTATATTCACACATGTTTGAAAGATGTCCGTGTCAGTTTTCTTGAACTTAAGTCATTTATATTAATAAAGAAGTGACCATTTTTAAGTACTGTCAAACGTGAATATATGAAGTTGGGGAAATATGGTACTGCCACTATTGCAATTTCCTTTAGCAATTAGATAAAAATCTATTATTCTCGAATTTTCCAGAACCCCCATCTTTCAGAATTCTAGAGTTCTGATGAATTTTTAGAATGCGCCGCAGGACACAGGTGTGTAACGCTATAATTAGAAATAGTATCCCCACTCCAATTAAGTGGTAATACATGGATCAGTAATAAAATGAAATGAAATACGGAAATAGTGTTTTTACGATTTACGATAATGGAAAAAAGAAGGACAGATGTTTATCTCAAAAGAATCTTTTGAAATGCACTCATGCTAAATATGATTTGTTGTATGTGTATATATACATATATATATATATATTTCTGAGAATTTGTAAAGAAACACAGAAGTTATAATTTAAAATGGATTTAATTTAAGATTCATTCAAATATACATACTAATTCGTACAAATTCAAGCATAGTGCGGTTGTAATACCAAAAACAGAAAAATGACAGCTATATAATAATAATAGTTCATTATTACAGTGGTCAAACACCAGGAAAGAAGACTTTAATGAATCATAAAGAATAAGAAATGGAAGTGAAGCCTTATATAAAGCAAAAGTTAGTTAAAAAGTTAATATTTTTGTTTCTGAGACTTGATAGTTGAGACCATATATAAGAAATAAGTATAATAGAAAAAAAAAAAAAAAATAGAATCTCTCTAAAGTTTCTTTTCGAGAACTTACATGGCTCGATGTTACACCCCCCCCCCCCCACACACACACACACTTTTTTTTTCTAATCTTGAGTATATCACATGCATATAGAAATAATGTACTTTTCAATTTATTAATGGATGAAAATTTTCAGCATTTTATAGTATTTTGCTAATTTTAGAAATTGCTTTTAAGCAGGCAAGAAGAAATGTGGGGCCCTTGACAGAAAAAAGGCATGGGTGTAGAACTTATTGCATTTGATTAAATTGAAAACGAATTTGTAGTCTTATTTCGTGTTCCTATTACACCAAGTCTTGGCTTCTACAAACCCTATACCCTTTATTAAGAAATTGTGTACATATTATAAGTGCAATGTATATAGAATAAATACAATTTTTTTTTGAGAATAAATGTGTTTGTTTGATCCCAGAATGCTTTTAAAGATAAGCTTAAAAAAAAAATACTTTTCAAAAATTGAAATTGCTGAAAAAAAATTCTAAAAAAATTGGAATTACAAAAAAAAAAAAAAAAAAAAAAAAAAAAAAAAATTCTAAAAAAAAAAAAAATTAAACGCGAGGCCTCTTAGGCGCGGGGCCCTTGGCGCGCGCCAACTGCGCCTTATGGGTAATCCGCCACTGTTAAGAACTTTGAAATACAGAACTATTTTGGTAATAAGGGTATCAAATGGAATTATATAGTAGAAAGAGCCTCATGGTGGGGAGGGGGGGGGGGGTTATTGGCAGCGAATGGTTCGTATGACAAAGGTCATTTTGAGGAAGATTCTTGGTAGGGCATTGGTTACATTTGAAGAACTGCAAACTATACTTGCAGAAATTGAATCTATTATTAACTCTCGACCTTTAACTTATGTATATAATGACCCTGTAGAGCCATTCCCTCTCACCCCAGCCCATTTCTTAATAGGAAAAAGGTCAACTGCATTGCCACCACAAAGTGACCGTTTAGTGATTGCAAGTCAATCTAGTTCTCAAAAACTTTTAATTAAACGATACTTGTATCGTGAGAGACTTCTTAACGAATTCTGGAAGCGCTGGAAATTTGAATATATTTTGCAGTTGAGAAATGCTAATGTTGTAAAACCTGTTAATCTAATTTCTAATTTTAATATAGGTGATATAGTCCTAATAGGTGATGACAAGGCCCCAAGACAAATTTGGAGGTTAGGAAAGGTAATCGAGACACATGTAGGACGTGACAATAAGGTAAGAGCTGTAACCTTAAAAATTTCATCAGGAATGTTAAAGAGACCCATTCAACTTCTTTGTAACTTGGAAGTCCAAGGGGACTTACCTTAATTAAACCAACTGTTTACCTGTAAGGTAATATTAATATTGTTTTCATTTTTCAATTGTATCCAGGTAACATTGATTTTTGTATTTGATATAATTTCTATTTTCAGTATTTTGTGGTTGTGAAATTTATTATTATGTACTGTGATTTTTTTATTGGTTGTATTTTTTGAATTGTATTTGTATTGAACTTAACTTACCTTTCGGGGCGGGAGGATGTTGCAAATTGAATTGTCTTTGCATCCTCTCAGGCGGCGCTACTAGTCGTCATTTTCGACGCGCCGATGTATGATTACTGAGTAGTTGAGAATGTGATCTGAAAGGATTCGGTCATGCTTGACCGTTTAAAATATAGCGCTTAAGAAATATTTATGTTTTTATTGTGAATCCGTGTTATGTTATATGTTTTTTGTGAAGTGAATAAATAAAATGGAAAAGAACGATTACATTCATCATTTATGGAAATGGATAATTACGACATGTGTGTGAGTTTATGGAACATTGAAAGATTAATGAACAACTAGTCTAAAGAATACTTATACTAGGCAAGTCGTATTAACCCTCGACGATAGGTATAAAGCCCTGACCCTACCCTTCCGCTTCTCCATGTCTTTTTCTAGTCAATTTTGTCTTTTTATTCCTTCCAGTGTCAACTTTTTTTCCCCCCCACACTTGATGTTGTGAGTTTTTATGTTTTCGTCCCATGCTTTTTTCTATGCAATTTTGACACTTTCCCCCCCCCCCCCCCCCCAATGTTTCTATGGGTTTTTAGCTTCTCCATGTAGCCACCGCACTTTAGAATGTAGAAAACAAGGGAAAAAAAGCTAAAAACTCATAGAAACACGGGGAAAAAAGAGTCATCCATCGAAAAAAACCATGGAACGAAAACAAAAAAACTTGCGTCAAGTGTGAAAAAAAAAAAAGGCTAACACCGGAAAGTATAAAAGGACAAAATTGACTAGAAAGAATAGCAATATACCTAGTAATATTTGGCTAATGCACACAGACTGACAGAAAAAAGTTCTAAAAAAGTTTCTAAAAAAGTTTAAATCATGTTCAGAATATATCAAAACGCATAAATCCATAAAAAAGTGGGAGCTGAAAATTATCATAAATCTAACTTTCTTAATACTATATTGAAGAAAGTAAAAATAATTACTTCATCAATTCATAGGCTGTTAGTTAAAGTAAACCTCAATCAAAATAACAGATATGTTAGCCAGATATGTTTAAAAACTACTACTAAAACAACATAACTACATGAATAAAAAATTATGTTATGTTGAATTTAAAAACTCTTAACTTCACAGAAAATCATTTTAAATATGCATAACAATGTAATACTGTTTAAATTATTTTGGATGACATATAAGTGAACAATAGGAACATACATAGAGATACAACACTGTTACGTTTTCAGATTTCAAAACTTTTTGGGATTTGAAAGTAATGCCACAACTTTTATGACTAATTAAAAAAAAAAAAAAAACTACCAAGTTGTAAATGACAGGATATTTAATTTTAGTTATATCTAGAAAAATACTTGGCAAAGTATCCCGAAAAATCAGAGAAATAAAGAATACCTCACATATTTTAGCAAAGATTTTGTCTCAAAAGCAAAATGGGAACCAGTAAGAAATTAATGAAAAAAATCTGGTGTGAAACAACCACACGACTTTCATTACCCACTATTATATGTATTTATATGCATTTTTTTTTTTTTTTTTTTCCCCCAGTAAGAGAAACTTGATACACATATAAAGACATAAAACAGAGTTTACATTGCAAGTTAAAAAATAAGGAAGAACAAAAAATATTTTTTGAAACACTAATTTCCAATATCTAAAATGGAACTACATAATCAGGATGACTGTTAATATTCCTGTAATAACCACGTAATACATGAGAAAGGGTATCTAAAATGGATTAATGAAACAATTTTCAAGAAAATCGTTAGAGCCGTTTTTGAGATACAAAGTTTTACCAAAACTTGGTATACTCAATCATTGACCGAAAAACAATAATTACATACAAAAGGATATTTAAAAGGAAGTTAATATGGCGAGTTTGAAAAAAAAAAAAATCTGTACAACCGTTTTTAAAGGAACACACTTGCGAGATCTGAAATTGAGCTATTTATACAGGATGCCTATCAATTTTCTTGAACTAACCAACTATATCATTCGAAAGGTCATCTAATAGAGTGTTTATGTTAGCAACTTTGAAGAGAATCGTTAGAGCCGTTTTTGAGATACAGACTTACGGTGCCATTTCCAGTTTCCAATGACCCACTTCCGTTTTTCCAATTTTCACCAAAATTTGGAAGATTCATCTGTACACCAGACCACTATCAATTGTGAAGTTTTGTAGTTCTATCCTTATTAGTTTTGGAGATATGATAGCCAGAAGATTCCACATATATATACATACATACCAGGGATTGAAATTAGTATCAACAAGTTGGGCGCCAAATGGAAACTAACATTGTTTTCTTAGTTGCAATTATGTTGTACTAAGGTGCCATTTTAAAATTGTTTACACACAGAAACATATGCATAAACGTTGTACATAAACTGCAGTTATTTAAAATGCTCATTCTTCATTTAATTAGTTTTTTGCATTTTAAAAATGTGCTAGTGCAAATATTTTTACAAGAAAGCTAGGAATTTGATTCTACTACTTTGTTGCTAGTGCCTTTATTTCATCGCATATTATAACTGCACACTGAAGGGGAAAAAGAATGTTAGGCGTCAAAGTGGCGACTAGGTATAAAATTATGGTCGTCAAAACAAAATATTTAGTTGCAAAATACAACTAACAACCGCTAATTTCGAGCCCTGATACACACTGACCAATGATGATACAATACCACTGACCAGTGGCCAATGACTACACACTGACTAGACACACACTGACCAATTGCCAAAAACTACTTTTTTTGGACTCAAGAGGCCTTAAAACGTGTAAATCAGGTGAAACCTCAATATCGAATTTTTGGACCGAATACAATACTTCCATTACCTACAGTAGTTGGGTAATGAAAGTAAAAATGTTTGGGATCGCACTATACAAAATAATGTTTGAAATATGCTGTAGCTTTAACATATTGATTAAGCTTCTTTTAATTATCCAATAATATTCAATATTTTAATGTTTTTTTAAATTATTATTATAACAAGCACGGTGTAAGGAAACATTCACAATATTTGATAGAATATGAGCATTTTTATGTAATAAATTCAGCAAGCAAGATTTTTTTTTTTTTTTTTTTTTTTTCGTAATTTATTAGCTAAATGTACTAAGCTACTGATATAATTCTAAACTAGAGATAGGATAAACAGTTATTTTTCAGTAATAAGTTACTTCGCTCAACATTAAAATCTGTTCCATTCATTTTGGAACATATAATATATACATGTATCACACATAGTGTATATGTTTAATGTTTTGAGATAACTGATCGACATTTTTTAACAGTAATCTTCACTTTATCTAATAGGAGAATTTATGCGATTTTAACACAGGGAAACTATTACTAAATATGGTAATGAAAATTAAAAAGTTGCACACATATACTTATCCTGAATGTGCAAACATATGACTCTCATAAACTTAGGTACTTCTGTTTAAATGTGGAATCTGAATATTGAAATAAATTCTGTTCACAAAATTCTGATGTAGCAATTTTTTACAAAATCTTTAATGTTCATATACGATCTTAGTTCTTTTATTCATATTAAATCATTAAATATAATCCTGATAAAAATCAAAGAAAATCACTAAAAACAGAAAAGCTAAATGTGTAATACTTTCTCAACTTATGCTTGATCACTACAAAACACACACACACATTAAAAAAGTTTTCTAATACTGTAATGTCATATGAGCTTATGTAATTTCATCCCAGCTTTTGTACAAATCAGCTGCTATCAGCAATTTCAAATATAAACAGCCATCATTCTTCTCCTTGTCCTTCCTTTGATGATATCATTCTAGAGCGATTAGTTAATAGCTTTAAATCCAAGCTATTACCTGAAGCAAAGCAAATGTAACCTGACAACTGCATTTCCTCATGCAGTGTTTCCGCTACGGTAGCATTTTTCGCGAAATGCTAAAAGACTTATCCAAAATGCAAAAATGAAATAACATGTTTTCGTTTTTTTGCTAAAGCATCTTACTAAACACAAATTGAAAAAAAAAAAAAAAAAAAAAATCTTCGGCGAAAATATTATAACTAATTTTTCATGGAAAAAAAAATCGCAACATTGATCAAGAAAAATCCATCTGTTCATGCATATAAGGAAAATCAAACGCCGAACTACACATAAGAATCGCATACAGGAAATCAATTTGTAAATAAACATGAGACATTTGTAAAGTGGTCTAATATGAAATAAAGAAAAATTATAAATTGTAAACCAAAAATCTTTGAATAGTAATAAACAAATTTCACTTATATTGCTTTTTTTTTTTTTTTTTTACAAGTTATGATTTTATTTTCAGATACAGTATAAGCTTACTGTAATTTTACATGCTATAGTGATAATTATATCTCCAGGAAAAGAACATAAGTCGTATCTAAGATGTTCATATTGCTTTAAAAAAGTTTACAATATAAAGTAATAATCTACAAAGTTTAATATTTTGCATGGCTACCAATAAATGTGTTAAAATATTTGTACTATATTCGAATTGATCTGGTTACAGTGGTAAGTACAATTATTAATTACTTTTTTGTTTTTCATTTCTAATTAAAAAATTTTAACCTTCAGTGTACAACTCTTTAAAGACCTGATTAAAAACTTTTAAGTTTAATTTACAAAGGAAAATCAAACATATCGAGGCGTTTAGAATAATGTGTAAACTGATTAATTTTTTTTCTACTCAGCTTAAACCCTGCCCCCATGACAAAGTAATTGCAAAAATATTTATCTTTGATGTTAAAATTCACCTGCCTTATAAAATCCAGGCTAATATATCAGCAAGAAAAATTGTTTAGTTGAATACAATTTAAGCATTGTATGATACGATTACTTTATTTACTGGAAAAAGAGGTATTAGGTATTTTTTTTTTAAAGCCGTTAAATGAATATGAGCAGACCACTATGATATTTTCCTCCGGTAATAGGAAAGTTTTCATTTAGTACAAAATATCACCTTTTGCCATATCACCAGTAATATTCCCCGCAGAAAGACAAAACTTTGAGAGTTACTTATTAAATAAGGGTTTATCAGTTAAATATTATTACGGTATAATTAGGTCTGAAATAACAGTATTACTTATGTTGTTATCTGAAATAACGTCCAGCTCTACTCTGAATGTAAAATTATTTCAGCAAAGGATCAGATAAATTTACTCTGAAGAAATGTGCATAATGCGCCTACAAACGTTTTCATTAAAAAAAAATAAATAAAATAATAATAATAATAATAATACAATTTAAAAGTTTTTAGATATTTTTCAAAATAAACAGATTATATATTTATAGAAAAGAGAAAAGGCTTACATCTTCTACCGCTGAACTCCCATTTTCTAAATCAGCTAATACTTTTTGTAAAGATGCATTTAGAATTGGTTCATCAACCTGTTTCATTGAATCTGAAATACTAAAAGTAAACATTGTTATTTAATTTTTTTTTCTTTTTCTGTCAATATCAACAAATTTAGCAAACTATGATACAGAGATTTAAGAAAATTTTAAACACATACAGATTGTACATTAAAAAAAAAAAAACTTGACCTTAAATGTTTATTTTTGATATACTGTCAAACCTCTATTTAATGAAACTGCTAAATCCAGCAAAACCATTCAGACATCGTACTTGACTCTCATTTTACCGATAAATTTGTAATTTTGGGGGAATTTGACTCGCTACTTTCAGGGTTGGAAAAAACTCGACACGGTTGGTTTTTTTTTTTTCAGATTTTATCAGTTTTTTTTTTTTTTTTTTTGGTGTGTGTGTGTGTGTGTGTGTGTGTGTGTGTGTGTGTGTGTGTGTAATATATAAAATATAGTAATAAGATTATTAAAAAAAAAAAAATCAAACATTAATCATTAAAATCAAATTTTTTTAAATTTCTAAAATCATTCTTTGATTAAGTTATAAGTATTCTTTTTATTTTTTTAAATTAAATTTATGCTTTAACTATTCTAAAATTCTGTTTATCTGTTCTTTACAAAATAAACAAATAAAAATAGTTATTTAATTTAATGTTGCTTAATTAAATCTTTCGTGTTCAATAGATTTTCATCAAATGTTTTGAACTATTGTTTTTCTACTACATATTAGCATTTCACTGTTAAAAGTTTTCAGATTTTTTTTTTTTTTTTTAAATTTATTTATTTATATTGTATATTCCTTGAGCTCAACAATTTTCTTTATACTGACAAACAACTTACTCTGTTTTTTATTGCTTTATAAATTTTTTCATTGTATTTTAATGATATAAATTACTTTTCATAGGGTTTTTCAAGATTTTTGTTCCATAGAGGAATTTGAACACCTGCAGTATTTTTGGAAATTCTTTATCCATGTTAAAATAATGCACATTATATTTATTTTACATTTATATATTTGTTAGAAATTAAATAAAAGTGAAAGTTTAAACAAATATTTTGAAAAAATCCACTTGGGTTTTTTTCAAGTGGGTTTTATTCAAAAAACTCTCCCAGGTTTTTTCAGGTCTGACAAAATCTACCCTGGTTACTTTTGAAACTACAAATCAGACTTGACTCACAAAAAAAAAAAAAAAAAAAAAAAATTAAGATACTAACCCTATAATTTTATTAACTTTCTTTTAAATTACATATACGTAAAAAAGAAAAGAAGAAAAAGGTTATTTATTAATTAATAAAATAGATTATTAATTTTAAATAGTTTTTTACATCATATATTGATAATAATAGAGTAAAGTCAATTCAATTTAATGAACAAAAGTTTTGTCTAGAGGTTGAAGGTATTACTAGGCCATTGTCTTTATTTTTTGGAGATAGAAAGTGAGTTATTATTAATGCATAAATAAACATTAAAATAGAAAGATGATTTTAATAAATTTCAGAATAATGTATTTCTTAAATATTGCTAAACTAATTAATCATCTGAAGGTAAATAATTTAAGAGTATTTGATTTGTACAAACTGCAGGATAACAAATACGAGAATCTAATTGTTTCACCAACTCCAATTATGTTTTATTTAAGGTTTATTATATATATATATATATGTGGGAAGTTATGTGGAAAGCTTTGTGGGACGCATTCCTTGTACAGACAACAGATGGCGTTGCCTCTGATGCTCATCTTTTGAGAACATGACGAACGGAAGTCAGTTTAGATCTGCCTGCAACGGAAAGCTGTTGAGACCGTCAGCACGAAGGCTGATGTGGTCATTTTCTTTTAATTAGCGCTTGTAGTGCTCTTAATAGTTGTGTAGAGCCATGGAGAGCTCTATACCACAATCTAACATATTTTAAATAGTACGCGTAGGTACTTCTATGAATTATATTTGTGAGTAAGCGCTCATATGTTACTTTGTGTTAGTTCTAATGATGAAGAGAGCTTGGTATGTGTATTAGGCCTCGAAACTAGCAAATGGCTATTGATGGAAATTCTACTTTTATAATATTATCTCTGTATATTTTGTGTTTTTGTGTGTCTTCAATAAACGTGTAGTTCTCTAAGTTGCATCTCATCATTGCCCCACCCCTAGACGCCCAGCCAAGATTCTGAAATTAAATTAAAAAAAAAAAAAAAAAAAAAAAAAAAAAAAAGTAGAAGGCTTGTTGCATTTGCTTTGTATTACTATGCAAACTTTCATTTTCCAATAAAATTTCAGATTTTTCCTTTTTGAGTTGTCAGCTATATTTCATGTTCTAATTATACTGTTAAACACAATGTGATCAATCGGTGAATTTCATTGTGGCTTCGTGGCTTCATTGTTGTTCATCTGCTTTGAAATTTTGCATTTTTAAATCCATATGGTTCCTGTTCTGGTTGTGGCAGGCTGGGGGAGTGTTACCGGCGTAAAACTAGTGTAACCCCACAGGCAAGTCACAAGTCTTGCCGCCTGCCTCCTTCTTCCTATCTTGTGTTTCTTGGGTTGTTTTTTCATTAATTTTGATAAGTTTATGGTTTTAAGTTAAGATTTGTAGTTTTACTTTATTGATTCGTTTGTTTTTGCAGACTGTTAATTAATAGATCTGGTTTCTTTACATTAATGTATTTCATCCACTGATGATTTTTTTTTTTTTTTTTTATCTTATTGGTCATTGGTGTTTCAGTGATCTTGTATCTGTTGCTTGGCTTCTAATATGCTTAATAGATCATCTTTATTATATATATATATATATATTTGTGTGTGTGTATTATTTAATTACTGCATCAAAATCATCGAACAGATCAAAATTCAATTTCATCTAACAAAAACACAAGTGTTTATATTTTACTGCATCATTTCGTAAAATAAAACTGTTTATGGTTGGTTAATAGTTTTATAAAATAAAACTGCTTATGGTTGTTAATGGTTTCATAAAATAAAACTATTAATGGTTGAGAGCAAGGATTAAGTTAAAAACTCAAAAAAAAAAAAAGAAAAGAAAAGAAAATTTGCCTATTTTTCTTTTTTAAACCTCAGCTGTAAATTTCTTTGTTTACATTAAAAAATCAATTGCAGATTATAGGTCGGCGGATTAATGAGAGTTAACTGTAGGTATTTTTAAATTTTATTCTAGAAATTTTGTTTTATTTACTTTGCATTAATCAAATACGGTTCGTTTCAGATTGAAAACCAAAGGTAAATTATAATTTTATCCTCGTTTAGAATTTTATATTACTTTATACTAATATATCTAAAATAGAATATGTTATGTCTTTACATTTATTCATGTTTCAGGTAATTTAAGAAACTGACTCATACTTTTTAAAATTTGATTTCCAATTCTATAGATTGCTGTTAATGTGGCTCTCACATTTTTTTTTTTTTTTTAAATCCAGAGGGATTTTGGCAGTTTGCTATATAAAAGATACACTAATTAGAGATTCACTTTTAACTGCATAAAGACAAATTTTATATTCATAAGCACTAAATATTAGGTAAAAAAAGCATTAAATAATACAGTAAATGGAACATTGAAAACTAGAATAGGATTGTAAGTCTGTATCGTAAAAACAGTTCCAACTATTTTCTTCGAAAGGTGCTATATAACTTTTACATGTCCACTCATATGTATTAGTTACTACAGAAAAATTACAGGGTAGCTACAGGAATTCAGAAAAAAAAGTTCCCTGATTTTTCTATGATTTCCATGATTTCTGTAACCTATTATATACATTCCATAATTTTGCGTATATCACACTCTTATGTAACATGCTCACTAAACCATTGCAATTCAAAAAAACTATACTGATGGGCAAAAAAATCCCAATCTTTAATTTATTTTCGTTCCCTTACAAAAGGGAAAATAAAATTCAAAATTTTGGAGAAATTAACAAAATTATAAAAATATGACTCATTTTAATTGCACAACCTATCAGCATCAAGACACAAAATTATTCTTCAAGTTGTTGCACTAAATATATATATATTTTTTTTTTCCATGTTAACTTGGCGAGATTCATCTAGAAAGCAGCCAATCCTGTGCAATCATAGTTAAGATAACACTTGTTTGGCGACCTTTCAGTCACGCTTGCTGGACAAAAATAAAAACTTCCATGATTTTGGGGTGTTTTTACAAAGTTCCCTGATTTTTCCAGATTGATAAAGTACCCTGATTTTTCTATGATTTCCCTGATTGTCGCCACCCTGAATTAATAGGCGCCATATATTAATAGGCTAATTTTTGGTGAGGTAACTGCAAAATAATAATAACAAGAACAATAAATAAAAAACAAAGTTTTGGCGAAAATCAGAAGTGATACTGAAAGTAGGTATCTCAAAAACGGCTCAAACAATTTTCTTCAAATTTATTATATAAATTTCTTTTTAAATGTCCCTTTGTGTGTATAACTTAGTTGCTACAGGAATACTGACAGGCATCCTGATTAGGAAGGTCAGTTATAGATTTCAGAAATGGGTGTTAAAAAAAAAAAAAAAAAAAAAAAAAAAGGTAGAGCCATTTTTTGAAACTTGTCATCATCTCCATTTTATATGTTTTTAGGGATGTACAGTATTAGTTTGTTCTTACAGGAAAATTGTTAGGTGTCTGATTTGTTAGTGTGGTTAGAAGACATAAAATTTACCTTTTTGCAAACCATGAATGAATATTTTAAAAGATTCTTATCAAAAGAACAATCTATATTATAAGCAAAATTTCCCACTCCTACAAGAAATTCAAAAAAATGTTTGAAAACTGCTTATTAAAAGCAGTTGTATCAAATCATAATGCACCCAAAATGCCCCAATCTCTTGGGGAAGGGGGGGGGGGGGAGAAATCCGAAGAATGTTTAATTGTGAAGTGACTTAATACTTTATCTCATTTAGGCACTTGGATATTGCATTTAGGCAATAGATATTGTAAATGCGACAAAAATGTCCTAAATGTGACATATTTTTATTTGTCTTATAAATAATAACTGAATTTCTTGAAAAGAAATGAATCAGTACACTGATTTAGACCTAAGAATGTAATGTTCAACTATTTTCTCTTTCTTCCTGTTACTAAAATGTCAATGCCTAAATGCAAAAAACATACCAGAAATCACATCTCAATTAGGCAGATTGACCGTATCAGAATTTTTAAACCATATTTCCACAAAACAATATAAAATAAAAACAGTTAATCAAGTTGAATAATCATGTAAGTTACTTATAACTTACTTCTGTAATTTTTAAAATGATAAAATAGCTTTACTTACTTTTCTTGAAGCCCATTCACTGGATAATTTAGAGATAATCTTTCATCTGGAGTTAAAGGACCATTTGTACCTGAGCTTGGCATAGAATGATACATTTGTGCATCAGAAAATAAATTTGATGACTGCTAAAAAAAGAAAACATTTAAACCACAATGAGAATAATTAAAATGTAATTAAAAATAAATATTTAGTTAAATTTTTAACAATTAAATAATGTAGTTTTAAAATAATTAGTTATTTTATTTATTTTAAAAGAATATCTTTAAAACTTATAGTTTACAAAAAAAAAAACTACAATTGAACAACAGACAGAAATAATACGAATAGTGGTTAATAGTAATATAGAAACTAAAAATGTTTGTAACATTTTATTAAACATTAGCTTCATATGTTATGTTTACATGGTAAGAAGAATCATAACCAGTGGCGTATGCAAGGGGGGGGTTTGGGGGTTTAAACCCCCCCCTTGACAAAATGTATGATAAGAAAAATTAGGCTGTTCCTTACATTTTTTTTCACATTTCAGGCGGAAAAAATATAAGGCAAGCGTAGAATATTTTTTTCTACGAAGTGGTTTAAAATTATGACTAACATTTTTTTTCATTACTCTGCGATAAACGCTCCTGAAAATAACTGTAGGAACTTAACTACAAATAACTAATTTTCGACGGACCATCTTCGTTGTTTTAATATTTTTAATTTGTACGATCACATACATCAAGTATTTACACTATTTACAACGAAGAATAAGATTTATAATAGGTAGAACATAAAATAATAATTGTGGGCGTCAATAAATTTAAAGTTCTTTGCCCACGTCCATTGTACTTGGCTTCTCATAGCCTTCTGCCGGTGATCCGCGACGGGGTGGCGCGCATGCGTCAACATCCCGCCCGGCCTTGCTATGTTGTCATGCAAGAACTTTGACAACATAGTTCATTTATTACTATGTTCACAATATTCACAATAGTTCACAATATTTTTTTTTTGCAAAACTTCAAATTTACAATTTCACATAACATGAATAGATAAAATAATAACAAATAAATGAATGTAACATAATATCAATATTTCGCACAACACATAGAATTAGAAAAAAGATTAACTGATTATAATAAACAGAAATTTTCATAATTAACTAACAAATTTAGAGTAATATATATAATACAGTAAATTAATATAATAAATGTTCATATTCATTTTTACTCCTCGATAGGCAGCACACACAATCTGGAGATGGATCTTTTGTAAATCCCTTTGGTAGTTTTTATATCTACCAATCTAACTTTATTATCCTGACCAGGATATAGCTTTATTACACGCCCTAAAAACCACTTGCATGGTGGAAGATTTTCTTCCCTGACTAAAACCATGTCTCCGATTTTTAAATTTTCTTTATCAATTATCCATTTTCTGCGCTGTTGTAAGCTATTTAAGTAAGAAAGACTCCATCTTTTCCAGATTGCCTGAACTGACTTCGTAATATTTTGCCAAGCATTTAGGCGATTTTTTTCAATATTGGTTAAAGAGGGTTCAACAACAGCCGTTATTGGCCTTCCAATAAGAAAATGGGCTGGAGTTAAAACCTCTAAATCTTCAATACTTGAAGTTAGCGGAGTCAGTGGTCTCGAGTTCAAGATCGCTTCCACTTGAGTAACAAGTGTAAGCATTTCTTCAAATGTAAATTTTGAATTACCCGCTATCCGTTTAAAATGGTATTTAAACGCTTTGATATTTGCTTCCCATAGACCACCCCAATTTGGACTCCTTGGAGGAATAAAAACCCATTCTATTTTTTCCTCTGCAAAAAATTTGAATAAGGATTCTTCCTTATCTCTTACCAGTTTATACAAGGCATTTAGTTCCCTGTTGGCGCCTACCATATTGGTCCCATTATCCGAAAATATTTTATGACACTTGCCCCTTCTCGAAATAAATCTTTTTAACGCAGCTATCAGAGCTTGTGAAGTTAAATCACTAATAAGTTCAAGATGTATAGCCTTTGTTACTAGACAAATGAAAATACAAACATAAATTTTGATTTCTGGACCCTTCCTTCCATATTTATTTTTGATTAAAAAGGGTCCAGACAAATCTACCCCAGTTGAATTAAATGTTTTATCTGGCGTTATTCTTTGTTTTGGCAAGTTTCCCATTTTTTGTACACATACTTTCGGATTTGCTTTAAAACAGACTAAACATCTGTGCACAATTTTTTTACAAAGATTTCTCCCATGAATGGGCCAATATTTTTGCCTAACCTGAAACAGAAGATGTTGGGGACCAATATGAAAATATTTTTCATGATAATATTTTACAATTAATTCCGTTAATTTATTTTTTGAAGGAAGTACATAAGGATGCTTAATCGAATAAGATAACTGCGAATTTTGCAGTCTCCCCCCTACCCTTATTAAACCATTGTCATCCAAAAATGGGGATAAATTAAAAATTTTACTTTTATGCGATACATTACCGCCACTTTTCAAGGCAGATATTTCATTAGGAAATTCCTCCTCCTGCAGCTGTTTCAGAAGGAAGTCTTCTGCCTTTGTCAGCTCTTCAGGCATCAGCGGTCCTTTCTTCTTTTCTAAAGGATTTCTTAGATTGTGAAGAAACCTGAAAAGAAAACTACATATACGTAATATTTTTAAAAATTTATTACTACGATTAATCAGATAGTTCAAAATAGTAAAGTCCTTTTTCAAATTTAGAGTCACTGCATTTTCAGATTTTAATTCAGGAGTGTAGTCTTCCTCATTTAGTTCTGAAAAGTCAATAAAAGATTGTTTGTTTTTCGGAAATTCAGGATCTTTCAGAAATTCAGCACCTGTCCACCATGTGGCGCTGGTTGTTAGGCTTTCAGCAGTCATCCCTCGGGACAACAGGTCAGCAGGATTTTCTTTACTTGCACAATGGAACCAAGAGTTAGGGTTTGTCAGGCTGGCAATTTCTTGAACACGGTTGGCGACAAACTGCTTCCATCGGGTTTTAGTACCCTTTATCCAGAAAAGCACTATCTGCGAATCAGTCCAGTGATATTCAACAGAAGGTCTTTTAAGGTTTACAGTATTTTTCACTTTGGTGATCAGACGAGCTGCGACCAGGGCACCCAATAATTCAAGGCGAGGTAGTGTAACACCGCTGAGGGGAGCTACACGGCTCTTGGAAGTCAAAAGTTTTACTGAAATACCATTTTTTGATTTTGTTCGTACATAAATGGCAGCGCCATATGCTTTTTTGCTAGCATCGCAAAAACTATGTAATTCAACTATATCTTCTGGGGAAGTGGCATCAAGGATGAATCTAGGGACTTCAAGCTCTTTTAACAAGGGTAATTCCGAACACCATTTCATCCACTCTTTTTCGATATTTGGTGATAATGATTCATCCCATTTGGTTTTAGTTGTCCAGATATCTTGAATGATAATTTTTGCCCTGACAGTGAATGGAGAAATTAACCCTAAGGGGTCGAAAATTCTCCCTACGGCTTGAAGAATGGTACGTTTTGTAATTTTATTTTTGGATATAAAGTTCAACAAACTCTTGATATCTACAATCAAATTATCTTTATTAGTATCCCAAGATAGTCCCAAGATCTTTGTCTGATTTATACCTAAGCTGATGGTAGATTCTACAGGGTATGTATCAAATTTTTCGCTTTTCCACTGCTCTGTTAATTCGGTATCGTTACTTATCCATTTTCTAAGGGACATTCCTGCGGCTTCCATAATATATTTTGCACTTCGTGATAATTCAAGTGCTTCGTTAAAATCATTACCTCCAGAAATTAAGTCGTCTACGTAAAAACATTTATCTAAAAGTCGAACAGTAGCGGGAAATTCTTCTCTATACTTCTCAATGTGATGTCTAATAGTAGTAGCGAGTAAGAATGGACTTGAACACACCCCAAAATTAACTCGATTGAAACGATAAATCTGTAATTTGGGTTTTTTATGTGCATGCGGTTCTTCATCACTCCAGAAAAAACGAACAGCGTCTTTATGTTCATCAGCGAGACAGATTTGTAGAAAGGCCTGTTTAATATCAGAACAAAATGCTATTTTGTTTAATCTAAAATTAATTAAAACATCCAAAAGATTCGGATTTAAATTTATCCCCTGCCATAGGCAATCATTCAGTGACAGCTGATTATTTTGATGACTCCCTGCATCAAATACGATTCTTGTTTTGGATGTTAAGCGACCTTCCTTTCTTACTGCCTGATGAGGCAAATAATAAATAGGTTTGTTTAAATTATTTTCTGCTGTACTGGGTTCAACTATTTCTATTATTTTTTGATTTACGTAATCACGAATAATCTCTCTATACTGTTCATATAATTCTCTATCATATTTAAAACGTCTCCATAAACTTAAAAATTGTTGTTTCGCTAACGTGTAATTATCGGAAAGTTCATTATAGGGTCTTCTAAAGGGCAAGTGTACAACGTAGCGTTTGTTTTTAAACTGAATCGTTTCATTAAAAATTTCTATAGCTTTATCACTTTCTTTTTGAATTGGATCGTCTCTTATTCCAATGCTTTCTAGATCGAAAAAGAGTTTAAGAGTGCTACTAAGGGAATCGTCTGACAAAACGAAACACTGTTTCGAATTATTCAGTTCTGTTTCTTCAACCTTTCCACACGCTAGCCATCCAAATTCGGTTTCCTTAAAAAACAAATCGTCATTTATTTTATAAGTATTATCCTTTAAAACTTTGAATAATATATCTGCACTGATTAACGCTTCTATTTCATTCGGTTCAAAAAATGTCTCGTCACTCAATTTCAAAAATTCTGGAATTTTTATGTCTGAAATGTTTAATTTATTGCATGGTGTAAGCCCAGTTATTTTATCCACAATCAAAAATTCTACTGGTTCACTAAAGGAACAATCTTCATTTGAAATAAAGGTATCTAATTTCCACTTAATATTTTGGGTCAATCCATTCAAACCTGAAACTGGAGTTTTTATTTTTTCTCTTTTAATTCCTAAACATTCACTCATCTTTTCAGTTAAAACGCACACATTTGAAGCGGAATCCAAAACGCATCTTATTTTTATTCTTTTTTTGTTTTCGCATTGAACATAAATATAAGCTGTCGAAAACATAATACTTTTTCTATTTTCTTTTAAATATCTGCTATTATTACTCAAAACGGAAGCATTTAATTGCGCAACCCGTTTGTCTATATCTGGTAAGTTGGATGAATTTATTCCATCTGCGTCTGGAACCGGGGTTTTGGCGCCAGAAGAAAAACATATTAATCTGTTGTGCTTCATTCCGCAGGTGCATTTGAATTTCGATAAGCAATCATTTTTCTTATGGTTTTGCCTAAAACAAACCTCACAAAGCTTGTGAAGGCGTATTATACTTAATCTTTCGTTAATGTTTAATTTCAAAAATGCATCACATTTATAAATAGGGTGATAAGTATTTTTACAAACAACACAATTTTTGTTTTTATTTTCATGCATTAAAAGAGTTTTAGATTTGTTAATAGCCGGAAAGTTTTTGTTAGTATTTTTATTTCCGCTAGTCATATTCGTTCTATTAATAGATAATAAAACTGATTCTCGTTGTTCCAAAAATTTGATAAATTCTTCAAAGGTGGGAACATTTTTTGATTTATGGGATAACTCAAAATTCTTTCTAGATTCTCTGTCTAACTTTGCTACGAGAATATTTACAATGAAAACATCTGATAATTTATTTTGCTCATATTTCAGAACTTTCAAGGCACGCAGATTTTTCTGTATACAATCAATCATATTTCTTATCTCTTTGGGATTTTCTGTTTGAATTTTCTCAAAATTCAGAATATTTTGTACATGAATATCAACAATTAATCGCTCGTTATCATAGCGATTTTCTAATGCATTATATAATGATTCAAATGTATCAAAATTACTAACTAGATTTTTAGCGTCATATTTGAGACAAGATCTAAGATAATATAATTTCTGCGACTGATTAATATGAACATTATTGGTTATTAAATCATCAAATTGTTCTTTAAAAGAACTGAATTCCTCATATTTTCCTGAAAATTCAGGTAATACTAAAGGAGGAATTTGAGTTTTAATTTCAAAGGAATCTTGAGATGCATTTTCAGTCGCATTTATTTTTTTATGAGAATCAAATTTCTTATAAGAATTAATAAGAGTATTAATTCTTACCTCTAATTTTTCCAGACGTTCTTCACATGAGTCAAGGTCGTCATCTATGGTTGCTTGTTCAGCATCTTTCAAGTCTTGAATTTCATAGTATTTTTGTCGTAATTCATCGATTTTTGTTTGTAGCAGTTCTATGTTCTTTAATTTCACTTTTAGTTCCACTACATCTATATCGTAATTTTCGGCATTCGTGCCTTCTACATAGTTTTCAATTCTAGTTATCTTCCCTTTCAAGGAAGATTTCAATTTATTATTTTTATCCATAAGTCGCTTATTATAAGCTCCTTTCTCGACGGAGCCACTTTTTGTAGGAACTTAACTACAAATAACTAATTTTCGACGGACCATCTTCGTTGTTTTAATATTTTTAATTTGTACGATCACATACATCAAGTATTTACACTATTTACAACGAAGAATAAGATTTATAATAGGTAGAACATAAAATAATAATTGTGGGCGTCAATAAATTTAAAGTTCTTTGCCCACGTCCATTGTACTTGGCTTCTCATAGCCTTCTGCCGGTGATCCGCGACGGGGTGGCGCGCATGCGTCAACAATAACTAAACTACTTCATTAGCGCGGCGCGAAACATGTTCCCCTGAAAACAATTCTCTGAAAGGATTTCACCCTTACGAGTTCATACTCAAGGACAAGAGGGGTCGACCATATGGGGAAGGGGTGACCATTGAAGTAGTGACCTTGAAGGAGTGACCCAAACAATACTCCAACAGTAGAATACATTTTAAATGAACTAGCGAAAACTTCTCGTCGATTAGATTTCGCTCTGTAAATAAGAAAATTCAATGAAATATTTTGTGTAACTATGTATTTAATTTTATGTTTTGTGTAGCAGTTTGTACAGGCTCTACGTTATTCGTCGCTAATTAAAGATTTTTTAGTTTGATCTTCTAATTGGTGAGTTTGTTTTACTGTTTTTCATTTTCTTACTCTTATTTTCGGCAAGTAATTATGATATTTTAAAAGATTGTTAAACTTAATTAAAAATAAACTTAATTAAACATAATTAAGCCTAATTAAACTTAAATAAGCTTAATTAAACTTAATTAAACCTTATTAAACTTAATTAAACTTAATTAAAAATTCGGAAGGACGAACCCCCCCCTTGGAAAAATCCTGGATACGCCACTGATCATAACTATAGATTTAGACAAAATTAAAACCTTTAAAAAGGAAAAAAAAAAAAAAAAAAAACTAGTATGTTGTGGCCACCACAAGACTTTCTTCTATATTTTCCTATACATATTCAATCAGTAACAATATAAAAAAAAAAAAAAAAAAAAATTTTTTTTTTCCTTTTTTTTTTTTTTTTTTTGTGAAAATTAATACATATTCAATCACTAACAATAATAAAAAAAAAAAAAAAAAAAAAAAAAAAAAAAAATCGAATTTTTTTTCTAAGTTTTTTTTTTTTTTTTTGGTTAAAAGTAAAAAAAATCGTTAACTTTGTTTTAAATTATCACAGATTTATGGTTCAACCATTCGTTTTAAAGGTATTGACGAGATCTTTCGAATGATACCCATCTTCAAACTTTAACCCCCCCGGGGGGGGGTACTTCCCCCCCAGGGGGGGAACCGATGCCCCCCCATGCACAAATTTTTTTTCCTAGTTAACTACTACTATCATCAATAATTCAAATTAATTTTACAATCACAAGTTTAAAATAACTCTCATTATGCCCATTTATACGGAATTTTGTCCTATGCTGCCATGTTAAAAATTTGCATAAAATGCGATTACAGCGCCACCTGTTGAGCTATTGATCCCCAAATCTAATGGGCACCAGTTCATGTTAGGGTGCAACTAAATACCAAGTTTGGTTAAATTTCATTCATATGTTCGTGAGATACAGCGTCCACAAAAAAATGATACAGACAGACAGACACACAGACAGACACACAGACAGACATTTTCTAAAAACTATCAATTCGTGTTCAGGACATCCCAAAACGTGTAGATCCGTCAAAAAACGGAGGTCGAAAATTTTCGCGAATCCAATACTTTCTCTATATTACATATAGAAGAAAGTAAAAAATCTGGAGTGGCACTCACATTACTTTTCTTTGCCCTACATTAATATAAACATATTACATTTTAAAACAGAATACATGAGGGGCTACATCTGAACATATCTAGTGCATTTTAAACAACAGTTATGTACTGCACCAAACAATACTTATAGCACCAAAACAATAAGAAAAAAAAAAAAAAAAAATGCATTACACAAATTGAAATGCTCTCTCTGCCATTTCCAAAGCACTACATATTCTTTTGTGTAATCTTGTAAATGAAGTATTAAATATTTTCATTCTATATTTTTACAGGAAACATGTTTTTGTGCATTTAAAGCATATAATGTTAATTTAAATTTGTTCAGAGAAACCTAAATATGTTAAACTACACTAACCACAAATATCAACGCTATAGTATTAACAATCATATAATCAAATTTCTTAGATTAAAAATATGATAACATGCGTATAAATAAATCAAAATGAGCATTAGTGGTTTTTGTGTTGCAATGAAAATAAATAATACTAAGAATAAATAAGTAAACTGAAAAAGAAGAAAAAGTCTGCATTTCATTACGCAGTTTAGAAAAAATATGAATATAAATGAGGGATTCCATACAACTCACCTAATGAGGGTTGCATGACCGACTCAGAATTTCTTTAAATTTGGTACACAGATTGATGATATAGAGGCATGAAAAAGTCCAAATTTTTAACTACTTGCTCCCCTTATTTATAGATATACAGGTCCTCAAAGTTTGTCGGTTCCCTCAAAATAGCAAAAAATTGATGTTATTTAATTTTTTTTTCTTAAAAATTGTATTCATGCAATATGAAAGTGTTAGGTATCTGTGGAAACTAGTTATTCTAGGCATTCAGAAAAAAAATACTACAATGTTTATAATGAAAATCATTAAGGTACAGTACTCTTAGAAGTTGCAACCACAAAAATTTAATTTTCTTGATTTTGCTAAAATTGAGACATCAATTCCAAAAAAAGGAAAATAAAACCAAAGGTTTACTCACTTTCTGGTAGAGTACAGGTGTTCACCATAAATTACTACACAATAAAATACTTGGGTTTCTCACTCCTTGGAAATATTTAAGCTTAAAGACAAACCATACGGCAAAAACATGCAATTTCGGCCATCTTGGCAGCCATTTTTCTCATAAAGGGGGAGCACTAGAAACTTTTTTATTTTTTTTTAAATAAGCTACTGATGTGTTAGCTATTCATGGGAAAAGAGTATACTTTTGGTTATTTTTTGCATAAAGAGCTATCTTGCTGATAGTATATGCATGTTTTTCTCTAATACCATATGCTTGTGTTCCCCCTCTCATAGACTTAACATTAATAAAAAGGAAAAATAATAATGCATGTATTAATAGTTGCACTATCTATACAAGAATTCAAGAAATTTAATATATTAAATTATTTAATAATAATTAAAAACAAAAAATTCTACATTTTATAGCAAAATTAGATGTTTGATGAAAATAAGAAATAGAATTTTTCCAAAACTGAACGTTGTCCATTCGTAATTATAAAGTACTAAATAATTTCTTGAAAAATTAATCAAAATAAAAGAGCTATAAATATTTATTTCATAAGCAAATATATTTGAAATACAGCAATATATTAAAAATTGATGTGTACAGAATTTTATTCAACTGCAAGCATAAGTTCCTGTACTTTTTTCACAGCATCATTTGATATTAAAAACATGCATCATGTGACTGCTGCTGTTGATGGCATTAGTATTATATATAACAGATGCTTGTATGAAATCCAGCATGTATCTGATTTCTCTGGCCAGTAGAAATTTTGGCAGGAGCCTTGAGGATGCATAAATTGTATTTGAACATCACCTTTTTCAAAACAGTTTTCTAAGATAACTCCTAACCACCATTTCTTATCATACATGCAAGCAACATAAAAAACTTTAGAAATGTTATTAAGACTAAATTTTTGACATGTTGCTTACCTACTGCAGATACTTCAGTCTGATTCGATATGTTTGTAGATACAATGGAAACTAAAAGCACAGATTTACTAATAGGAATAAATTTATGATAATCCCCAATACCCTCAATTCTTACAGCGAAAGTTAGTCTTTCAGAAAGCAATGCTCTTGTTTCTGCTACATATTCTTCAGATGCAAAGAAAAACTTAATATTTTTAAAATTACCTGTGCAATAATGAAACAAATCATGTGGAGAAATTATCTGATCCTTGTAAGGACGTTGCAAGCTGGTTCTGTAAGCAGACCTTTTAACTGTGCCTCCAGTGGCATCACAGGGGCTTTTGCCATGGGAGGTGGCAAAAAAATGTCACTCAGCATTTAGTTTGAAATCGTTTTTATGTTGGCATAAATTAAAAAAGTTTTCTTGTTTTTGTACTGCACTGAGCTACCACCACTGAAATAAATTATTTTCTATATGTCTGGATATTGTGATGTTAAATATGGAATTACAGGCCTTTGAAAAGAAACTACTGCCACCGTATCATGCGTTAAACAGTCACTGAAAATACGCATAGAAAAAACTTTTAGGTTATCATTTGGAGGAACATATGCTAAAAAAGGATGGAGTGCAGCTTGCATGTTTTCCCAGTGATATCCCTGTATTGCATCCCGTAAAATAAAAGTAAAATTTTCAGAAAAATCAAGTAATAAAATGCACTCATCTGGTTTTAGTTCTGCTTTTCTTGTTTTTAAATACTCTGATTGAGATTTTGCAATGTAATGGTGTTTTGCCAAGGACTTCATTTTCAATAAAAGTTCCGATTTAAAATCAGTCGCGGGCAAAGTAATTTAATGAGTGTTGAATGGACTGTAGTTACCCACCGTCGAAATGTCACTTCAGAGTCTTCATCATAATCATCCATTAACATATCTAAAAATTCTTCAAATACAATTTGGAATGAACACTGTGAACAAAATCCTAACATACATACTTCATTGTTAATGTCACACACAAAATGAGACAAAAAAAAAAAAAAGTCACTGATAGATGGTTTAATAGATTAGAGATGCCATCATTAGCCTGTCATTTTGGTGAATCATACAGACATAGACTGAATGAGTTCCTGTACTACCAGCTAACACACACCACTTCGGTCACAAATCAGCAAATTTAGATAATCCAATCTTGTGATTTGGATATTCCTGTTTAAAAAGTGTGTATACTTCTTTGAGATTACATAAAATGAGGTGTTTTTGTTTTGTAAATATTCTATTTCTTCATTAAATACTAACTTGAATTTTTTAAAATTAAAAGGTTTCCTACATCTTTCTTTAAGATATCACAAAAACAGAGTACACATTAGTTTTGTTTTAATACCAGAGTATAATAAAATCAGAATGTCGCTCCATTATTCAATGCTTCATTCATCTAATAACACTATTTCTAAAAGCAACTAAGAAACGTTCAGGGGGTAAATAAAGTCTGATACATGTATTACACAATATTTATATACAGTGCGTATCGAAATGATAGGTCCACCCGCATTTTTCAAAATTTCGACTCTTAATTGAGAATAAGAATCACTTTTTTGGTAGAGATAATTAATCAGTAATTGTTATAACTATTTATGAAGAAATTTCTTTAAAATAAATAATTCCTTTTTATTTTTTGCAAATTTTCATTTTCGGACCGTTTCGAAAAGATAGGTCCGCCTTCAGAAATTTTGCACCAATCACGTTT